>VXBZ01012769.1:346124-351124 GCA_013399135.1 Heliornis fulica | reverse complement strand
AAAAACAATTTTCTTCCTCAGTTTGCAATACTAAGCCATCTTCATTTGCACAGTTTCCAATATACAGCTACTGTATACACTCACACTTCAGGGCCTCTATTAACTATTAAATCTCCTATTACCTATTTTATTACATTCCTGTCTCCCAAGTTTAGAAGCTTGTTGACATTTTAGAAGTCACAGCATGATATGTTTAATCATTTTAAAAGTACATTAATTGAAGTCAGAGTTGGGAAAAAATATCAGGTCTTTTCGCATGCAGGCTCTGGCAGGGCACAACACAGGATGAACGTTCAAATCCTTCCCTGCTAGCATGACCCATCACCCAGGGGCAACGTTTCACGGCCAAAGGGGAAGGTGCCTAATGCAGAAGAGCCATTCTTCATTTTTTTCCCTCGTTTCTGAAAAGCGATCTTCTGCAAGCACCACCGTGTTGGTTATCTGCGGGGAAATGCACCCGAAAGAAAAGATACTTTCTGCTGCTGAAGGCCTATCGCTCCTTTGCTGTCGTCAGCCACGACAGCTCTTTGTTTTTGGGGGCTTGGCATCTGTTGAGTTTAACCCAGATTCGAGGGTCAAGATGTTTCTTCTCAGGCTGTGGAATGCCATCTGGACTACTGCTCCATGCATCTTCCCTCTCCTTGCCACGCACTTTACATACAAGAAGACAATGAAGATCCAACGCCACTGTTGGACAGAGATGGAAACTATCCAGCTTTTACCCAGCCACAACAATATGACGGGCTTTCTGGCAGTAAGCCAGCCGCTGACTAAGCAAGGAGCCTTAATGGGCTAAACCCTTTAAAAAGGCAAAAGAAAAGTTAGGTTTGTTACATTCAGCTGTTTGAACAGAGTCTGCAGGTCAGAGAGGGAGACAGAGCTTACCGAGGAGATGCTGCGCCCAGGCTCACAAAATCTGGGATCAGTTCTAGGGTGTATTGGCTACTTTCCTAAATGGCTGGAGACAAATGGGAGGGTGATACCATCTGTGCCCCGGGTTCCCTTGTATAGGGAATGGGCATGATTTGGGGAGCAGGGAGCGTCCTTCATTTAAACATTCAGCTGCAAATTCACTAAGGCATGCACCGGCTTTCTTTTTAGCTTTACGAGGTTCTGCATCAGGGTACCCCTGCTTTGGTGGGCAGGGTGCCCCTGTTTTGGCTGGGTTAAGTAAGTGCTGTTGCAGTGCAGATGAGAAGAACGCTGAAAATCAGATTTTAAAACCATCCCTCCAAAGACGCTTGGTGTGCTTACAACCAACATTAGCCTGCCAATTTGTGACATTAGGCTACCTGTCTGTGATTTGGATAACACATGGTCATAACCAGGCTCAGGAGAATCTCAAACATGAACCAAAAGATTCAAAGTGACCAAATTATCTGTTTCTCTTTTGAGAGCACAACACGGTATGGACACACTGCACAGAAAACATTTTAGATATAGCTGCCAGCACACGCTGTCCTAGTACCTTCCAGCAGCCCCCCCAAAGCATTTCCCAAGAGTTAAAGGCATTTGCAATTTGACAGCGCTGTTTGTTGCCTGATTTAAAGAAGACATGACCATGGATAGAGAAATCCAGGCAAAACTACACACCCACAATTTGCCCTGTGCAAAGAGAGAGACATGGCTATGTCCCCTCTTGCATTAGGGAGATCACACGAAAGAAGGTAACAAAATGCTGCCCTATTTGACTTGCAATGTGTCTGTCACTGATGCCTTTTCCCTCATGCCTTTTCCCTCGTCCCCCTGCCATATCAGCTGTGCCACCTGCCATATCAAGAGGTGGATCAAAAGCTCCACCCACTGCATCCTCTTTTGTTCAGGGAACAGCGAAGGGGAGTTGTAGTGGAGATATATCACTTGATAAAATATATGCAGCCAGGCTCAAGATGTAAGGATGCTTTTCATGGGGGGGAACAATATAAATCCTGCTTCCCTCCTTGGGCAAGCATGTAGCCATTAAGCCGCAGGCAAAACGTAACTTGTCTAATACGGATTTTGCAGCTGCACTGGTACCTGGGCTAGCAAGTTCTCCTGCCTCATCTCACACTCTTAAGATGTTTTTCATTTCAAACTAAATTTATTCCCCAAATGGAAAGATTTGTCCAGTTGTTCCAGAACACCATCAGGTAGGGCTAGTAATTTGTAAGTTTTAAGAAATTCTTTGCCAGATCTCAGAGCAGGAACCAGAACATATTTTTTTTTTCTTCTGTCTTTTATATTCAAAGATCACAACTCACTTCCAGTGTCACCAGCTGCATTAGGGCTGTATGCAGGGGGATGGATGTCTATGAGAAGACCATTTCTCTCTGCAGTTTCTCTCTGAGAAATGAGGAACACACAAAGCTACTCTAAAACATGCCAATGTACATGAAGGAAAACTTGGCATCAGCCTAACGTTTCCACTTTTGGTGAAGACAGCATAGCTCCTCCATGGTGTCATTCTTCTTCAAAGTGCTTTGCAAACATAAAGTAAATAAGCTCAATATTCTGGTACAGAACATAGTAAGCTGCAGCATTAAAAATACACCCAGCAGCAGAGACTAGCTACATCCCATAACACAAAAGGCTCTGTACATTTCATAAGCATGATTTGATAAACTGCCCAACTTATTCTTAGCAGAGGTATTTGATGTGTCAATAAACACTTTATTTTTATTAAAATTTAAGAGTTCATTCATCAGGTCCCTACTAATGTAAGGGACTGAGAGATATCTCTAAAAAAGAACACATTTAGTGGCTCATATGTGGTAAATCCTACATCTGTGACTTCTCAATACCCAGTTTAAAACAACACAAACCAAAAATAATCAGGAAGAGAGCTCGCTTATATACCTCTAAGAATATCTACATGGACCAAACCTGCAAGCACTTACGTAGATGAGTAACTTTACTGCCTGTGGAGCTCCAATATGAGTTTACAGGATGAAGCCTAAATGCATCTTTGGTAAACAAGTAATCAATTACACACTTTAGGGATGGCAGCACCTGTGCAAAGCCTTCAAGTCAAACGACAGACACTAAAGAATAAAAAGCAATTATCAGCTACTAATTTGAGTAAAACTGTTTTCTTCTTAGAGCTAAATCCACAAATTTCAGTGACACTAGTTCTATTTTTGGCATCTAACAATCTTTATTAGATTATTGTACAGCAGACATTCAAGCCCTTAAAAAATAAAGGGTTCACAAATTTTAATATTCTGCTATTTTTTCACACTCTGTTGTTGATTATAAAGATTTCCTTGTACACAGTTTTGGAGAAAACAAAGGCCCCGCTGTGTGGGATAAACAAACCCAAACTCCTTAAAGACACCTTCACAGCAATTTTAAATTACTCCTAAATGCTTTTGAATTCTTACGAGGCAAGTATCTTCCAACCAGAGTTTGAATATGAAACTCATACCAGCCATAGGGGAGACATACTACTCAGTTCTAGGATAAATGGTTGGTTTGCATTGCCCCTGGTCTTTATCTAACACTGAGAATAGGCTGCTTTTTATCAAAAGAGGAATAAATTGCTGTTATTGTGATGTTAGCCCATCACTTGGCATTGCAATTCAAGTTTTTGTGAGAAAGAAATGTATGATCTAACTGCGACTTGACCTATGCCTTCTGAGATCCATCTAGGTGCTCTAATGGAGCATAAAAAGTATTGAATACAAGGACATGCAAACCGGTAGTGAAGAAATTTGTTTGAGAAGAAGAAGAAGAGTGAAGAGAAAGGGACTTTCACGTGCTCATGGTTTACATGCTGCCCAGTTTGTTAAATACGGAAGAATGCTTATTGCTGAACTGCAGTTCTTTTAATTCGTGCATTTCAGCACAACCCTCTACACTTCCTTGCATCTAGTACCTCCCTCCTTCAGTCGTGGCCTCTGCATCTCTGTTTTTATTTCATCTTTTTAAGAGTGTTGTGGTTTAAGAGGTTGTACAGGATTCTTTAATGACCCAGATTGTTTTTCTGGGAAGTCACTGAAATGGTCCAGTGAACTGCTACAAAAATAAGAAATTGCTCCTTTTTCTTTGTAGGCTTTTTAGCTTCCCCAGTACAAGAAAAGTCATGTTAAATATTTGTCAGATACTCAGGCCACAATATAAACTAGTTCAAGGGAGATAGTTTGATTATACTACAAAATCCTTTAGTTGTTATAGTGCTTCTCAGAACTTATCAGAGAAGGATGTATTTTTTAAAAGCCATTTCTAGGATAGCAGCATTTAGATTTTAGTCCTGATAAAGGCTCACTTTCCATTCATAGTCAGAACCTAAATGTGCTCTTCTTGTACCTAAACAGATAATAAGCACTCAGCACACTCCCCCTTCTTGACACAACACACTGAGACTAATCACACATAATTGGAGAGGAGGAGCAGAGGGGCTGGGCAGGCTATTGTGTCCAAAGGACAAATGGTCAGTTTATGAGGCTTTTGTCTGATGCATAATTTCTTATACATCTACAGGAGGAAAAGCCCCGCTGGAAAACAACACCCCCCCNAAAAAGAAGTAAAAAAGCTCACCTTCAACCCTGAAGCAAATAAGGACATTACAAGCATGAATTGAAAAATCAGCAGTGAAATTAAAAAATAAACAAGGCAGAAGAAGCTGAGCATTCAATAGGTGCACTTTTAAAAGATCTTAAGCCAACTATTTCCTTACTAATTAAATGTGAACGCATTTACTACTTTTCAACCAGTTATACAAAACAAAAAATTATACTATTCATGTATTTTCAAAAATGTCCCAAAAATAACATTTACAGAGATTAACAAAGTACATGCAAGTTTAAAGACACAAAAGACAAGGGAGCCAGCTTTACACCTTTGTTAATGTACTCATGTGAAGTCTGCTTTTAGGCTGGAATATAATTGGAAAAATAAGTTCTAGGATGATACACAAAAAATAAGATGTCTCAATGCTTACACACTGTGAAACAAGCCACGATATCTTCCTCCATGTTTAGATTAGAAACGTTTCTCTACCGATGACTCAGGAACAAAAGGGG
>VXBZ01012769.1:328403-340903 GCA_013399135.1 Heliornis fulica | reverse complement strand
CACATTCAGCCCCATATTTATATCATTTCATATGATTTAAAGTCAAAGTAGTAGATGAACGATGACTGAAATTTATTTGGTTTAATGTGACCAGATTCAGATCTACCTGAACAATGAAATTAAGTGATTTTATGTACATGTGTCTATATAGCTTTAATGGGAGTCTTTATTAAATGTAATATTGTACAATCAAATATGTATTTTCTCATTACAACATCACACCAGTTTGGTATTTTTTTTTTAGCATGATCTGATTTCTATCCTATAGTGGTGCTAAACAGAAAATGCATTTCACTTCAGTTCCGAACATGTCTATATTTTCTAGGAGCAATTCTTAGAAAATTGCAAGAGGTTATGTCTAAGGTCATATGGACCTAAAATAGTGGATTTCTTTAGAGTATGAAATAGAGATCTCAGAATTGCAAGTAATAAATATGATTCTGATAAGGACTTTTACACAGGAAAAGAAGAAATTCCTAAAAAGTTTTCTGTGAAGCACCTTCCTCTTCATGTCCTGTATTGCTCTGTAGTTATAAATAATAAAAAAGGAGACTGATAACAGTAGCTTTATGTAAGCAAGCTTAGAAATCACACTCAGATAAGTGCTTTTGACCTAAATCTTGTAGCGCCTCGATCTGACATATAACCCCACAACTGTGAAATTCTGTATGAGATTTAGCAGTTTGAAGCTGCCAACTGACCCAGCCATAAAGCAGCCAGAGATAAAGATTTAAGGTACGATATGATACAATTAGACATTCACCTCCTATTTATTTCAGCCCATTTCAGTATTTAACCCACTTAAAATTGCAAGCGTTTTATTAAAATGCAAATGCCACTGTGCTGTATATTTATAGGTAGCTATCAACAAGAAAAGACTCTCGTAAATTAGATTTCTATGAATGAAAAGGATAAACAGGAGATGCTTCTGCAAAACTCTTCAAGACGTGCAGAGATAAAGGATGGTTCTACCACACAAAATAATCAGATACAAAAATAGCTGTTCAGGAACAGCACACCTAAGGAGTACTTTAATCAAATATTTAGGTTACCTGCCAAAAGGACCATGATCTCTTCAAAATGCAATGCGGATTAAAGTGTTATCTAACACAAGCAGAAAACTAACCTTGGAGTGGAAGTTCGAAATGTGTTCATCATAATTTTCATGTCTTTGGATAGAGAAACCGGCTTTTTCAGCTAGATTGCAAAACTGGTTTAAAGTATTCCCTCGGAGTGGAGCAAATACCATTGCTTTCCCCTGGAACATTAAAAAGAGAATTAATACATTTTTAAAAATGGAAGGGAACCAGATATAACATAGACCTGGCTAGGCTTTTAATACACTCATGCTGGAAAAGTTGTTCTCTTGGGAAAACACCAAAACAGGGTACTGTAAATAATAGTTCAAAATATGTGAGATTTCTGTGATTAAACAAATGCAAACTAGAAAGTCACAAATAATAATTTTCTTTAGAAGACTGGCAACTGCCATACATCTTCTCCTTCTCATAGAATAATGGGGGCTATGAATTACCCAAATAAAACACAGAGAAAGCATACAAAGATCACTCAACGCAAAAACCATTTGTTAGCTCATGACCACGCAAAGACTGTAATTAATGATTTTCTTCCATTACTCTCACATGTTGAGGAGTGCCTCCTATTTGTTGCCAGTGGAGCTACAACAGTGTCAAACAAGGCAAGACCAGCAGTAAATCAGACCCGATCATTATTTTTTTAAAGGATACTTTAAACTACCTGAGCAGCGCAACCAAATTTGCCCTTAAATTGGTAAATTGCATTTAAAGCAGGATTTAATGTTCTTGCATAGTAATTCTGGATCTTTCAAGACGACCAGGACATTTACATTGCCCGGGCAACACACTACGGTCTGTTAGCTAATTTTTTGTTCATCCTTCTGTACTGAGGAGAATAAAAATGACTGCATCTTGAATTGATAGATTTTAGACACTCTGTGCAAACTACTAGCCCAAAACCTAACCTACTTGATCTAGCATCTCTTGAAATCTTATTTACAAAATTAATTCTAATTGGCTGAATACCGTGTTCTGTCACATGGAACTAAAGAGCTTGAGGAGCTGTAAACAAAGGTTAATATCAGCCAACAGCATATCACACTGAGGGGAGCCCCAAACTTTACTCTGAGTTCTTGTATGTAACTAATTTTTCAGATACTGTGATCGGCCAAAGAGGCACAAAAGCTTTTAAGGATGTGAAGAAGCTACAAAGTTGTTAGATGCCATGGAAGAATATTTGGCTTGAGAAAACGCAATCTTGTGTGCCAGAAAAAAAGGCGATCAGAAGAGAGAACGTCAATGGGAACTCCATAAAGTTACGATTACACAGATGCTTAGTGAGGAGGACAGGGAACAAATCTCTGTATTACAGCTCACGCACACATAAGCTGAGACAACGTGCAGTGAGGCAGCAATAAAAACTCTAGTCAGAATCTATGGTGCTAATGTGTACTTAAAAGATTCTAATCATTACTACCACAGCACTACTCTCACAATGCCTCTGTGAGATAGGGAAATACCATTATCCTCCTCTTTCTCCTGGGAAATTTAAGTACAAAGGAGACCCAGGGCAATACCCAAAGCAACTCACCTCTGTTCATTTGTGTAGCTGTAGCTTTAGCTACCTGGCTAAATACGAGGTGCAGATGGGTGTAACTCACACTGAAGACACTACAATTGCTTATGTAAATGTTAATAGGCTCAACTCAGGATGAAAAGCATTAAACACAGGAAATTCATAATCAACGTGAAATGTGCCGTAACTTCCCTCACATCTTTGTTATCCTTCTGTCATCAGACAGAGGTGGGCAGCAAAGTGAGCCTTCAGCTGAGGATCCTCCTCCTCCATCTCCTCCTGCAGCCATCTCACGTCCCCAGAACATTATTCTGCGGAGACCCTTCCTGGCATAAGGAGGATGAGATACTCTGGAGTCCCTCAGCTTCACGAGTAGCTTCACTGAGGGGTCACTGTAATGGGAAATATATTCCCACGCCCAGGGCTTATTGACCACATGACACACACAGGGACTACAGTAACTACATTAGACCAGTGGGCTAGGTCTACACTTGATGGACTATCCTAAGGTTGCTTAATTTGTAGTTTGTAATTCAAAACTGCCTTCCAGTTTAGGATGATGTGTAAAGTTCAGAATGGCCTCTCCTCAGCCAGGAAATTATTTTCAGTAAACTCGGGAAAAAAACACAGAGAAAAATATCTACTTCAGTTACGATACTGCTTGAGGACATGGTCTAAGGGTAGACTTGGTGGCAGTAGGTTAATGGTTGGACTGGATGATCTTAGGGGTCATTTCCAGCCTTAAAAATTCTATGATTCTATGATATTTTGAAGTGTCATCAAAATACTGAAATTGATAATGGGACAGATGATCACGTTTTGGACTTGTCTATGATCAAGTTTATTCATCAATCCCTAATAAATGTAGTCTTATTTGCATCTGACTGGCTGCAATGGGATTTTGAATGGATAGGTCACAGAGGAATCAAAACCTTTGTAAAAAATGTTCTTGATTAGGGAAATACTCAATCAAACAATTGCTTATTCTGAGATTGAAATTAAGAGCACATAAATAGGAAAAGAATATGATAGGAAAACCCAACTTAATGTTGGCAAATCAATTCGCTTACTTATAGCAGGAATAAAATATAGTAGTTCAAGATAAACTTGTTCAGTGTAAAATTTCAGTTCCTAATTCTTGGAACTGGCTTACAGGTAGCATTTGCCTTTGTAACAAACTCAGGCAAGAAATGTCAGCCCCCCGTAACTCAGTGAAATACTAATTTCTGCTTGTATGAATTCCTGGTCCTCTTTTCCCGTGCCAGTACAAACTGTCCATGGGGCCAGACGATGAATCAGATGACTGAAATGACCAGTTCTGTCTGCATGAAAACAACGTTACCCAAAACACATCACTGTGTGTCTTAAGGGTTCTATTAGCCACAAATAACATCCTTAATGAAGAAGGAAGCTCTTCAGATAAATATAGCTCTTTTAAAATTAACAGTAAAAACATTAATGTGTTCTGAATTTCTCCTTTAAGACAGCTTTGAAAGGATACTTGTTTTTTTCTATTTACTCCACTTTACCTTTCGGTTTTGCTGGCTGTTATTTTTCCTGAACTCTTCTATCCTAGTTACATGTGAAAGATGTCTTACATCTAGATGTGTCTTCAATTTGAGAACATTCCTCTATCATTTTGGCAAAGTATTACCAATAAAGAGATGGAACTTCTCAATTTGAGGCAAAATAATTCATGTAGAAGAGTGAACTTCACAGAGCAGTTTATGCCTTTGGTTGGGCATGAACTAATGCCCATAAACTATTCTTAATTATTCAACAAGCAAATGAGTTCACAATTTAGTTCTCCTTTAAAAGCCAAAGTATAGTGCCATTTAGTAAACCCGGATATTATCCTTATTTTTACAGAGGTTAACAAGAACAGTGAAAATAAAAACTATTACATGTGACTGCATTTTCTCAAGGTATCTCAAATGAGTATATGTTTTCCTTTGTGTCTTTTCAAATCATGGCAGCATAAGCTTGAAGGCATTTCTGCTCAACATGTCCTTTTTGGACAAGAATGCTCATTTGAAGTTCCTGCACTCCCAGCTTCCAGCCAATGCAATAGTTTACTGTCCTCCACTAAGAATGACAGTAACTTGCAAGGCCATGCCGTAACCAAAAATCCATCCACATGGCCATCCACAAAGTGGGTTAGGCAAATTCTCTGGTTGTGCATTATAGACCACCAGACTGTGATATGAGAAGGAGACAAAGCAACTAAGAGCTGCTCTTCTGCTCCAGCTAGAGACTGTATCCAGGTCACAGGTACCAGGGTACCTCTTACTCCTCTTCCCACCACTCATACTCCTCTCCCCCAGTGTCCTTTCGTGGAGACAGTAGAGGAGCTGGGGGTTACCTGAAGAACCAGGCATGACTATTCATCTGGGCTCACAACAAACACTTTCTGTATTTTTTCAAACTGGGACCAGCTTTGTGTTCTGGATCACCTCTGATCCCCAAAATTATTGTGCCCTGACAACTGATGGCACATCATGGAAGTCAGAAGGCATCTTTCTGCTTAACCTCTCCTCGCTGCCACGGACTCTTTCCTCAGGGCGGCTACATTTCTCTTGTCTTCCTGGCAGCTTCAGCCCACAGCTCATTAATATAATTCAGTCTTAAGTAACTGGCCTTAGGTCACTCATGAAAGTCAATGATAGAACCAAGAATAGAAACCTGATCACTCTTAGCAAAGAATGGGATTACTTACATGACTAAAATGCCTCGGTTTCTTAAGCCTTTGCACATTTGGGTCCTCTATTCCTTTTACAGAGCAAACCTCTTGTACAAAAAGTACAGTGTAATTTTCAAATAAAGTTCAGAGAACACATTGTTAATGAGGAATACTTTTTGTTTTGAAACAGAAAGTTTATCTGACTGGAATATTTATATGTTAAGCATGAAAGTTAAAATTCCTGTTTAAAATTCCTACTTCTAGCAATCATGTCTTTTTTTTTCATATTCTTGTTTTGATATTGTCTTAAATTTTTTTTTTGAGCTTCAAGATTTTTCTTTTTTGTTTCCTTTAGGTACCTCTGATTTAACAGCCAAATTAGATTAGGGAGGTCATAAGATTTCCCCAGTGCCACTCATGTAGAATATGTAATATATTATTTTTGTTTTGTTCTAAGTTATAAACCATGTAACCTCAGGGCTTATTTAATGGAAGAAAAAAGTTTTAGGCTGCTATATATGCGTAAGGGTTTTATTTATTGTATATAAACTGAAATGAAAAAAATTCTTTCGTAAAAAAATAAATACACAATGACAAAGGTTACAATTGAAGGGATTATAAATGACAGAAGCCAACATAAATACTTTCAATATCGTACTTTTACTTTAATATGAAGACATTATTATCAAAGGAAAATACTTGAGAAAAGCTTTGATAAAAATAATCTCACACTATCTTTGAAGCGGTTTCATTTATTTTACTACCCACTGTGTTCCTTATCAGAAGGCCAAGTATAAGAAGTTTCCTAGTTTATGATTAGGAAAGAATCTGATAGATTAGAAGACTCAATTGAAGTTGGACATAATAAGTATTAAAGTATTACATGACATTAATCCTGCCATTCCATTACTCTCTCAATCATTGTGCACAGACTAATTATTCTGAAGCCAGTGTTCAGGAGAAAATAGAAACATACTTACACTGGGTTGGAGTAATCTCTTTATTGCATCAACAAGGCTAGCTCTGTACCGGTCCAGAAACAGGCTGACATTGAGAAGAGAACAGAATCCAGATTAAAATGGGTTTTCCATTCTAATGATACTAATGCAGATAAGTACAAGGCTAATTACATATGTTTACACAATGCTGTAAAAGAGAAACTGTGGTCTACATTTCTGTCCAGCTCAGGTATGTTTAAATATTGAAAAAAAAACCCAAACAAACCCAAATATAGTCTAAACCAAAGTTAAAATATCAGCATGAAGCAGATATAGCTGAAATTTACAGATCACATAGGCTAGCTATTAAAATACTACCATATCAGAAGTAGGATCATTATACAAAGGTAGGGTGGCATTTTTAAGGTATTGCCTATTGCATTTCAGGTATTTTTAGTAAAGGCACTGTTTTCCCATTTTATCTTCACAGTTGTGGCATTAATTCATTATTACCAATTATGCATATTTGTTCTGTTTAAACATCTTCCTCTATCTATCCTTATAAAGATTTACAAGCCCCTACATCCTCTCTCCCTCAAACACTGTGCAAATACAATGACCCAGACCATAGAGAGTTGTCCTCTCTCCAGAGTGAAACGCTTCATCTCCAGCATGGGTCCTGCACGGACAGCAGCAGAGGCAATTTTCCCATGCAATGTTGCCAACATGCTCAGCCCCATTTTGACGTGATTACCTCATGATTTGAGGGGATAATTCATTCTTCATGTCCCTCAATACTTTAATGTATATACTAATGGTGGCAACCAGGGTGCCAATCACTCTTCACTAGATATTTGTGGACATGTAGTTACTATGAATGAGAGTGCATTTACAATGGTTAGTGAACAACAATCAGATAGCAACTGATGCCTTTCAGTCTTTACTATCACTTCATTTATAGTGGTGACTCAGATGAGAAACTGTAACAAGCAGGCCAGAAATAATGTGATTTTTTTTCATTATTCATTCTTCATTATTTCAATTCTTCATTGTTTTTCACGCTGCATCTGCAATAAAACTGCTTTCCCAGCCTGTCTCAAACTCCAATTCACACTACACAGTGTTTTGAGCATTCCTTATGATTCTTTTCTATATTCCCCTTTCCTTTATTCTCAAAAATCTCTTTCCAAATATATGTGGGCAAATTTTTTTTCCAGGTTTGAAATATACAGAAGAATACAAGGAATATATGAAAACAACAAGGAGAAAAAAGTGGTCTGCCAACCACACATCAATCGTCAAGAACAGTGTATATGTGGATATTTAGGTAAGGCCAATCCACCGCTACGATCTCCACAGCTGATCTCTCTAATTTCTCCTGGGAGTTTTAATCACATTCACCTCAGGTATATTCCTATGCAGATAGATACCATAAGACACTATTTCACTGGGAACTTAGCCACCCACAGAAGTGGTGGAATACAGCACACGAGTCCTCTCCCAAAAGAATCACTAAAAATAATTAATTTTCTTCAACATGAAGTGTTGCAAGCATGCACACATTTAAGACTTGCTGAGATCCCGAACAGACTGAAATACAATCCAAACGGAAAATACATTTTTAATATTTTTATTTTTGAAAGCTGTGTAGTGAAAATATAATTTTGGGGCTGCTTAGCAGTGTTAAAATTCCTTTTGCATCGACCGGCATACCATTCTCTTTTTTACAATGAGACGGGGCACAATGGCTGCTACCAATCTTGTTCCTTTACAATGAGAGAACTACAGGCCTTTGTTCACCAGAAACCGAGTGTCTGAGAGCTGAAAATGGTTACATGACCTGACAAGAGATGAAGCAACTTCAATAATGCTTTTTCTGTCCGACTCCCACTTGATATTTTGGTGGTATGGAAGGTGGACCCCTAGCCCTTTCAGCTTAGGAAACCCAGATAACCTCAGACAGTCGCCCTGGCTCTGATCCCAAGTTGTCCCTGCCCTACAAAAGCCCTGTTGCTTGCATTGCCATTTACTTCAAGTGAAAATAGTCCCCAATATTGCCCTTTCCAGTCTGCTGCTTTGTGCGCCACACACTGACCAGGGGTGAGCACAGAAGGCTGGAAGTAACACTGATGCAATGCAGTGACTCCAGGGAACATCTCTATCCTCCCTCCGAGTTGGAGGACGCCTTGAATGATGACAATCCTGTAGAAGTCATTAGATAATCTGTGCTACAGACAGGGCCAGCACAGGATTTGGCCCACGCAAGGAGATTTAGTCACGCAATTTCCCTTATCAGTAGAATTTGCATGACTATGTGTTGCCACAGCATACGGAAAATGTCCCTGAGACAATCTTTCAAAGCTCACAACAGTTCTGTGAAATTAATGTCTCGTTCTAAACTCTTCTCACTAAGTCCTCACACCTCAGTTCAGGTTTGTTTTAGTGGCAATGTCTCATGATTGTGTAGCAAGTACGCCATGAAAGCAGGAGATCAGGACAGGGATAACAAGGGTTTCTCAGGTCAGCAGGGAAGTTTCAGATCACAGCAGCAGCAGAGAGGCACGAAGACAACTTAGGATTTGGTGTTTGTTTAGACATTGCTTTTAACCTGTGAAATCTGGTAAATTGCCATTAAAACCAAAATGACAGTTTATATCAAAACTGTACAGACGTAACAGTAAGCCACAAGGAAATCAAACCTCAAGTATATTCCCAGTTTGCTTCGTGCTGATATCCTTTTGTCTTGTGCCTTACAACATTAGGCATATATGTATATTTTACAGGCTATGATGCGAATTTACTTTTCTTCTTGCATACTTCGCAATTGGTAAAAAAGCTGAGTTTACAGGCGTACTTCAGACATGATTACATCCACACATAGTGCCTAATGTATAGAGCCATTTATCTCTTTTTTGCCTTCAACTACATGTCTGACATAAACTGAAAAAGCCCTTACTTCTGTGTCATCAGATTCCAATGCACTTGAAAGTATGTGCAAGAAATCAGGCTTGAAATGAGTAAGAGATTTAAGAAAGGACGTAGATTTTGATGGATTCCTGAAAAATGATTTCCTTATATTAAATGTAATACTAATGGAGACAATTTTGACATATTTCAAGATTTTAAAAGAATACTTTTGGTTCAGTTCTACATTCCTGGTGAGTCAACAGCTTCCTATGACGTCAGCAAAAATCTCAGCAGTGAAAGTAATGTAGGATATACCAGCCTGCTCCCTCCAGGCTTCACATCCTTATACGTGAGCCAAATTTCAAGAATATAATGAGTCTAAGGAAGTGGGACATTATGCATTTTCAAAGTGATATGGGGATCTAGACCTTACACCATTTCTACATTAAAATTGCCACTGAAAACTTGCTTCAAAGAACATGAAAGACATATTTTTCTATTGGCTTGGTCTTACCGGCCTTGCCTCTCCTTGGAATAAAAATTCCAGCAGCTTTTTCTTAATAAAGAAAAGGATATAAGCTTATATCCTTTTGAGTTTAAATACTCAAAAATCTGGGGCTCTCTGGAGATTTGGAAGAGTTTTGGTTTTGGCCCGTCCATGCAGGCACCTGTTATTTCTCCTCCTCTATCCATACTCATTCTCACAATTCCAGCAGCTACATGACTTTATATCCACAAGTATAGGTCAAAAGACAGTCTAAAATTCTGGCAGTTATCACCTGGCCTTCAAATTCCCCCTCAAAAATATGAAGTGGGTGGATATGCTTTAAAAATGCCATTGTTTCAGTGTGGTGGTTTTATTTTTTTTTGTTCCAGTGAGGAGTTCTTCCAGGTGTGGCTTCACCAAGATTTTTATTTCCTTATTTTTATCTCATAGTTGACATTTTACAAGTTATTTTGGAACTGCTGAACCATGAAACTATTTTTATTGTCAAAATCCTGAATGGTTAAATAATGACTAGCTTTCACAGTTTGCCTCTTATTTATTTTATAATCTAGTTGAGATACTAAATTTAGCTGTTAACTAATAGACTGTCTGTTCTGGGAAATAACTTATTTTCCACCCCTGCACACAACGTTTATGAAAGTCTGACTGTAAATATATGAATATAAACATATTGCTGCTTGTTGTAATCATGTACGTTTTTACTCGAACCTCCATGTGGATTTGGAATATGTTTATGAATAGAGCTTGTTTTCATGTAAATGGGATCAAGCAGTACCACTGGTTAGCTATTCAGAGAATCAGACAATATCACCCTTGCTGGAAATACTTCAATAAAAATTTATCCATGTACCTAATATTTGAACTCAGATTTTTTGCTTTCTAGTTCTCTCTTCTAATCCCAGATTTTATTGACTGACAATGAACTATATGACGGTGCTAAACTAAATGCAATCTATTCTATCTGTTTTTATTGCTGCATACTTCAGATTTCAGCCGAGGAGCTATAAGAAAAGAGATTTTTTATTTTTTCCTTCCTTCTTCTTCAATGGCAGCCCAAAAAATTCAGAGAGCAAAAATCCTGCCAACAGTTCTCAAGCCAATTCTGTATCTCGGAAGAGAAATACATGAAAATGAAAGGAAGATTCCAGTTTGATAAAGCACGGAACACATTTTTTCCCCCAGCCTTTTCATGTACCAGAAACCTGGAGTCCATATCTAAAAGAATGATTCCTAAAAGAAACAAAGAATAAAGGGATTTTCATGCTTATTAAACTATATATATGGGCACTTGCAATAAGAAAATACAATTTGTGAAGAAAAACACATACTTTAAGCTAACCTGCACATTTCTATTTATTTTTTAGTAATGTATAAATATTTATACACTTACCTGCATCCTAAGTGCTTCAAAATAAATGTACAAAATGCAGGGATTGCAAATGCATTATGTATTTTACCTGTCATGTTTGATTCTTTGTTTCCTAAAGAAACTGCACTATTTCCAAACAGACTGGGAGGAGTATTAAGCAAGAATATTACTGAAAAAACCCCACCACTTAAGTCTTACTCCACTCTGCTGTACTCCCAGCACAAATAGGATGACATGGTGTGAGTATCAAGAATACAAGAGATGGCACAGCCAGGTTGTTTTGATATTTGTGTGAAGAACAAATTTAACTCTAAATCTCTTGGCAGGACCTTGCTTCACCCACATAATCTGGAGGACATCCATATGTGAGCCTTGTCTAAGCCTCCGAGAAGACTGCTGCCCTCCTGCTCATGTCCGCCAGACTCTGATCTGACTTTCATACTTAATCTGATCTAATCCTGTCCAGCATTAACTTCATCTGTGCAATGAAACCTAGAGTATCCATTCTAATATTTGGTGAGGAAGGCATTTACTAAATTACTTGCTGAAATCATATGGTGTTGTTTAGCTCCTTATTTTAATCAGATGATGCATCTCTGAGGCATATTATCAGCGATTAGTTAGAAACTCTTCTCTGTCCTTTTTGGGAACAAAGAACTTTTCTGAAATTAAATGCTAGGAGAAATGAAAGCACTGTTGCATTCTGCCAACAAATAGTATTAAAAGAAGAAAAAAAAAAAGATGACTAAACACATGTTCTCTGCTACACAAACCCAGTAACTTCTCTGAAATAAGAAGAGTTTGCTTCAATAGAAAAATATCAAAGAAAAAAGGGAAAAAAAAGCTTTAGAGGAATATTTTATCACAAGCCACTTAAAAAGAACATTGTTTAAAAAGACAATAGGCAGCTTTGTACTTCCCTTTGCATTTTCTCTTAAACTGTTTCTTAGTAGTGCACAGAAATCTGCTGAACTGAGCTGTCCTAGGAAGTCCCTGTTTACAGATTTTGGTCTCTCACAATAGTTATGTGCAACAAAACATAAACAGGTTTTTCTAGACTGGCCATTTAAAGGGTCAAGAGCAAATATTCATGAAGGAAAGACAGATTCATTAAAAATATCTACTCTCCTAAAATTAAATTTGCATATCTCCCTTTACATTGTCTCCATTTATACACTGCAAAGTATTAAAAATGTACCATTTTAAAAGTTAGCATTCATCGAATATAGCACAGCACAATTCTGCAAACCCAGTATCAGAAAAGGCTTTTGTCAATAATCAAATCCATTTGCATACATTATTAAACAATATACATGTATCTACCTTTTCATAAATTAAGTGCTGCGCTCTCATTTTTTTACTACGAATTCTCTGACAATTAACATGTGCCTGTGTAAATAATAGAAAGCCTATGTCTACAACCATCGCTGTCAAATTGATTTAAGAAACAGAATGTGATGGGGGGGGGGGGGGAAAGGGGAGTGA
>VXBZ01012769.1:152995-328383 GCA_013399135.1 Heliornis fulica | reverse complement strand
AAAATCCTTTTTTCCTCTGAAAGATTTTCCGGGGAGCAAAAAATATATCCCCTTATATCAATAGTCAGATCTTTCCTAAGAAGTAAGCTAATTGAGCTGTTTGTGTTGATAAACTCCCTTTTCTCCAGACTGTTCCTCACTGAGCCATAATTATTTGCAATTTGCCTAAGTCGTCCATTTACTGATACGTCAAGCATGAAACAGAGGCAATTCCAGAAAATGGAAATGCTTCTCAAAATCAATCTTTGGGAAATAATGTGGTAGAAGTTACTGTGTGATAGAAGACTACCTTATAACTGTCACATGGAGATGAATATTAATTTGTTGAGGTTAAGGTGGCTTTGTGCTTCATTTGTTGACTTTGCTTAGCCATCAGCAAGCAGCACAGTACAATTACTCCAGCAAAGCTATTTTTCTAACATGAGTTTTATGATTTTTATGTACTTACCAGTCAGCACACATAACAATGTCAAAATGTCCTTCCAGTTGAGAGACATCTGTCTCATTATCCCATCGTAAAACGCTAGAGGAAAAAAAGATTTATAAAAAAAAAAAAAAAAGACAAGAAAAAAGGGACTTACATTTTTCATCTCGAGATTTTTAAAGTATTAATATTATTCTTATGTGACACAGAAGTGCTTTAAAAAGTATACACTCCTTACTTTCAAAGACGAATGTAAAAATATTGTTCTGCATATTTTTAAGGTTTTAAATCTCAAAGCTAAAGAGCTATTTTTTCTTCTACCAGGAAGGCAAGCCACGCAGGTTCTGATGAAGGGCTCACAAGGAAATACCCATTTCTGAAGTGGTGGTATATGTATGGCTTCAGATTTTTCACCCCCTAACACCAGTGCACAAGGAAGTGAAGTCAAAGCATCCACAATCTGAATGAAACCCAGATTTGCAGAATAGATGTCAATCCATGGATCCCCGCTACATCTGCCAGGCAAGTCAGTTGTGTTTCTCATTGATGAAGTGAACATTCACTTGAGCTGGAGGGAGGAGGGACAAGGTGTAAGAATGCCAAGCTTAACTTCAATGCCAACTATGTTACCTCAGGCAAGCTTAAAAATACAGCAGTACTGACTCTGTCAACACCTATTCTCTCACAGGTGATAAGTTATTTAATCTAAGGTACCCAATAGCGGGCAAAAATGCACAGATGTGTAAAGTTCTTCCTTGTTTAAAAATGCTGCTGATTTATGTAGCTGCCATGAGGAATTTCAGTACTTTGCT
This sequence comes from Heliornis fulica, assembly GCA_013399135.1. Taxonomy (NCBI): domain Eukaryota; kingdom Metazoa; phylum Chordata; class Aves; order Gruiformes; family Heliornithidae; genus Heliornis; species Heliornis fulica. Next base: position 327,147 of record VXBZ01012769.1, on the reverse strand, counting down.
GCCATTTAAAACCAGCAACCAGTATTGGAATTTACTGTGTACTTAAAATATTGTTACACCAAAGATTTGAAGATGCATTTCCATTTCTAGCCATTTTTTTCCTAAAAAAAAAAAGTCTATCCTTTTTTTTTTTATTTCCTGTTTATTTATAATAGAAAGCAGATAAATATTTATGGGAGAAGCACTTGTGGGGGGAAGGGTCTAATCTGATCTTGTCAGGTTGTGCATGCTTATCTCAGTTTTGTATGAGTCTTGACCAAATAGACCCTTTAGTCTTCCCGCAGCTATAATCTACTTCTGGTTAAAAGCCATCTCCATTCACATCCTAGTCCTAATATTTAACCGAGGATCAGTTATAATGTGTTCATTCAGAAATGTNCCCCGGCCCCGTAAATATGTAGGTAGCTAGCTACAGAGCCACAAGGAATTAAGGGACTGCTATCTGCGTGTACATGTGTGCAGAGACAAAATTTGAGAGAGAATGCTTTTAAAACACGGAAATTAGGGAAGGAGAGGCCCAGTTAGTTGGGAAAGCTTTGATTATGTGGGGTTCAGTGTAACTGAACAGATCAGGACTCATTAGCCCATTTGCCCTCCTGGAATTTACTGTGACAATCCAAAGAGAGAAAAGAGTAGATTAATTTAATTTTTCCCCCTCAAATTGAAAGTATTCCAGATTTTAGAAGCCTAGGTAGCTTTGCACACTGGCACGCAGCAGGCATCCAGTAGTGGAAAGTGACAAAGGAGAGTTCTCACTCTCAGCTGCTGGCTGCCTGCTGGCTACCAGCGGCTTTTTCAACCCTGTTTCCGTGGAAACTTAGGTTAGAATGGTGAAAATTAGGTAAAGGTAAGTTTTGTGGGTTTAAAGCACGCACTCTAATACTTTAAGAATCCTGAAGCAGAACTGGAAATTGGTAGATGAACTGTGAGCCTTAAAAGGCCACCTTTGGTTCTCATTGCTACAGAAACAGAGATCTGATCAGTACCACTATAGGGATTTGAATGATGATTTTTTTAACCCATATATTTACTACACTTCACACATGCAGTTTGGAAGGCAGCACAGGTGCCTCGTCCTGGAAAAAAACCCAACCAACCTCTCTCATGTTACTGTCAGGTTCCTGCTGAGCATCCAAAACACAGTGTTTTCTGTGCACACCTACTGTAGGTACAAAGGGGTCTGTGTGGGTACGTAAAAGCTCAGAAACCATAATGCTGAGCAAAATATGGAATCGACGAGTTGCCAGGAGCGTGAGCAGTGGTGCAACGTGACTGGCATGTGTGCTGTCAGGAGTGAGCTAAGGGCCCCGCATCCAGCTGTAAGCCAGTCTTCCTCCTCCATTTTCCTCATCTAGCACCAGCGCTGCTCTCGGTCTCTAGCTTCTGCACAGCTGCGTGCCTCAAGACACGGTGACTGTGCAAAGGCCAATGATAAATGTGCACACAAGATGTCCAAAATCAACTTTGCTGTAAATTTTCAAAAGGTACAGGAAAATCTGTACTCCTAGGAGAAAATAACCATGTAAATTAAAGTTAATTTCTGTAAAGTAAATACTAACAAGACTCACTCTGCTCTCAGGATCTATGCATAGTGATGGGAGAGATGCGACTATGAGCTGACTGTATTTATGCACGTTGCCTTTAGCCACGTGCAAGGATGACTCTCCAGGGAAGTGCAGCTAGCATAGGTACAGCTCAGTTCTGGCTGCAACCTCTGAAACTGTCTAGGGAGCTCTCTCTGGGCTCCCATATCTACACTGTTATCCATTTAATGCTTCCACAAATTTGCATGAGTTGCAATCAGTCATCTGCACCTTCACATGTAAAGCAGATATGCCCCTGTGTATCGGGGCAACAGAAACCATTCTGCTCAGAGTCAGAATTTTTACATCATTAATACCAATGTCAGAATCCGCCTGATTCTGAATCAGAATCAGCTCCTGTGAATTCTGTGGTTAATGAAAGCTGTGAATCAGAGTCAGGATGTATATAAATACCATCAATGAGCCATACAAGTTTTTGCAATCCAAACACAATTCCTGAGTGTGAAGTACAGGAACATTTACTGATACTGTGAAACAACTCAGAGAAAGGTAAAAGATGTGTATTTCTGTATCTAAATGTGTGTATCTATATGTAGTCCGTGGGTGAGGAACAATAATTTTTACAGGGATTATTGAGGATGTGACTCTTGGACTTAGTGGTCAGATATGAAAGAAATACTGATGCACCAAGAAGGTAAGGGCTGACTGCATTTCCATTTAGAGAACATCACTGCTAGGAAACCCAGAAAAGTGTTAGCAACAGAAATCTGAAAATATCAATCTTTATGAAATTTCCTTAAAAAAAATAGATATAAGTGTAAAAATGCTGTACCACAAAGTCTTTTAAATTGACAGTGTTGAGTGCCAACATGAAAAAAATTGCAGGTTTTGTTAATATTTTCCTCTTGGTCTCATTTCAGTGATGCTAAATCAGTGGACATAAACCACTGTTTTCTAAAGCCACTTTTCTTCCAACAAAATAAGAAGCATTAAAGCTATAATACTTGTGTATCTTTTGAGGGAAGATGCTACAGTACTAACTGATTAAATTATTTTGTAAATTTGAAAATTGTGCCTTACTCTGAATTCCTGTCCAAGCCATATCTTCAATGTTTGGGTGTATTGTTTTCCTTGCAAAACAAACAGGAAAACCCCAAACCCCAACCTATTTAAAGTCGTATAAAGCCCATTCTTGACATTATTTTGTACTGCCTTATTTAACTCATGCAGATTTAATTTCTTGCAACTGCAAATAGGAAACTCAGTTTCAGAAGAAAAGGGTCTGAAACCTACCAGAAAGCTACAACAGTTTGGGAGGTCTGGGTTTTGAGTTTTTTTGGCTACAAAAAAGAGCCTTAAAAAATGAAAAAGGATAGAAGGGAAAATCACTAGAGCACTGTTCAGCGAGTACTTAGGTCAAACCGATGGTGGCTGAAACTTGGTACCCACTAATGGCTGCTTTATGGCCTGTATCAAATGAATTTGACCAGTTTTCAGAGGAAAAGTACCCACGTCACAAACCTATTACTATAATTAGCAATCTTGATGGCAGTCCTAGCGAAAAGGACAAGGACTGAATGAGCTATGGAGAATGAGCTATCCTCTCACATGCAGAGGTGGCTTTCCAGGTCAGGGATAAAGCACACTATCGAAATAGTCTGAGAAAATATGTACTGATGCTTTAGTTTCCTAGGCTGCTAACCTTACAAGATTCTAAAGCAACAAATTCATTTAAAAAGCAACCTACACAAATATCACAAAGCACAAATAAACAAAGCATTTTTTTCCTTCCCTCCCCACCGCCCAGTTTATGTTTTAAATTGACAAACAAGACAGAAAACATGATTAGATCAAGATAAAAAGGATTGCAATGATAACAGAACAAAAAGATCAACTAAGAAAATGGAGACTTTTAAGTACTACCAACAGTATCCCTTGTATTCCAAAGATTAAAAAAACCCCCAACAAAACAGCAGATATTGCAGGAATGGTTAAGGCAGCCAAGGCTACACTTCCCCTGTACAGTAATTCTAATTTATGGAGGATAGCCTGACAAATGTCGACACTCTTTCTTAGGCTGGTAAAGTATCTCAGCAATCTACAACAAAAGACCTGATTTTTCCAGGTTTTTATTTCTCATGCAAAATTCCTCATTACTATTATTATTCGATTTCTGTTATTCAGTGTTTGTCTTCCTAGTGTGTCTAGGCAGGTAACTTACATGAGAAAAAACAGGTTAAATCTCTGATTGTTAAAACTTGAAACATTTCCAAGTCCCTCTGAGATTTTCTTGTGATGAATGGCATAGGCTAGAGTAGCTCTCAAGTTAGCAGAAAAGTAGTTGTGCAGATAAAGAAAAAAAAATCAAAATTAAAGAAAGGACAAAAGACACAAAGCCTTACTTGCTTCAAAATGTATTAGTAGTTTTAACGAAGATAAAAAATTTCGTCCCACTTAGCAGATGAACAGCTACCAAGAACCCCTATCTACCCACCTCTTCTTTTCATATTTTAATTTAGGCTTCAGTCTTTGAAAAGCATTATCATCTGTAAGTATTCAGGCTCAAGTAAAAGATTTTGTCTGGGGGTTTATATGACTTTTTCTATGACATTAACCAAGCAAGTTCATTAACACATTAACAAAAGGCATCATCAGGATGTTTCTCCACACCTTGATCTTTGTTTGAGATTCCTCAGCTCTGTATAAAGATTAAGAAGATGGATTTTAATATAGTGTCAGAGGCAATGTGTACACCTATCATTATAACTCCCCTGAGGAGTCTTGCAATTTTGGCTACTATCATTTCCTCATCCTTCTCATTATATTCTCATTAAGTTACTCTTATTTCTCCATCTTCTTTCACCTTCCGCCTTTCTTACCTTCATTACTTCACTTTGCTTTGTACTGTTAGACATTATCCCCTTCCCTACAATGCCCACCTGGTAGGAAGGGACCAATGTTATATTTTCAAACACAGGTTCCCAACATCAACCATCTTCCTTTTTCTCTTACATTTCTAAGCAGTTTGAATGCAATATTTACAATTGCCAATGGACATTTCCTCTTAATCTCCTTACATGTTTTGGCAACTTCCATATCATTTATCTACTCTTGACAAAGACTATCGATGATTTTTCTCAGCTAGGCTCAAAATCTGCAGTTTATCCTCATTCTCCTGGACCTTTCTTCTCTCTTCAGCCCTGTAAAACCTCACTATTCATTTGAGTTTTTAATTTCATTATTTTATAAGTTTTTTTTAAAATAATTTCTTACAATTTTTAAATGTGCTCTTATAAAGATTATCTCCAAACCTTTCCCACATTTCTGATAATTTCACAATGTTCCATCTCAACGTCTTCTTCCTCTGAAATTAATTTCTGGGCTATCTCTCCTATAACAGATAAACCCAACTACCTGGGTCTCTACTCCACACTGTGTATTTAAACTCACAACTCACTATTTTTCACAGCCTCAATGGAACAGAAGTTCACCACCTCTAAAGCACAACAAGGCATTGTTTTTTACCACCTTTTCTTGATCCCTTTGGGCATGGGCACTAATCCCAGTCTGTAATCTAGATTTATTTGAAATCTTCCTCTATATTTGCATACCTCATCTCTGTTCAGATTTTGCTCATTCTTCCTGCGCAGCATCTCTAAGAAGTCTCTTATCTACCCACTCAAACTCTTGACCATGCCATCATCACTTACATCTTAACATCACAATATTGTTTCTCCCTGCTCTTGGAAAATGCAGTCTCACCCTATTAATATTTATTCAGTGGGCTGCTGCAAAGATTGTTTTTCTTGCCTACAACCCTGATCTTGTCACCTTTCTCTGTACTCTCCTTCAGGTAAGTTGCAAGTTTTCTTTCCAAATGCTTCACAACAGTTCACTTCTCTATTTTTATCTCTCATTCAATATTGAAATGACAAGTCACTTCTTTAATCAGACCTAATGTCAGTCTACATCTTCCACTTAACTTTTCAAGCAAGCACATTTACAATTTTCTTACACTATGTTATCCAGAAGCATTCACAAACTAACTCAGTTATCCTTGAAATTCTCCTTTAAAATAAAGTTTTCTCCAAAAACTGAAAAGAGGCTAGGCTGCTCTTGTGCCTCCAACCCTGTCTCTGGTCTTGACCTCAAATTCTCTTGAGACAAACTGTCTTGTTTATGTGTGTTTATACAGTGTCTTGTACAAGAAATTATGACATGGTAGGAAATTATCACATGGTAGGAAAAATGAAGAAAAAAGACCAAAACCACCAAACTGTTAAAAACAGAAGAGATGATGTAATTCACAGGTGCTTAAATTCTGAGGGCAGAAGGGACAATAATAAACATGAAAGATTTTGAATTTCTGTATCAAGCCCATATACCTCAGGAAATTAATACATATTTCAGAAAGATATCCAACTTGATTTAAACATATTAATGCTTAAGAAACTACCACTTCCCATAGAAAGATATTCGAATGCATAACCATTCTCTTTGTCTAGACTGATTTTGTCTAGCTTCAATTTCTATATCCTGGAAGGTGCTTGTCAGCTAAAGAGTGATCTTCTATTTAAGATATTTTTCCCCCCATAAGTCTTTCAGATCAAAATAATTTCTTAACAATCACGTAATTTCTTTGACAAGTAAACACAGCTCTAACTCCCCCAATTTCCAGACCCTGATTCACTCTTTTTGTGTACCTTTGCTTAACATTTAATATTAGAAGATTAATCTATTAGTGATGAAATAAACAGAAGTTTATCCCAACTTTCCTATGCATGTGGTAAAGATTAGCTAAGAATGCTTGGGGAGGTGAGAGCCGTCTGAAATTGTGTAAAATGTACTCCATGACTGCCTATTAAAGCAGAGCCAAAGCAGACAAAAAAGGTTGACAAAAGTACAACAGTAACAACACAAACCAGGAAACAATGTTGGCCAAACACACAGAAATGAGTGTAGGAATAAAACAAATAATCTTTAATTCTAACATGTCATGGATATTTCCTTTAAAGCTCTTGTAAGAAAGACGTTTTAGTGTATCAGTGATGTCCACCTAGTCTTTCTGTCTAGTTCAAGAGCATAAAAAAGGAATAGTGTTAACAAAACCATGGGGTTTTTCTTAAGCTAAGAGAAGACCATCATAAAATAGTCAATGATTTGAGCAAGAAATATATAAAATAATGCAATGCTTTGCCTTTAGCTAGCACCTAGCTTTTCTCCCTGATCTTCCAAACACATAGCAATTTCTCTGCAAAGCTAGCTAATTTTTCTCTTTATATATTTTTATCTGCTCAAATAAAGATGACAGATAAAAATTACAATGCAATTTAAAATAAACTGCAACTTTGTTAAGTCAATGCACCTGGGTGAAATACACAAATAGGAGAGCCTTGGAAGTAAGTGAAAGCCAGCTGGTATGGCCAAAAGGTGATAAGAAACAAGATAGAATTCTTCCAAAATTTTAAATCGCACCCAAATGGACCACAAACTTTGAAAATTAAATATAATAATATAATTAGGCAGGCCAAAAACGAATGCCCTCTTACTTTTGTTCTAAATCTTTCTGCCAGCTGATCACCAGCATATAAAAGAATGAGTGTTTATGAAGGATAACACTACTTTGGAGAGGTGAAACTAATTTTTACATACTGATGCAAAAAATTAGTTTCACCTATTAGTTTCAATAGAAGAACCTGAAGACAGTTTCACTGCAGAAGAGATTTTTTTTTTAATATATATGCCTTCTGGAAAAAGAAGTCCTGCTTTAGAAACCCTGAGCTCCTCAAAGATCTTAACAAGTATTCAGAGAAGGGTGATCTGGGTAACACAGGCTGCTTCTGAGTCCAAAAGGCTATTAGCATAGATGATCACCAACGACATTTAAGGAAAGTAGATTGCCAGTGGACAAGTGTCCTGGCATGGTTAAGTAATGGAACAAAAGACAGGGAACAGGGTGGTAGTAAATGGTAAGCTCTCGCAATGGAAGGAGATCATCAGTGGAGCTCCTCTAGGACCTGCTCTGTTCAACATATTTCCATGAGATGAGCACTGAGGTGGCAAAGTTTGCTGATGCAAAGAAGTTATTAAAGGAAAAGAGAAGACTGTGAAGAATTGTAGGAGGATGAAACTGAGTTACTGGACAATAAAATGTCAGATGAAATTCAGTGCAGACAGGAGGAAAAAATAATTCTGGCTTTGTAAAGAAAATGAAGGTCTCTGAACTGACCATCAGTGGAATCTCCTGATGTCAGACAGCATCACAAAATCATCTGCTCAGGGTTCAACTGCAGTCAAAAAAGAAAATCACCGCTAGGCATTTTTAGAAGAGGAACAGAAAGCATAATTACTCTCCCACATATATCTATCATTTGTTTATGCTTTGAATGCAGTACTGCTCACCTTCATCTGAAAACAAGTACACTGAAACTGGAAAAGATGCAGAGAAGGGCAAGTATGATCAGAGATATGGAGTGCTTTCCACTCGAGTTTCTGTGATAGCTACAAATTCACAGTCGACATAGGCAGACCATTAATTGTTTCTTCCCACATGTAGACAAAATCATCAAATTAAGATAGCAGGAATCAGGAGCCGTTTCTTTCTAATCAAACAGCAGGAAATGTTCCTTTTGGCAGCTCCCTACTTGCCCATAGATGGTTTGCATACAAGGATGTTACATGGGGAGACTGGAAAAGTAATTGGATGAGAAGGATTCCTTTAGGGTTGCTGAGCTGAGAAACTTAAGTTCAACAAGTATGCTTTCAAAAAAATTTAATTTAGCAACACTCAGGTCAATTTGATGAATGAAAGTGTGAGTCTTTATTAAAGCTGTTCTACACTGATGGAACCTGTTACCTGACCAGTTGAAATCCAGAAGGTTAGAAAGCCAGCCTATTTGAAAAGTGCCATAGTAAAGTAAAATGTTCTCATGTCAGCAGTTTCAAAGTGGTAATTAATATATGAATGTAATCATGACTATATAGTTCAGTGCTCTGTCGCTGGGACCCCATCCTGTTATTATACTGAACACCATTTAGTCTTTAGAAAGGCCTTTTTAATATTTAGGTGTCATTCCAGAAGCTTATAAATTCATTGCATGTCTAAGGAACACTAAAATTCCAGGGAACAGATTATAATTTATCTGTTAACCTTTAAAGAGAAGGAATTGTCACTTTTGGTCACTTGACCATATACGTCAACTACAGAATAAACAAGAAAGATGAGGTACATATGACTAATCAAATCAAAGAATGCATCACACCATAAATATTTCTCTCACTGACTTGATGTTGTATGTACTTGTTTGCACTCCTATGTAGAATGTTATCTCTGAGGCAACTCTTGGCAATACAACAGACTTGTCCACAGCCAAAATTCACAGGTCCCATATCAGCTGTAAGTATAAAAATTTTGCTCTTAACAAATTCATTCTTCTCAAACAAAGGAATCTAATGGGAGAACAAATTTCCTGGTAGATAAGACAAACAGAGTCTGTTAACCTTTAGAATATTCTGCAAGCCTTCCCCTTTGTTAAAGCTTTTCCATCACGACATTTGCAATAACAATTCTTCAAAATTCTACAACCCAAACCCCTGTTTCAGGAAGATTTCCACATAAAAAAAAAAAAAAAAAAGAGGTGAATAAGAGCAGAGATTCCATGATTATTATTTCTCATTTCATCATTGGTGGACGTGTTCAAAACAATGATAAGATGCATGTCAAACCAATAATAGTTGATGGTACAAAGACAGCTACCAGCATAACTCATGCTAAGTTATGGGGTAAGATTAAAAGTGATTCATGGATAATTTTTGACCTGTGAAAAAAACAGAAATGCCAAACTCGCACATGGTATTGATAAATCACCTCACTATGGCAAGTCATTATTACTAACTTGGTGACACTACTGTACCTACTTCCAGTAAACCTAAGCAAGAAATTCTGAGCATACTTGTGGAAGCTAAAAATAAACATAGAATTGTATATCCACTGCTGAAGTAAACTGTTTACTAAATATCTATTATTACAATACAACGCATAATATGACAAACTGCCAGTTTGGCTTACATAACTGCACTTTTAAACAATAATCAAGAGTTGGCAGAGAGCTAGATACGTGCTTGTTTACTGCATTTTGTATAAATCTGAATAAATAAATGTATGGCAGCTTGTCCTAATCTAATTTCTCTTGGCTGCTACTGGATTGCTCCTTTATGTGCTATACTTTTTATGGCCTATCCTCCGTGTGTACACTTAAATGTCTGGAACAATCACAAACTGACTCTCATACTGATGAATGTCTATTAGGTGTGCAGGGAAGAGAGCACAAGATCCTGAAGTGAGATGAAGGTGCAGTGAGAAAGGTCTATTCTTAATTATCATTTATATGGAAAACATTCTGTAACTTTGCACTGGACAGATTAAATTCTCCAGATTAAATTAATGTTGTAGTAAATCACTTAAATCCATAGTTCTATGTCAGTTTGCATGCCAGTGTTGCATTCTTCCCCGCAAAACACTGTATTTTCTTGTGGTTTCTTCCTTCCCCTCCCCCTCTTTTATCATTATATAGCTGAGTTTCTTTGTTGATGGAAAAGTGACTTAAGTTTATGATATTTCAGATTTTACATCAACCTTTTAAGGCCTTGAGAAGTGATCAAATGGCTTTGTTATTGCCTTCATCACATGTCATTAGTGAACCTGAAGGACTGATCCATCCATTAGCACTTCTCAAATAACTATTGAAGCATAACCTTCATTTTTACAGCAGAAATCAACTACTAATGTATATAATACAAAGGAAAGCAAGACAATATTTTTGGAATTAAGAGAATTTGAATACTTATTTTATAAAACTTTACGCTGTTATAACAAATCCGCAAAAACCTTAAGAATACAGAAATAAAAATCAAATTACATCTTTATTATAATGAACCTTATGTTTTGGTTTAGTACTTCACTTTATTTTGTAATTGAATTATTTTATTTATGCAAATAATGTCTCAAATGCTACTGCACTCAAGAAGTTAAACACTTGACATTTTTACTCCTTAAAATGCAACATTTTATGATGTCTAGATATGTTTATTAATTAGTGATTATTAACACCCAGTAAACAACATCATGTCTTGTAAAAACACAATCTTTCTTCACAGCGTGAGGCTGAAATCTATTATTCACTGATTCCATATGCTGAAATACACTCAAATGATCACAAATGACCTTAAGCATTAGATAAATGTAAATGAGGACAGGGTAGAAAATGTGCTTTTGATTGATATCTAAAAGAGCAGGTTTGAAGTCTTGACAAGGGACGAAATCTGAGATCTCATATAGAGGGCAACTGAAAATCTACAAAATCTAAGCTTCTGGATGGACATGCCTCTCCTCAGCAGTGATGAGCGTTTGAGATTGCTCACATCAAGTGTTCAGCACATGGAACCTGAAAGACCACTCCTGGGGCCTGTGTGGCCTTTGCCTACTTGGCAGACACCTATTAGTCTGCAGAGATATCTCCATAAGTTACGTGCACTTACACCCTAATGAAGGCAGAATTTTTCTAACCCTAAGTGCTCATTTAAAAAACCCCAACTTTAAGCAGAATGGCTACATAAGCATAGGGTAAAATTGTGAATGATAGCCATTAAAGTGGTATGGGTTCCACTCTCTATATTAATAACATAGTTGGTTAACAGCTTGCCTTTCTCAGCCCTTTCTCAGCTTTACTTTTGCCCCTTTGAGAAGGACTGAGAGGGTTTCTTCTGGATTAAGACTCATCAACAAACATAGAACATTTAGCCACAGATATTTTTCTCTTAGGTAAGCTGTAAGCATATCCTAATTCATAACCCCATATCATAAATATGAATTAATTACAATTTACTTTTTAAATACTATGAGAGATGAATATGTTTCAATTTTCCAGCAGCTTGCAGTCCCTAGTGCACCTGGAGTTCCCTCAATACAAGAGACAGCTAAACAGCTAACTTCAATGGCAGCCTTTACAGAGCGGGTCAGGAAGGGCTCTGGAGAGTATCTACAGCATATACAGATATTCTGTATCTACAGCTCGTACCATCCAGAGTATGCCTTCAGGGCTAACCGAGAGGCAACAGAGCTGGTGTACTTTGAGAAAAATACTAGGTGTGCCCTGCAACATAGGACACAGTCAAGGAGAATAGAGGAGGGCCCCTCGAGCCGTACTTGGCACCCAGGCTCCCTGTCTCCCCTTGCTGCGACAACTTGGGCATGATGACCAAGACGCCTCTCATGGATGCTCCAACAGTATCTGCCTAAGGTTTCAATGGGATTTGTTGCCTCCCTGAATTCTCAGAGCAATTTAAAATGAAACCTGTCAGTGATTTTAGTGTATTCATTCCAACCCTCATACCCAGTACAGTGGGTAATATTGACTGTGAAGCAGCCAAATTTCAACCATTTCACTAAGCCACAGCTTGAAGAGACATAATGTATCTTGAAAAAAATAAAAAGAGAGATTACGTCACCAAGATTAATTATCCTGAATTTGCTATGTTAAAAATTGTTTATAACACTTCCAACTTTCTGTCTTGCATCACTTACCTCTTATATTGTACACACACATCTGTGGCAGCATCAGTAATATATGCCACACTTCCACAATATTGCATTTACATTTATGTTAAATATACAATTAAACACTTGAAGATGTGAAACAGTTTAGTAGAATCTTACCGGCTTGACACTTTCTGAGCTTTAAATATGCCTGCATTTTGGTTTCTTGCAATGATCTCACTTACATCTGTAGCATATTTGTTAAGAATTATCTATAAAACTAGAGCAAAAATAAATAAAATAAAATAAAATAAAATAATAAAATAAAATACCCCACCCCCTTTCTCACATTATTAACACAGCCATAATGTCTTTTACCTTTTTGGTCACCTTTAATCTGTGCTGAGTCAGCCTTCTCTACAGAAGCATAAATTTTGCATTGCTACTCCAGCACATCAGCCATACACCTAACCAGTAACTTGCTCCTGTTGCCACTGAAACATTTCCTATTTCCTCTAAGGAAATGCTAGCCCTGTAGCTATAGAAAGAACAGGAAAAGACTTTCCATACCTTATATACACGTAAACACAATTGTTTAGAAATATAAGAATTACAACTGTGGTGAATAGAAATTCTTTAGCATAATGTTTTAATGCCTAGTTTAGCTTGTGTTGCTTTTCAACTGTATCAGTGATGAGATTGAGGAGGTTTATGGGTATGAGTAGCTATCCTACTCCAGGACACGTAACTTTGTTCCTGGCTCTGTCTGGGTGACATCCAACACACAACAGCAGCACCTTAATCTATAGGCAAAGGAGTTTCTGGTCTATTTGCTTTCTTGAGAATGGTTTGGAACCATCACAAAAGTACAAATCAATAAATGCCATGTCTTCTCCAGTGGTGCCTTAGCCTTGTGTCTCAATGCCTCAGCCTTGTGTATCAGCTTCTTTCAGTTTGAAAGATCAAGTCACAAATTTGGGTAGCCATCCAGGTAAGCCAAAGCAAGGGCTGTCAATGGCAGTTTTTGAGAGAAACCATGCCCAGTCATCTATGCCTAGACAGACAATGTCCACAGTCAATCACTTGAGAAGCCACTGAAAAGGGAAAGGTATAGCAAGCAGCGGGAAACTATGGAAATACTAAATGTCACCCAGTGTGAGGCCATACATGTACAGATATGTATGCAAAGTAATTTTTGAATATTAAAAAATATCTTAGACATTTTTAGTAAAGGGATTGATGATCCCTCTTTCTTATTTAAGGTAGAGGAATTCTGATGCTAATTAGGAGGATGCTTCTAGGAACACAAAATACAGTGAATTCTTTGCAAGTGCTCTTCTAAGAAAATGGAACACTAGTGTCAGACTAATTTAAAATATCACTGATTTTTTTTTTATTTGCTTTCCTGAAATCACATAATTGGCCTTCCTAACACAGTTGTTTATTTAAGAGAAGTTCTTTCAGGAAAGCCTCTATCCAAACAATGGAAAACACAACTGTTATTTCGTGAAGCCAAAAACTAGAAATGGAGTGACAGAAAACTGGTTTAAATAAATTTCTGTCATTTGGACGTGCCTTTTATATCTTTTCCACAATATGCAATGAGAAGTAGTAATGAATGATCTATACCTGTGAAGTAAAAGGAAGGCATAAATAATTCCACTAGTAAAGCCGCTGCTTGTAAGCTGAGGTAGAAGCAACACACTGATAAACTAGCTACACTGCACTTAAATTATATAAATGAGAAACCTACTAATAGTTGTTGTAAACGTGTTACCACTAGCTTTTTAAAATAATTTATGAGCCCATGTCTTCAGGCATTCTTGCTGAACATGACCTTTCTAACCTAAATTTCCCAGGACTGTCGAAAGATCCATATGCTATATTTTAATGGCCATCATAGTTCACTGCAACAATGTGTTGTATTATTGATGCTTTCAGGCAGCAGTTCAAGTCACTACTGCATGGTGTGAAATGGAGCTAAGGCAGAAAGTCCACAACCTCTCTGAAAAAGGAGACAATTTTAAGTAAAAATGAACCTCATCCTTGGATGTGGACATGTTGAAAAGAGTATAGATGCTTTCAGTGTCCTGTAGCAAGAATTTGACATTTGTGACCATTCTACTGATATTACTTCAGCTGGAAAATCTGTATCTAAATGCATGTCACCCAAAATCACAAATTTTGATGGGGATAAATCTGATAACTTTGCCTATTTATATCTTTATTATTCACTTGTAATATCTTTCTTTTTTTTATTTAAATGATCCTGAAAGAACTTAGATAAAAGACACTACACCAACAATGAGGTTCTGAACGAAGCTGCAAAAGCACTAACATGTCTTTATTTTATTGATTTTGCAATATAAATGATCTGTTAATCAATTAAAATCTGCCCGTGATAAGCAAAACGAGTGAGTTAGAGTGAAGTCTTTTAAATGGACTAGTAACTCAACTGACAACATCCTTAAAAAAACCTCCATACACCTCATGTACAAGACCACTGATTAATATAAAACATAGCTATATTTTTCACAGTGAAATGTTTAAAATGACTTGAACTATGATTTGAAATTATCATATTCACAAATTGTTTTAACTTGCAACATTTCAATAACATATTCTAATATAGGTATTGAAAGCATACACAGTGAGTACTTCATGTGGCAATATGAAACTGAGAATAATATGAAGAATGTAAAAAATTAAAAGAAAAATCAAATCCTCAAAAGGCTTGAGACTTCACAAAGCAAAGCTGTTAGTTACTTTCACTGAACAGCAATAACAACAACAAAACCAACAATAATTATGATGATGATAATAGTACAAAGGCCGATTCTCAGATGCAATGCACTATTGCCAGGTCGATTTTCAATTACATTTCACTGATGTATTCATCTGTTTCTTAATGTGCTCATCTTGCCCATTAAGAATAATTAGCAGGCTTGCTTGGTGATTTCCTGGCTTCTGACAGTGATTTTTTTTCTTTTTTGTCGACAACCACTTTTACTTTTTGGAATCTAATTTTGGATATTATAGTATGACTGGCATGTAATTTAAGCTTCCTGAGAAATTTAAAGGGAAGTTGTAAACAGTAATTTTAAAACAAGATTATTTAAATCTATAATATCTACATAAAAAGCATAATAATAGGCATTAACTATTCCTGAAGAGCAGAATCTCAAAAAGAAAACAGCATTTTATCCCATGTTAATTTAATTTGGTATGCTAAATTAAAAAATACTATCAGCAATGATAAAAATTAGCAGAAGTACGTCATCTGTTGTCTGTGGCACTTGGGGCCAAATGCTTTTTCCAATTACACTAAGAATTCTTACTGATTTCAGCGAGTCTGGTGTGGCTGAAACAGATCTAAATTTAGCCTAAACTTCTGTTACAGCCAGTCACTACAGAAAAGAATGCAAAAAGAAAATTACCATACGACAGATCATAAAATTACTACTGAAGTCCATAAAACACATAAAATGCAACATAAATTTTATTATGTGCACTTTCAAGAATACATTCCACCTACACTGTAAAGTTCTTAGTCTGCTGCACTTTGGCACCCTGCTAATATTAAGCCCATTGTAAAATCCAACACAATAAAAGCACTTTGAATGCTGAGCCTTCAGAGCACCAAATGTTAAAAAAGAAAAATAAATTCCTGTTAGAGTCTTCCACCAATTGCTCCTCTGAAAGGGATTCATTGAGTGAATACAGATGAAGACTTCTTGTAAGACTTTGGAAAATAAAAGGTATTTCTAAAACATATTGTGAAAAAAACCCTAAAGGTGTGCTAATTAGATGACATTATCAGTATCTTTTACAGAAATAAAAGGACTTTAAAGTTGTTTAATTCCAAAGGCTGAGTGAATAATGGTTTAGCACTCACCAATTTTCCATGCTATAGAAGGCTTCTAAATTTAAAAAAAAAAAGTTCAGGTACATTTAGGGAATCTTCTCTGCAAGATATTTGCTGACTTGATGATTACTGAGCTCACCTGAAGCTTTCTGTGGGCAAAATGACCTTTTGTTAAATACCTACCCTTCTGTAAAATGCCAGTTTGTTTTGTTAAGCTAGTTTTGAAACACTTTTCTTCTCCTGCATATTTTATCTTCATAATGACACAGAAGAAAGACTGGAAGGGGCGATGCTGATTAAAGCACACAGAATAAGGAATACTTCCTCCTCAAGACATGAGTGTGACAAACTGGAGCGTAACAAAATAACAATCCCTGGAACACAACTCAGAACTTGCATTTTTGAGAAAAAGGAGACTTTTATAAGGCTTCCTTCAAGTTTTAAAAGAGGTGATCTAGGACTGGCTGGGTTGGTTTTTTTCCATGAAATTGTTAGTGTCGTAAGCAATTATAGTTACCTCAGTTAACTCTGAGCAAGTCTTTTTAAAGGCAGTAGCTAATATTGCACTGCAATGTCCTCTGCTTTAACAGGCATCAGCAACTGCAGTTTTTGGGGTTTTTTTTAAATGACAAATTGGTTTAACTTATATTTTTACTAAGTGCTCATTATGTTAGCTATCAAATACATACAAAACTCAAATAGAAGTAATTCTGATGATACAGTGGCCAAAACCAGAAAAAAACTTCACAAACCTCCCTTAAAATGCAAATGAAAAGATTACCAAGGAACAAAATCAAATAGATATCTTCCTTTTTCCCTTCTCGATTTCTAAGGGCTATTAGTATTCACTGTATATATCTGTTCTTGTTCTGTGCTGATATTTAATGTGGTCACAAATTATGCTCACTCATTCTCTCGCTTAGTCAAAGTCCAGTTCAATTTTCTGAACTATGTGTTCATATTAGATGGGCATAATAGCAATTTATTCTAACAGAAGAAATATAATAAAATACTTTCTGCAAGGGTCGGAGGCGTTTTGCCATCCTACATCAAGAGAAATAATGATAAATCGATAATTGATTAAGCATACTAAATGGGTAATTTGTAGGCAGTTATAACTTAGCAGCAACAATGAAACCACGCATTTCAATATATGCTGGAAGGGCCACTACAATATACAAATACTGGGTACATTGTAAGAGGCCAGTACCTGAAAATAAAATAAAAAATAGTAAAAAGGATCTCGCTCTGTGGCCACAGGAATATGTGAAGGGGAGCTAATGATTCGATTCACTGCTACGCCTCCTGGAACGAGCAGCTCACACACAAGGAATCCTTCAGCCCTCGACCACAACACAAATATTTACTACTGTACTTGCTCTGTACCAACATGTACATTTTTAATTAAAGAGAAAAGGTGGCATTTATTGCGGGGGAAGCTGTAGCTCTGCTCAAGATATTCTGCATCTATTTTTTAATTACTTATGTGGGGACTTTTTCTTAATATACCCCATGCTGTCTGTCTTTATATTGATTGTTACTCAGCCAGTAAAAAGGAACGAGCACAACAAACCAGTTTTCTATCTGAATAAGGATACTTTTGATGGCCTTTTCATTTCCATCAGTTAACAGAACTTCTTTGACATCTGCAGAAATAGCAACCTGAAAAAAAGAGCACAGCAAACAATGAGCAAATATGCTTGTCTGTGTGGAAGTGAAGACAGGAGTGACAAGCCTTCAGTATCATGCTTCCTCACCTATTTCTCTGTAACAATCTTCAATCTTTTTTCATTTTATGTCTGCATTATTTTAATCATTCAATCAAATCAGTCAATACTTTTATCATTCCATTTGCGGGAGCCTCTATCTTGCTATCATTCTGTTCCGTAATTGCATTGTGACAGCGGATGATGGTATTCTGAGAGGCTTTCATTTGCGGGCTTCTGTTTATCTAGTAGAGCCATCATACAAGGCTGTCACTCTGCCTTTCAGCTTGCTTCTGTCTGACTGCCTGATGCCCTTCATATAACTTTGCATTGCAGGCAGATGGCTTTGTAAGGGTAATTTTTTTGTGAGCTTTGACATGCTCGCACATTGGGCTGTAACCTCGACACATTGTATAAGAGCGACAGGTTTGTCAAATGCCAATCAGTGTAACAATATGCTTTTATTTGTAGAGACATAAAAACTTGTCTAATGCACTGCACTGCTACATAATATCTCCTGAATACATGACTCAGAACCCAGAGAATGGTGAACGACTCTCCTGAATGGCCAATCTAATTCAAAAGAATCTAATTACTGAGAGCTCTGGATCATGTTTGTTGGTGTAATAATGCAGGCAAAACATTAGCAGCTATATCATGGTGCTCCAACTGTGATTCGCCAGGCTATTCCTGTATCTTAGCAAATGGGACTNAAAAAAAAAAAAGGAAGAAATGCTTCAGCTATGGCAATGAAAGACAGACCGTACGTGGCCTGGAATGTCACAACAAGAGATATTGACTACACGAAGGTAAAATGTTTCTGCTCATCGAGGCAACCATAAAATCAATATGATACGAAAGCAAGTCAATCTAGAAGGTCTCTCAAGACTCTGCAGCTTGACCGCAGCTGAGGCTGTTGACAGTTCTCTGACCCAGCAGTTGGAGGCACTGGAACATTTTTCCTTTTGTTTCTTCCTCTGAATGGGACTGGAATTGAGAAAAGACCTACCATGAGCCCAGCCAAGCATGTCATGCCACCCCCTAGCTCACACACAGCAAGGTCCCTGAAAGAGAGAAAGGAAATGGTAGAACCCATACAAATTAGATGAAAATGGTCAGAGAGACATATATGTTACAAGAACAAATTGCCATCTGCAGTAAGAACTGAGCTACCAGGAAGTTGTAGAGACATGACTAGGCTACCTCATGTCGTTTTGCGTTTTAAAAATAATTATGAAATAGAAAAGTCACAAAGCAGGCAAATCAGTGGGGGTTCCCTCATTAGTGTTCAGTGCAACATTACCACCGCTGAGCTGAAAAATCTGAGAAGGTTCCCTTTTTTCCCTTGTCAATGGCTCTGTCTTTTAGAACTAAACTAGCTAGAGTAGCGAAAGATAATTGTTAGGAAAGGATAACAATGTTAATCCACATTCATTCTTGCAAAAACAGTTAGAGAAGTAAATGGAGAAATTAATATTATTTATATATCACCCGGTACAGTTATGCCTAAAAGCCTTTTCATATTAAAAGGAGGGAAGTTTTAAAACAAGATGTATACCACGAAACAATTACACATGAAGAAATCCGATCCTTCAATTAGCACTTAAAACTGCAAGTGACCTACAAACAATGCTGTTATGAACAGCGATGGGAACAGCAAATAGCTAAGCCACAGAAAACCAAACGACGTTAGTGTCAAGAGCCTACACTGCGCCCGAGCAGAGGGTTGAATGCATGGTCTAAAAGGCTGCTTTTAACTTAGACCATACTGCGCTGTTATTAAGACGTGCATGTGAAAAATAATTTGGCGCAGAGAGCGTGCCGGATGGGAACTTGCAGGGGGAGCCATAAAGAATGTCCTCCAGAGCCACGGCCTACCCCAGGAGGGGAGGAGGGAGGGATGCTACCCCACGCCGAAACTGTGTGAAGTGGTGTCTAGGGCAAGGCATAGCCTCAGTTTGGGAGGATGCTGCTTTATAGCTAAATCTGTGGCAACTGTTACAGCTGGCAGAAACATTCCCATTGTGAAATTTTTGACAGGCAGGAAATGGAATTTCAGCTAAACAATTTTTTTTTTTTGGGTGCACCTTTCCTTCTTCTTCCCTAAACCACCAACATTTGAGTGTCTGGTTTTATGTGAAAGTATTACCTCCCTGCTCACTCCACACCAGAGTATCTAGGAAGCCCTATCAGTGTCAGCATGCAGTTACTGATATTTTGTTCACTGAGGCCAGTGGATGAAGCTGTAGGACTGTATCCTAATGCTTGCTGTCTGGATGGGGCAGATTGATTTTCCTTAGACTCCATGAATTTCATCTGAAAAACAGCCTAGTTGTCCTATTTAATGGAGATGAGACAAAAGATGGATGTAATTTGGAGGAACAAGCTGTACAAAACCCCAATTAAAAAGATGTGGGAAATTTACAGTTTGTGGTTTAATTAGAATGATTATTCACATAAGTTATTTTTCTAAACCACATGTCACATACATTAAAAGTATATACGTACAATTATATATATAAGATTCATGAGGCATTTATAAGCGTCATGCTTGTTAAAATAAACACAGAAAGTATCTGGGGTAGAGGTTTTTGTGCATTTTGAACTAAATTGGTAAGTACATAATACATAAGCATATAAATACACACATATACATGGACAGATTTATGCATGTAAATAATTTCTTTCAGCACAGACTGTCCTTATTAGCAAAGTCAGAGCTGTCTCTCAGGCATTATTTAGTGAGATTTGCCACTGGGAATTAAAATAAGAAACTCTACTCTGAGCGTACTGTTGAGGGGACATAATCCTGAGAAATCAGGATGTGAAACTGCCCATTTCTTCTGTGGATGTTTGACTGATCGCCACCTCCGAGTATCCAGGCTTGCCTACCCAAACTAGGAAAACACCCTCTTAGTGCGCAGCAGCACAAGAGGTTTGCTGTGAAGAGCCTCTGAGGACAAGTGGAGCGTACGACTCACAGCATGAGTCTTGATGTCAAACTGCTACAGGGACACCACCACAAGCAGTAGAAGTCACACCATGCAGTGCCCAGCTAAACCTGGAGGAAGGAGAAAGGGCGACGAATGAGGTGTGTTAGCTGCCGCCTCTCATGGGGTTGGCTTCGCTCAGGCGGTGGAGGGGGCAGACATCAGGCTTTATGAACCAGGGTGTGCTTTGGTGGTCAGATCTTTGATTTCAATTGGGCTCTGAGCAAGCTGCAGGAACCAGCTCACAGCTGACAATGCTTTCAGCTCGGGTACAAGGGGCAGAGACTTACAGCTTGGTCTTACCTATTTTACCAACACTGTATGTACATAGACTGAGGCAATTTGTATACTCCAAGCTGGTTTACTTGGCATTAGCCTCACACCCTCACTCAGAACAGAATTTGTGCCTCCAAATGCTTTTCTTGCACTCCATTCATCCTCTGTACCATAAAACGTCAAGGATTTCCAAGTGCAAAGCCCTGTATGCTCAAGGGGAAAGACACAGGATACAGGATGGATTTTATTTTTAGGGCTTCCTATTGGAGCCTTGAGAACTGTCTTCTGTGAGATTAGAAAATGTGAAAAAAACCCAAAACCAAAAGCGCAGGACGTCTCGAAATTGTTTCATTGCACTTAAACACAGGTGCAAATTCCTTCATCGCTATATGTAGTATTACTGTGTATTTTATCAGGTAATATTTTGCTTGCTTTTGCAACAGATGTCAGTTTAAAGAATGTCTTTTATTTTTCCTGACCTTCACAATCAGTACTGATCGATTGGAGCTTCACTTTTGTTTCCCAAAAATCAAAGTGAAATAAAATGCCTTGAGTGGAAATCAAAAGTCTTTGACATATAGCAGAAAGCTTGCTGTGCAATATTAGTACCCAAAGGCAGCTCAGAATTCTTTGTTAAGAGCAACATGCTTTCACCTTGAACATTTTAAATTTAATCTGAAAACTTAAATCATAGCAATCTTTACCATGCAGATACAATAAAACTAACAGATTAGAAAATATCTTTTTATGTTTAACTTGGTACCTGAATATTTCATTGTGCTTTAGGCAGTAGTAAGCCAGCACTTCTTCAGATGGCCAGAGACCTATAAAACAAAGACATTTGCCACTTTAGAACAGATTTTTTTTCCTAATATAATATTTGGATACAATTTGACACTTGTAGACCTCTACAAACTGTTTCATTTTCTAAATTTGCCATAATACCGTGTTATAAAGAAACAAGATTTTTAATGGAAGACTTCTGATTTAAGCATTGGAACTGAATATTTCATAGATTTCACCCAACTAATGATCAGAAATTTACTTTACAGATACACATAAACATACACATGTATCTCTACATATACACACAACTGTCAAGACCTTAAAAGCTACATAAAATTCAATCATACTGCCCAACATTTGGGCACTGACAGGAACATCAAACAGCTTGTATTGAATGGGCCAGACGCATGGTCCACCTTGCCTTGTAACCCATGCCTAAGAGTGGACAGGAGCCCTCTACTTTTTCATGAGCTGTGCTCTACAAACATTCCATCTCTTCCCAGTTTCATTTAGCTCCTTTTCTCTTAGGTTTTGTTAGGTCAGGCCTCAGTCTGACTGACCAGTGACACACGCTAAGGACAAATACAGGTCTAGGGGAATAACGTGACTTTATATCTAGTTGAGGCTCACAGATTTCCTGAGAAGGAGAGAAGATACAAATGAGAAGTTCTGTTTAAGAGTCACCAAGGGATTTGTCTAGTTGTCCAGTGGATTGCAGTAAACGATCGCAGTAAACTTTTCACAGCTGCAACGTCCCATGTCAGGAAGTGCCACAGTTTTACCATGCTGTATAAAGAAACATCTCTTATTTTGTACTTGCCTTCCTGTCATTTTCATTTGAGGCCCTCATACTGTAACAGACAGGAGCTGTCATGCTTTTTTTCACATATTGTCTATTATTCATGACTTTGTAAGCTTCCATTGTAAACCTTACACTGGTCATTGTCAACCTTGGGAAGTACTTGGAGGCATCTGTGCAAATTTACCCCTTCAACATCATTTACACATGAAACTCGCACTTTCATCAGACCAGTTTCCCACCTCAGTTGAACATCTAACTGAAGTGCCATGGCCTATGGAGGGGGCACTGCAGATGCTGTGTGGCTCACGCGCTCTCCCACAGGCACGGGTCTCTGTTGCTGGATGGATCCAGGGGAAATCACTCTGGGAGTTAGTGTCCCAAAGTTAAGGGAGGGTGAATCAGACACATGCAGGCAAATTACAGCCGTTTGTGTTTTCCACCTGCTGTTGCTTAGCAATGAAACAACATGCTTAGGTATATACCCACAGGTAACAACCAGGGCTGGCCTTTCCACCGCAACACACAGCATTATGAATTAACACGACAGAAGCTTAGTATTGTGAATTACAGACACTTCAACTGCTCCAGTGAACTGAAAAAACAGACATGTGGGAGCATCCTTTAGATACTTTTAGACAGGCAAACTGAATTACATGCAGCTTACTATGGGTGTGCACACTTTAGACCACCCTTCATAATTTTTTATTCTTGAGGCTTCACCACCTATTTGATAGAAGGAGATGATTAGGAAATAAACTGTCTTCCTTTCAAATTCTTTAGACTCTGATTGTAACCATCAAATATATAATTCTTCCCTTCCATCAAGTATTCTGAACTACCCCTACTTCGGTGATCAAGAGTGAAAATGCATGAATGTGTTGTCTGCCTGCAGATCATGCAAACATCTAGACAGGATTTCTCCAAAACTTTTGGAAGACAAAGGTAAAAAAAAAAGGTGAGGATTCATGTGTATGACAGAAACCACTACAGCGATGTTGGTATTTGTTCTGTTTATGACAGCTCAGGATGATTAGATATTTGTGAATATGCTCTTTTGCTTAGGCTTGCTAAGGGTTAAAAGAAAATATTCACACACGACTACCCATTCTTCAGCAAAACATACACTAAGAACTGTACAGGATTTCCCATCTCCCTTTTGAGCATTTCAAAGCTTTTGAGCATTGAAATATGCTAAAATGACAGATTTTGCAATAAATATAATAACTGTTTAAATATTTTTGTGTATACTATAAAGAATGTTTCAGTTTGCAGTGACTGGTGTATACTCAAGCAATAAAAGTGTTTCTTTAATATTTAGTGAAGACATGGCTAATTTAATAGCATTTATAATACTTACATCTCACATTACAAAAAACCCCCCACACCCACAAACACAAAAAAGCTAAACCCTTTTATAGAAAACTTTTTGTCTGAGCATGTTTTAAAAACTACTTGTCAGTTGTAGCAAAATCCTTCAACATCTGATTTTTCAGTACTCCCAGTCAAATGTCTCTTGCACTTTTGTATGGTTATTATTGAAAGGGCACTTTGAATGGTGTCACTAATCTTTTATGAGGGGTCACCATTCTTTCCCCTGCTACTATTACAATGTTGATATTGTCTGGAACTGCAGGTGTATCAGATAGCTCTACGCTGAGAGAAAAGAACCTTTGGAAAGACAATGCCCTTCTTTAGGTGCATGCCAATGACACAAACACATCTCCTCCTTGTTCCCTTCCCCCATAGGGATGGAATCATCACCTCAGCAATGATACAGAGTGGCTGGCAGCTAAAGAAGCAGGAGTCAGGAGGTCTTGCATGGTCTCAAGTGTGGAAGCACACCGTGCTTCCAGCTAAGCCAAGAAGGCAGAAGGCAGGATACCTGTGTTAATTTTAGTAAAAGGAAAAGCTCCTTGTGCTTGAACAGGTAGGTAAGCCTCTTTGCCTTCAAAACAGGGATAAGCTTAAAGATCCGTGTGGAGGAGTTTGCATTCTGTCTTCTTCCCCTTCATTCTGACCTACATTCACCAACACAATGACCTACATTTTGAAGTTGCAAGTGTGAGATAGTTCTGCTTCTGTTAGAAAACATACAGCTGTAATGCAGGAATGCAGCAATTCCTATGAGTTAACAGCTACCACTAGGTTGTGAAAAGCCCAATTTATTTCTGGCAAACACATACATATGGATACGGATTAAGTTGCCTGTGAACACACTTAAAATAATTCTTTCATATTTAAAATAAAATTGTTCTCATTTCGTATTACAAATTTGATTGTAAATACGTAGCATTGGGTGAGTACCTATTTGCATGTGCAATTACTCACACACTACAGTCAATTATTTACACATGTATAGGCAAAAAAAATATCAAAAGGCCCTCAAATGGCACTTGTATTTAAAAGGCTATAAATATACTGCAAGTCCTAGGCAGAAGGGCTAAACATGAAGAAAAACAAGAGTTGTTTTGTTTTTTTTTTGCAAAAACAGATATTTTCCAACATTTACTGGAGGTTTTAAAATTTTTTTAGCACCTTGATAACTACAATGTGAAAACAGAGACCAGTTGCCAGAAAATAGTAGAATCTCTATTGAAACAAATAAAAAATGTAAGTTGTGTTGGTGTTCAAAGGAGATGCTCAGGAAGACCTGTGGATTTGGCATGGAAGAGACAGAGCTCACAGAGCAACACCTGCCCTCATTTCAACTCTTGGCATGTGTCTTTTCACCATGAAGAGGGAATTGGAGATCCACTTCAAACATGCCATAAGAGCCATGATGCCTACTTCCAGGCAGCTTCATGAGACTTACTACAGTAGTAGGGGTAGAA
This sequence comes from Heliornis fulica, assembly GCA_013399135.1. Classification (NCBI taxonomy): domain Eukaryota; kingdom Metazoa; phylum Chordata; class Aves; order Gruiformes; family Heliornithidae; genus Heliornis; species Heliornis fulica. The sequence continues at coordinate 301,813 of VXBZ01012769.1, read as the reverse complement.
GAACATTATCACTAAATAGCATAATCATGATTGGAGAACTGCTATATATGCAGAGACGTACGCAGCAGGCATTTCTGCAGCATTTATCACCATATCACAAGATCTCACCACGGTAATGGAGTCTACTTCACAAGAACTTGATGACTTCATGGATTTCTATTGTCCTGATTTTGCACACTGGGAACCAAACTAGGGGACAGAAGCAGATTAAGTTACTTAAACACACAGAATCAAATGCTAGGAATGCCAATGAAACCCCTGAGTTATTCTAACACCTTGAAGTTTGATGTAGCCAAAAGAGACAACCAAACTTTTCCTATACAGGAATAATGCTTAAAAAAATCAGAATGATGCTAAGAACACATAACTTGGTTTATTAAGTTGTTTTTTTTAAGTCTCATAGAGCTTGCTAATGGAAAGCAACAGGTCCTTCTACACCAGCCATGGCACAACAGTCCTTTAAAACAATCCTCAAACCATGTGGACAAAATCACATGTAGGCAGCCTTCTGAGGACCTTTTGTTTTAACCATCAGATGGAGCACCACTAGTCCAAAGCAACTAATAACCCGTGTTTCTTCCGCATTGAATCTAAAAGTGCTGAATCCTGTATGTTACTACATAATTATTTTTTAAGCAATAAAATTATCCATAATTTTGATTATTGTAACATTATGCTCTGCACTGTTCCATAGACAGAAGAATTTATGACAGCTACTGATTACCTCAACTGGGATAGTGTAAGATTAGTAGAACTCTGCTCTACTTTCTGCCAGGACTACACAAAGGAAAAGATGGCCTGGGCAACCCTAGGTGACACGTGAATCATCCTCTGAAGCTCTGAGTAGGAGGTATAAAGCTGTCCTGCAACTGCTTCACTCATGCTTGGATATTAAGAAGCTCTTTCCAAACTAAGCCAAACGGAAAGTTTTATCGTGTCTCCCTAGCACTTCACATGGCCACATGTACAGATGTCTGATCTCAAAATTCATATTTTGCCTTTTATTTGCACTATTAAACTATGAGATGTCTTTCTGTTGAAGTTTCAAGCAAATTTTGCACAAATCCCATCTCAAGCCTCAAAAGCAAAGACAATTTAAAACTGAAAAGTCAGTCTTTTCCCCCAGATGAATATACAAAAGATTTTTTTTCCCTACTATGTCCTGATTCTTAACTATATGAATTCACCTTATTTGCTTTAATACTCATCAAAGCGAGGAGAAAAAAAGTTTTATGGACAAAAAGAGGAATAATGTCTCAAAGGAAGTAACAACCATTGCAATGACCAATGATGAATTTCTGACCCTAAGAAAAGTATTTTTTGTCCTTCCTGACACCAAGACACATTGGTGGTGGCGAGCAGAAAAGCGTTTGTCATCACAATGGACTATGCAGAGGTGATCAATTAAGTACCTTTACGGACAGGCAATTAGTTCTCAACTCCTGTGCTAAGACACTGTAGAGCAGATGGAAAATCCCCAAAATTAAGATATCTGCTGGAACAAACTATTCTGGGAATTTATTATAAGAAATTCTAGAAATTTAAAATAAGATCCTTCTTCTCTGTAGCATCATTACAATCCTGATTTTACAGCATCAAACCTTGTTTTCAACTGACTATGCCTTATTTTGAAGTTAGAATGATGATTTGGTTTGATGATTTTATCCTGGTTAGTTTTTGTGTGGATCATGACCACAATGCATAGCAAGAAGCATTGTATACCTGCTGGAGGTCCTGGAGAAGTAAGAGAGCAGGTCAAAATCAAGATTCAACAGCACAGTAATTTGGAGTGAATTTCAAAATTAAATGACTCTAACCAATATTGTGAGCCCTTCTGCCAATGGAGCATTAAGCCTCACTTCCAACTCAAAAAGAAATATGAAATCATGAATATCAAAGTTTGGACTAAGTACAAAGTGGATGCACAGCGGATGCCTGTCAAATATACCTTGCTAGTTATATATAACATGGTGGATCTAATTTGAGAAACTGCTTGAGTAAAGATTACTTGCAACTAATTGTACAGCTACAGTTAGCTAGTTTGCATGGATAGCTCTAAAAAAATATTTCTGCCTCTCAACTTTCTTCAAACACCATACCTCAAGCCGCTTTTCAGCATAATTTTATCATAAAAAATTGTTGCTTAGTATAGTAAGTAAAGATTTTATTTTCATTCAGTTCACACAGCATGCAAAATATGACACAGATGAAAGGATAATCAGTAATCCAGGTTACCCAAGATCCCACCTAAGGAGTGCTGAATCTAAAAAACATAAACACATGTAATAAGGCACCATTACTGCAGAAACTCAATTTTTCACTGCCATAAAATGCATGTACAGAAAAGTGGAAACCTTCCATAGAAAATTACTTTCATAATAATCTAAAGACAAGTCTGGTCCCTTTAGTAAAATGAAGAAATAGAGGGAATTGCTAAGTGAGGAAAAAAGTGACTTAAAAAACTCTAGTTATTTCATTCTATTTCCAGTACACAAGTCCCTTCTTTCCTAACTTGCATCCCCAAGTTAAACTTTACACACATCTAGAGCAAAAGTAGATGAAGACGGATGATTGTCAACAAGTTGGTTGCAGATGGTGGGCCTGGAATTGTAAAATTATTTTCTGACAAAATTTAATTTGATAGCAGCTTTTCAAAAGGAGAACAGCTAGAGACTACTGTGCCCTTCTGGATATGGAACCACCTCAAGTGTCAACATAAGAGCTAATCTGTTTTGAAAGTCCGGTTGTCTAATCTGAGGCTCTGCCTCCTGAAATTTGCCCCAAGCATATCTGCAAGCAGGTAACTTCAGTAATAAATGGACACAGTCTGTAAAAAGAAAAGTATTTAATAGCCGTTACTGTCGCCGCTGACACTCGATGCCTCACTGACTGTGCAGCTGACTTCTGCACACAGAAAACCACCTTTTAAGTCCAGTGAAGAGGAGCAATTTGAGGCAGGGAGAATGGCTAGCTTACTTTTCCACAGCAGGAATACTATAAGTGAGTTTGAAAAGGTACAAGAACACAGGAAGGAATAGAAGATATAAACACACCTCACCATTTTTCCCTATGCACATACATTTTATAGAAGCTCTTGTCGCTCCTTCAATCTAAAGCAGAATTCATGATATTCAGATCATTGAAAAATATGTATAAGCACCGGCTGAGATCTTCATCCTAGGCAAAATGGCCTCAGCGCTGTATCTCTCACTTTCATTCTCATTATTATTCATGACTAGGAGGGAAGAAACATGATGGTCTGCAATCTGCAAATTTCTTTTAGAGCACAAACTTAAGAGGCTCGGTGGAACTGATGTGGAAATACAGAAAAAAGTCGAAGCTGTAAATGTACGCCTATCTCTTCCATAAGAAAAATCAGCAAACTGTACAAATCTACTTGTATGATTGTCTTTAACATCCTTTTTCCAAATGAATGAATTTGATTGTGTTGTGTGGTGGGTTTTTTTTACCTAGTTTTCAAATAGCTATTAAAAATTAAACAACACTGGAACAAACCTTTTGTGATTATAGCCTTCATTCTCCTGCAAAAAACTGGATCTATAAATTTATGTACCATTGTAGACGTAAATTACAAAATTTTATATTCAACTATATTAAAACATCTATTCCAAAAATGATTACCAGTTGTGAAAAGCAGACAGGCTTATCACTTGCTGTCAGTTGTTCATGTCTAGTTAAGCAATAATGTGCTAAAACTGCTCTTTTGTTTTGTGTAAGAATTTTGGCAATAGAAGAAATGAACACTCGTTTAATAAAAACTCAGGCTGCTTTTTGCTTTGATGGAGGAAGCAGCTGCCTGTTTTCATTTGCTGCAGAGCAGCAAAACCCATCAATATAATAAGCAGCTTAGATGCATCCATCCACAGCATCTGTAAGGATATAGGGCTATTCGCTCAAAACCAATCCTTGGTTTAATTTTAACAAAGATGTGTCTGACATATTTGAAAATGCATTATAATAGGGTTTTGAAATACTAGCATTTTCTCTTTTCTTTTTAAATACTTTTCACAGATTTTGAAAGGCAAGTATACGTATTGGAATGATAGAAATGATAAAACAAATATTGCTATAGCAAACAGCAGAACTAGCCTAAAAATGCAAAGATGAAACATTAGGAGATGCCTTCTGGATCAGAGACTCTCCTGTCCCTTAAAAAAATAGAAAAATAATATTTCAATCTTGTCAATGATGGTTTTTTTTCACCATAAGCATGAGCAAAGAAAGATATGAGACATAAGTATCACAGAAAAAAAAACTCTAAACACCTGCAAAGATCATAGATATGTTATACAACTGTATTTCCTGGCATACACTTTTCTTTCCCTCCCCATGTAGGTCAATATTAATGATCATTTCCAAATATACTAATCAAATTACTTTCTACTGTTGCCTGAAAGCAATGTAATTTTTACTAAGTTTCAGTAGCGCGAGTTTGTCCCAAATGACAACTTCTAATTCCAGTAAATTTTTAAAATTAAAAATAGTCACAGGACTTTCATATATAATTAGAAAACAAGGAAGAGAGATAAAAGTCCACCTGAGATATAAACCATAAATCTATTTTCACTCTAAAAATGTGATATGGAACATTTGCATTATTAAAAATTCTTAAGACATTATTATTATTTTAGTGCTGTTTGGCTTTCTAAGACCTTTCTAAGCTGAGCTTTTAGATGATTTGCACATTAACTGAGAAGTCAGATAATTCTTAATCCTCCTCTTTTTTCAGATCCAATAATGGATAAGGGAGCATCTTAGCATGATCAACTAGCAATCTGCCTAGCCTGAGTGGTAGTACACCTGAATTTAGGATTAGTCATCCAGTTTCCATAATATCTGATTTAAATGAGCACTCATTCTGGGAAGTGTAGAAAAAGAATATAATATTTGAACTGCGGCATTTAAATAGGTAACAATAAATTTTAAGCACATGCATATTTATTTCCTTCACAAAAAAAGCTATGGAGAAAGGAGGATTTTAAAGAATCACGTTCAGACAAATTGTTAGATCAATTAAATAACTGGGTTATTGTGTCTCTATGTAGTCAATTCCAGTATTTTAATTTCACCTTTGTCTACAGATGAAGCAAGGAAACTGGTTTGAGGAGGTTTTATGTGGCATTTTAATGGGGTTTATGATTTGTTTTGGGGTTTTGTTGGGGTTTTGTTCTGTTGTTTGTTTTGTTTTTTATAGATATTTCATAAGTAGAGAAGGTAACAACCTGTAGATTAACCCTAATTACTAATATTGTTTATCTTCCTCAAATATTTGATACAGAACATCCTTATGTAGTGATTAAGAGAAACAAAGCAGAAGTTACCTGGGGGATTTTGATTGTGTTTGGAAGTGGTGTCTGGAGTTTTCATATGGCAATACAAGAGAACTCACACTACGGTTGCTCATGTCTGGTTCTTGCCTTAACAGTTTTTACCTGAACTTTTATGGTTTCAATAACCATAGCTATTGATCTGGCACTTTTCACGAGCACAACGGGGCAGATCTTCAGCTGGTATTATGTGATATTAAGCCAGTGTATGGCTGCTGGTAACGAACTAGCCTTGAATATGAAATATGACTAGTCATCTTTCTGAGAAACCAGATAGCCTTTATACTGTTAGGATATGCTAGTAATACTGCTTTGAATCCTTTGTAGAGCCAAATCCAAGGGTATCCTTCCCAGGAAATCAATGTTTCATTGGGTTATGTTAAGGGAGGATACAAAAGTGTTAAGAGTAGAATTTAGCCTCCAAAGTAGCCTGAAATATTAACAACCAATTTTCCCCGATTACTTTCACATTTCCCATGTTACTGTAATAAACTATGACCTAACTGACCACATTCTTATTTCCCAAGGCATAAATAATGCCAAAAAGCTACACAGGTGCTACAAGAATTCTACTGGAAAACGTATCACTGTATAAATACTAACGCCTTCACACACTGACACAAAAGTGCTCTTAGGTCGGGAATAATGTGCTTCGATGAAGATTTATAGATCAGGCACTTACACTGTTTTTCATTGTTGGAAGAATATCTTTTGGCACATCCAGTGGGTTGAGTCTCAAAAACAAAGGAAATTAAATCTTTACACCAAATCTAATTAAATGAAAGCATGAAAGAGCCTATGAGCTAAACTCATACCAACATGTTTAGGTTTATCATTGGTAGGTCTTGGCTGACCAAATTCTCAATTAAAGTGAGCACACGTTCCGTGACTTCAGGAATTGCTCAGCAGTATGCCAGCACAAAAACTAGGCCTTGCCTCATCTTCTGACGCTGCAATTTGAGTAGCAGACTATTCCCCTGTGTGCTCCATTCCATGGTGACCACAGACTATTGGAGGACCCTAGGGATCTCCCAAAAGAGTAGCAAGGTGTTATAGTATCTACCCTAGGCCACTTTAATCTTTGAGGCAGATTTTTAATAATGGCAAAACCAACATGGTAAGCCATTAGTTTCTACCACATTTCTTGCTGGGACAGATCTTAAAACACTACGCTAAACCTGCATGCCCAAGTACCATATTAGCAGGTAGATGCTTCAGGACTTAGATTTTGAGTTTTCTTAATGAGTTTTGAGCTCAGACTTTAAAAACGGAGAGGCAGGTGTATAATCTTCTGAAACTCAAAACTTTTTGCTTAAGGATTAAATGTGCTGTGACATTATGCCCATCTAGCTCTCCATCAGTAAAGTAAAACCACTTTAATAATAAGGAAAATAGCTTTTTAGAAAAGCAGTTGTTGTCACCATTATAGTAATTAGCAGTTAACAACAAATTTTAGCACTTCTTTGTTCTTCTCTTTTCCCTCTTAAGAGTTTGAATCACAATAATTAGAAATTTCCTTTTCTTTCTGTGAAGGGAGGAGGGCGGAGGAAGAAGAGATCATGAAATGTGTGCAATTTTCACATATAACACACTGTTGAAAATGTAATTCTCTATGTGTTCTTTTCTGAAAATATGTTCTATATTCCTGGATTGTCTTTGCTATCAGAAGCAGGACTGAAATCTCCACTTTAGTATTTATCTGAGGCTGTGATAGCTCAGTTGTCTGCCTCCAAATGCCAAGATAGGGGGAATCTCATCAACTGGAGACCAGCTGCATGATGGGCAGTTAATAGATATATCAAACCTTAGGATATATGCTAAGCTGAGGAGATGATTGGTCGGTTGATATACTGATTGATTAGCATAGGGAGAATGGGTTTCTTCTTGACAACCTAAGATTATGCTTCAGCTAAGCTCAAATTGCTTACACCTCTTCTATTGGGTTTAAAATTACAGTCCTGTCATCTAAAATCTCTCCTCAATGAAATTTTTACCATATATAAAAATTAAAGGGAAAAAGAAAGTAGGTGCAATGGATAAGAGTAAATGGAGTAGATATATTTCACACTACTGCTGTTGGTACCACTAGAAAAAGTTGATAAGTAAATCCACTTGAAATATGTTACATATTCTGTACACTACTAGAGAGCACTTTACAATAATTCAGAAGGGGGGGGTGTGTTGGGGGGGAGTTCAAAACACTGAAAAGGAATCAGTGCTGATATTATTGCTTTAAAAAAAATCCACAGTAGCTATTAAGCAAAGTAATTATGCATTTGTGATACCTCCAACACATTTTTCTCCTCTTTATATGCGTTTCCTAGGTTTAAATTATATTATAGACATTAGAGAAATACCGTATTATCGCAACAGAACGCACCACCTCACAGCGAGAGGCTTACACACTGCAAGAGAAGCAACACAATATACCTTTGTCTTTTACCTTGAGAAGTCCAGAATATGTTTTCCCAAGAAAGCAGACAGAATTAAATATTATTTACAAAATATTTTCGGCTATGTCATCAGTAGGGCATGGACACTTAAATAAAACATAATATTTTTTAAAAATTACTATACCATGTAATTACATGTTGCCAAAACAAATGCATTTCTTACACGTTACCATCCACTTAATTCCCAGCATCACATGTTCTTCATAATACCGGGCTCTGTCAGTTGAGAAAGATACAAATGCTATTAAATAAATCATTAAAATCAAACCCCAATAAAAAAATAAACTTTATATTATCTTTGATTCAATACTTTGAAACACTTATGTGCTTGGGCTAACAAGAATTTAGTAGTCATGTAAAAAAAGGGAAGTGGCTCATTGAGGATGTTGAAATCTGCATTAATAAATAAGACTGGGTTTCTCAGATATTTTCCTTCCCTTTCGTATCTGCTATGAGCGGTAGGGGATCAGCTGCAACTCAAATCCCCAGCTGAACAACCCAAATACAACTGAGTGAGCAGACTTAAAACAAGGCCATTTATTGGTGCCTGTTATGCAAACAAAGCATACAAGTCTTAGAAACAGATGTCAACTGAAGCATATGCTTACTGTAAACTGGAATTTGATTCTCTTTATAAAAATAGACTTAAATGGGCCTTCAGAGACTAGGCTGCCTCTTGTTGTATACCGTTGCCTAACTTGATTCAGCCGTAAGCTTTTTAAAAGATGAATAGACTGATATCCAAGGGCAAAAAAATAAAAGTAAAAAAAAAATTAAATGGAAAATAAATGATAACATGTTGGAGCAGTTCCCAGAAGCAATTTTACAGATTTTCTCTAAAAACACAAGAGAGAAAGTTCAAACCACAGTGCAGGTCACCTATGGCATGTCGAGTTATCATTTTTATACCATTTAGGGTGAAAAACGGACTTTATGTTCAAGTGGCAAGTTTAGTACTCTGCTTTTTCTTCTTCTGGTTTTTTTTTTTTTTTTTACCTCTTCTCACATCTTGATGCCTTTTAAATGTCACTTATTTTACATGAGGCAGTTGGTGGAGACATGAGTCAACAGCAATCAGAACCATTATCCCCTGCAGCGAGCCCTGGTCCTAATGCATTATGACACCTTAGCTGGCCAGCCACCGATTTACCTTTCTGCTTCTTAGGGAATTAAGTGGCATCATGTGAAAATGGTTGTGATATGAACAGCATGGGCATAACTGGTATTAAATTTACCTCTCAGCCTAAGTGAATTTTCCTCACATGTGACTAATCAAAATGAAAGCTGTGGACATGGGCAGATCCGGCCAGCACTTCTCCACCCCTGGGATTGGGGCTATTTTGTTTTATCTCTTTGTACAAGCTGGCAGAAGTTTAAAGTGAAGGGGATAATCCAGTGCTGGTGTCTTTATGAAATAACATCCTTACATGAAGAGGCTTTTAACTGTCTGTCGCTGTCCTCTCAAAAAAAAAAAAGAGCGTGACAATCTCATTTTGCTGAGCACCCTCCCATGAAAGGAGAAAATAATAGCCATAACAGCTATGGCTAGTACTGACCTTACATGATCCATTATCCACTAAACACTTTAAAAGTCAGTTTTACATACACTGTGGGGGAAATTAGAGAACTATCACAATCATTTTCACTTTAGTGAATTTGTCTTCTGTTTGAAGCCAGTTACTCGATATCCTCGTATATAACTCTCTGTGCCACTCCAAAAAAAAGAGGAAGTCTTGCTTTAAAAATTGATCTTGTGCACAAAGGTGGAATATGCACCATATTTTTCCTATTCCGATTAATAAAGACACTGACAGCTTCAAAACTCAATTTAGCATGAACTTTCTTCAGAGTAAATGTGAAATAACACAAAAATCATTATATAATTTTGAAGTGTCCAGCATTAGTACAAAAATATTTTTATCAATCATTTCACCTGAGATAAGTAGGTGCCAAAGAAAGTGCAGGCAGAGCAATTATCATCCTGTGCAGTCAGAAAGATATTTATTCACAGACTAGAGTGACTTGCATTTTACTACAAACCAGATGTGAATGTTACTGGCAATAACAGTGGTGCTAGATTTTTTTCCCAAAGTACTGTAGGCTCTTTCTAACAACTCAATTGTACAGGACAAAAACACCTGGAGCATGAAGTCCTCTCCTACTTCAAGTCTGCTCAACCTTCTGCGAGTGTGGGAATTGATTTCTAATACACAAATTTTAAGTATTTACTCTTCGCTGTAAGTTAAAGTCAGTAGCAACCCATAGCTCAAATTAAAAGTATTTTTTTCTGATTTTATTAAAAAATAAATGTTGATTATAAGCTCCCTGGCTCAAATAAATGTTAAGTCTATCTGAACATCACATCTAGGTTCAAATTGTGCATGTTGTCCTATCCAAGCGAGAAATTTGGCTATGCATTAGTCTTTTCTTTTCCACTATGACGTTTTTATTCTGCTTCACACACCAGGGTTTGCTAAGTCCAGACAGTGCCAGAAGCTTTCGAGTTTCAACAATCCATTACTCTATGCAATGCATGTTTTACTGGAGAAAAATAATGTAAAAAATAAGCAGAAGCACTCTATCAAAACTAAATTGTCATTTGCAGTATCAAAGCATCCTTTTCTTACAGAGAGAGACAAAGAAATACAGAGATTTATATCAAAGTACCTATCTCATATATAATACTAATTTTTTAGGAACCTGAACAAGCACCATACATATTCTTTACATTAATTTTTAGAAATGATTAAAGACAAAGATTATAAGAGGTTTCAGATTTTTAATCGTTACAAACACAGGGAAAAATATTAATCATGCATGGAGCTTGCCTGGGTAACCTTCATTTTATCAATGAGGCCACATAATTAAGGTCAAGTTAATGTAGAGATTGAAATTTAGGGAACACGTCAATTAAGATAAACAGGAAAATTACCTCTTCCCAAAAGGATTAGCCTCAAGTGGGAAGGTTGGTTCAGAAAATTACAATCCATTTGGTAAGGAAGATGGACCCACAGTAAAGTTAAATCTGAAGTGCACAGACTGGAATATTTTACACAAAAGAGTTGCAGAAAAAAACATGGAAAAGAACAATCCCTATTTTCCATTTACTGTTTTCCCTAAAAAACCCCAACAAACCCAACCCAAATGGGTTGGGCACAGTGAGAATGGCTGCAATAGGTATGGCACATGTCTTTCCTTGTTGGTTTTTTTTTTTTTTCTTTTGTAGTTTCAGACTTAATTGGACCTTGAAATCTTAACACTCTCTGAAAATCAGTTTTCAGTAATGTTATACATTAGTGTCACTGTAAAAATATCTGGGCTAAATACTTACTTGAAAATATCCACTTAAGATCACTATGTTTTGTACCTTAAACAAGAATAATTACTCCAGAATTTGACAAGAAACATGAGAGTGACAAAACACAAGCGAAAGCAATACTCTCCATTGAGGGTCCTGTCATTTCTCATTTAGTCATGCCCAATTCAATGTCTTATAAATGATTTAAAATTTGCCAGGAATTCTATTCCTTTTTGTTTGGGTTATTTTTTTTTTTAATGCTTTTGTGACAATACGACAAAGAAACTAAGAAAAGTTTAAGAGAGTAAGGGTCCCTGGAGTGAGATAAGACTGATAACTCTTTGAGACATGGAGACTTACAGCAGCACTCCAATACTCTCTGCCAGAAGTTCTGCACCTAACTGCATGCCACTTCTCCTCCCTACAAACACAGAGTAACGTGGTAAACAAAACAAAGGTGGCAGATTTCATAGCGTTAACCATGAAAATGTGGCACTGGGATAACGGTGTGTTATTTTCAAATGGTTACCCTGAATGCTTTCCATTGATCACCTAGAAGCATGCCTGGGAAGTTGGGTTTCTGAATACACACACACATATTAAAAATACACACACATATATATGTATGCATGTGTATATATATATATATATACAATACATATTATATATATATGGCCCCATCAATGAATGCATGTGTTTGTTTCCATCCTGGAATCCTTACAGGATGTAATGGTCTGCAGAATTATTGCTACTTGGTTGTCTTTGAACAACCATTCCTCAGAAGTAGCTTCCAAAGCATGCATCAGAATTTGCCTCATTAAACCTCCTTGGGGCCAGTCAGTACTCTGACAGGTCTGCCAGTACCAAAGCGCCCAGGACCAGCCTGACACCACCAATGCAATCACTGCTCACCTTCTGTCCTCCCTAGCTTCTCTTTCCACAAGAGTGGCTTGGAAGTGTTACACCACCCTGACCGCTGCAGCACAAGGTACGTTCACTTCATCTCAAAGTCACAGCACACAAATAAACCTAGGGTCTATTTACAGAGTGGTTTTATGCCATAATTTTTAAAACAACATTCTGGGACTTACATTCTGGGAACCCATGCCAGCTTGTCTGCATAAATGTGTTGTTTTTATTTAATAACAAAGGTTCAGCTTGGATTTTCTCTCTCTCCTTTTTTTTATTAAATATATAACATAAACTACTCTTCATACCAAATTCACCTTCTTCCTATAGGAATTTCAAACTGTTCTAACCTACAGAAGGCTAATACATTATGACAGCCTTGAGGTTTTTTAATTCACAACAAAGACTAATACAAGTATTCAACCTCAGCAAAGCAGCAATATCACATTTCACTATCACATTTTTTTAAAATTCACTTGTAAACTGTTGAAACAAAGCGTTCCAATAAAAAGCTATTACCGACCACAAATTTCGGAACATATGTGCCTGAGAACATGTTAACATTACTGCAATATTGCTTATTAGGGCAACGAAACTTTTCTTTCTTTCAGGAAAGAAAGATTAAATATGAGACCATTTGAAAGACACACAAGTGTATCTATGTATCTGTTGCTAAAATGGCTGAGCAGGAAAATAAGAAAAAAATACACAAATGCAGCTGAAAGGCACCATTCCAATTATCCCCTGGGTATTGTCATACACCTTAGTTTTGTTAGGCATGATAAAGAGGAGAAATATTAGAGCAACCAAGCAGATGGTCTGTGGAACTAGATTACACACTTCAGAAATAAGAGAGAAGCAACGCATTCAACCCTTCTGTTTGGACAGAAGAGCCGTCTTAGCCTGTCTGACCTATTAGCTAGTAAACTGGAGCGTACCGCCAAGTGCTATCATGCTGTTCCTTTAAAAAGCAAACAACCTCACTTTTTATGATAGGCACTGGATCATTTGAAGAGAATTGTAGGTAATGTCTGCTGCATTAGACAGATGGTCATATCATGAAACCATATACAAGTCACCACGACTAAAACTCATGTTCACTATCTTGTTAATCCACATAAACTGCAAAACAAAGTAAACCTATGCTGAATGCTTCCCTTACTAGCTAATGGTTCCTATATATATATAGATACATGCAGGCCTCACTGATAACTTAAACAGTGTTTTATCTGACATGCCTTTTCATGGCCCAGTATTAATTTGATATATATTATTCTGCAGTGTGAAAATTGTGATTCTAACCTCACCTTGATTTGGTCTTTGTATTGACTTTCATGGAGCCAACTATAACTCAGAGAACAGACTATTTAGATCCAAGAACAGCACGTCTCTTCTCTAGCCAAAAATATCAACAGAGAGTAGGCTAGTACGGTACCGAGGTCAGGTTTTACTGTACATTTTCCAAAATACCTGGGTTATCTTCTGTGCATGCTTCAGAGCAGCTAACATTGTCAGTGCAGAATGTCGTGACTACCTCTGCAGCAGTTCTGTGTTTGCATCTTGTACCAATGCTCACGCGAGGAAACGAGGGAGATGCAGCCAGTTGCCCTGGTGTCTGCTAGTGAATGTTCCCCCCAGCAGGGCTGCCATGGAATTAATATCAAAAGAGACACATTTCTGCATGTTGCTTATTTCTGATGCACATTAGAGATGTTATTTGGTAATAAACTGTGATTACTTGGTAATTAAATCTACAGTTTTAAAGACAATTAATAATTAGTTTCTCTCTCTTTAAAACAGTAAAAAAAAAAAAATGTTTCCAGCAACCAGGCCTTTTCAAGATGAGCTATCTCTACCTATACTCATATGGCAAGCTGCTCAAGGCTAGAGATGGTTTCCCCCTCCCACGACTACAGACAGCATATACAAGCCCCACCTAACAACCTGCTCAGTTGAAGAATATGTAAGATAGCACATTTCCTCTCTGCTATGCTGCTCTCAGCCACAGAACTGCGACCAAAACCGGCAGACCAGGAGCGATTTCAACTCGTACCTGGAGAGCTGCTGGTAAGTAACTACCGCCTCTTCCAGCCTAGGTGCACGTTCCCCGTCAAATTGACCCCAGGCAGTGCTGTAAACACGGTGACAGATTCCAGGAGACAGGTCTGAAAAACTTCCAAATGAACAATTCTAGGTCTGCTGCACTAAACGCAGCAGAGTTCCTGGATACTTTCCCGGATGGTTTAACATTTGGAAAAAAATACGGATGGGAAACAGTGCATGTGTCCAGGGTGAAGCCTGTAAGGGAAGTCAGAGATACAGGCTCTGCTCTGCCGCAGCACACGCCAACTGGAAGAGATCTTGTCTGTCTTTTGATTCCCTCACCTCCTCCTAACAGAAAGCATTGGACCCTGTGCAGGTAATGAGGGGCACAGCCCAGCGAAGTCCCATTGTGTATCTAAATGGTGTCTAAACGGTTCGACATTCTTCTGACTAACAATATCCCTTCAGCTACCCTGGGAGAGAGAGGGGGCAAGGAAGAGCAGAGGGAGAGGTTTTAGAGGAGAAAGAAAATGGAATTGAGGAGGGTGCTTATGGGTCATGCCTTGAATATCAACTGATCAATCACAATGCTGGTCCTGGCTGGGTTAAAACACAGAAAAGGAGGGAAAGGAAGACTATTACGACATAAGAAGGAGAAGATACTTAATTATATCTTCAAACCTGATGGATTAGGTGGATTAGGAGTTGAATCCCACAGAAATGCTCCCTGTCCCTTTCCTTAGCACTCTAAATGACACATGGGCCTTGTAGCTTCAGCAGACACATCTGTGGACTGGAAAGTTGTATCTGCTGTGCAGAGAAGGACAGATTTCTGTGAGCTGAACCTTTGGATGTCTACCAACTTCTCCAAGTTCAGTTTTTCAGTCACAGCTACCAAAGAACTCAAGAGAAACTAAATAAATTGGATTTGAATATCTAGTTTTCAAGAGTTATCATGCTAATGTAAAACTGAAGAGTTCTGCAAATATTTTTAAAATTGTAAGCAAAATGTCATTTCAAGGTGTGAAATGTAATTTGTATTCTTGCACAAAAACATCTGCATGGAAACATAATTGGCTAAAGTGGATGGCTGCCATAAAAGATTGACTAGATAACTTTATGAATATAGTCATGAAGAGAAAACATCTTGGTAAGATCAAAACATAAAGACAATTTTTTAAGCATAAGCATCCTTGGGATCCTTCTGGTCCCTTCCATTGCAAAATGAATGATCTCACTGCTACTCAAGTTCTATTCCTTCAAAGAAATTCAGAGTGTGGTTAGTTAGATTCCAAGGTATAAAATAGCTTCTAAAATATGCATGAGCAAAACTGGGGTATAGTAAGTTACTACACATGTAATTCCTTTAGGCTTCACTTTATTACCATGAAAGGAAAACCTTGATGCAAGACAGAAACCCAGAAATTTCAGTAATTNAACATGGGAAGTCTGGTTCCAAACTTAAATCAATATACAAATCTGAATTTTCCCCTAATTAAAAAGAAGCTAGCTGCAGAACGTTTACTTCATCACACTGAAATCATCTAGTATCATTACTCAAGCAGAACACCGTGCATTGCAACCTAGCTATTCTCTATTCTTCAGAGAGGTATTACACAACATTAATCAGACTTTGAACTTCTTAATACATGAATTTTGCCTCTCTTTTCTGACACTGCTTGTAAAAACTGTAGTAACAGTAGTAACAGATTACATTATCATTTTGAAAAGGCACACAAAACTGGGTTAACTGACATAAAAAAGAAATCACAAATGTGATTCAGTTCATTTTAATCAGCCAAAAGGGGCAAATTCACCAGAGTTTTCATAGCATATTTCCTTAGCATGCATTACATCTCTCCAGAATCACTAACGTGTGGACTTTGCAAAATAGGAGCTCTACAAGTTGGTTTAGCAATAACAGCCTGGATGTATCTTACTATGCAAAATTTACATAATATAATTTAACACATGTCATCGGGGAAATTCTTATACTGTAAAATTATCTGCTTATAAGTACTATGGGAGAAGAAGCGTAAAACAAACCTAAGAGGTTCTGGCGTCCAAGAGGTGCTCTCAACAAGGTACTTTAATTAGGGATTATGGATTTCTGCACTTTGTATTAGCAGCAGTGTAAAAATGTGTAATTCATGTAGTGGTATTCTCAAAATACAGCATCCTGAGAGTGATTTTTTGCAGAACAGTCCCCTCTTGAGGAGAATATTCTATCACAAAAAATTCTGGGTACTTCACATAATCAAAAAATATTTTCAGAAGTCTTACTATAGCTTCTTGGAATATCCAATTACTGCAGTAAGGTGTCCCTTTTGGGAAGGACCAAAATAGTGTGTTGACACAAGAAAGTTGGTTGTTGGAAGAAACATAAACAAGTGTCTCGTTCCAAAGTCCTCAAGGAAGTAGTCTATTAAAAACTGTTTTGAAGAAAAAAAAGTAACGATATTATTTAATCATAATTATCACTAAATAATAAGCAGCATGCCATTAATGACAAAAACATGAATTACTGAAAGAACAATGGGTTTACTGAATATTTAACTTCTGTTTATGCAATAAGTAATTCAAATACAACATCCAGAACATGCCCTGTCACATGACTGCATCAAGCATTGATAGAATGTCCACCACTGAACAGTTTCACTAGTATGCCAGCAAAATGACACTGATCTGGCCATAGATCTTGGCTACAGACTTGATTTTTTTGCTTAACTACATATATAAGTTGGCTTAAGTTTGTCCTATTTCTGAGTTGTGAATTTCCTAAATAGTACAGCAGAATTATTAACATTACTTAAATGAAAATGAAAAACTACGAGTCAGGTTTCCACATTAAGTGCATATGCATATATTCATATATGAAAGGAAATACTGTATTTCTTCACTACTGACTATATAAAAGTTCTTTATGCTAATGTAAAGATAAAAATAAAGATGTGTTGTTATACTAAAGCAACCTGTTCTGAATTTTGTGCCACTGTGCAAATTAGATGAGTCACCTATGCTTCCTTCTGAACCACCACATGGTAAAAACTCGATAAATCATTTTGCTTTAAACCATTCACCTACAATGACTGCCAAGAAGATGATATAACAAGCATAAAAATACAAATTAAAAAAATGGCTAAAATTATCAGAAAGGATTTCAAAGGCAGAAAATACAAAATATTTCTTTTTGCCTTGTCTATCTCCCTGCACCTCTTTTATTTTTATTTTTGTTATTCAATATCCCAAAGTAATAGAACACAGAATGGTATACATTATTCCAATGCTATAACTTCTCTGAAAAAGCTCAAACTGAAATAACAGTTAGCAATTTTAGAAAGCAATGCAACTGAAGGAGAAAGTAAACAGTACATCGAATTATCTGTAAAGACCTGGAAAAATAATGCAAAAAGCTATAGTGTCATTAAATAGTAAAAGGATCTTCCTTGCCCATATATACATAAGACAGCAGCTTTCAGTGAAGCCACATTTGAACTTACTTCATTATATCCGACACTGGAAATCAGTCTTAAAATTATATACACACATGATCAACTGGACATTGTCCAGTTGATCATGTCCAGAAAACTCCAATCTTTTACATATATACATGAATTAAAAAAATGTAAACCATCTAAAACAGGTAAGACAAAGAAGTCTTCTGATCCATTGATAGTGTTCATAATTACGCATGTTAAATAAGATAATTCTGCATCACATGTCAGACTATGCACTGACTTCGGCAGGTTCAGGGAAAGAATGTCTTCACATTAAGTACTGCATGAATGGACAGAATATATAAGAATAGATTCCCACTTTTGTGCAACACGAGTTGCGGTCACTACTGAATATGACATGTTCTTTCTGATTGAGTATGACAAATCACGTTGTTTTACAAAGAAAGCATACAGTCAAACCCCGCGATTCCTACTTAGCAGCTCACAAAATATCTATGTGCACCAAGAGCCTGTAAATCTAATACAGCAAGAATAAAACCCAAGTCTTAGATAAATTTGCACCTAAGTCCAAGTAAGACCAAAAATATGATGTGGGAATATAAGAAAACCTTGTGGAATTCTTGAATCTGCTGCACACAGTTGTCATTACGATGAGCATGTCACTTCCACCTTACCTTCCTCATTTTCATGTCTATGAAAGGCAGAGCTCGTGATCCTCCTGCAATTCAAGGTGCAAATCTACATTCTATCCACAGAATAAATATGGGCTTTCTTCATTGCCTTCAGAAAGTTTCACCTTAGAAACTTATTCTGGTTCTTCAGTTCTCCTTTTACTTTTGGCCTGCTGTGATTTATCTTCCTAGTTACTGGTTTTAGCGGGGTCAGCTTCACAAGTTTGAAGGGCCTCTTTATGGTCGAAGTAGCTTCCTTGCCATTGAATAGCATTTTCTTATTCTTGCTTCTTAGTTCCAGTCTGCTGAGTAGTACAAATGTTTGATGAAAATCAACACACTAGGGTTTATTTATTTTTAGGTTAAAAAAATCAGCTATGATATGGTTCTTACTCCCTTTAATCTTACAACCTGTTTGCCTATGCAGTTCTATTTATTGTTGATGTTAAGTATCAACAGATTTTTTTTTAAATTTTCTTCACAAACAAATGCTAGATTTAATTATATATGGTCAGTAAATATTACTGTCCTTTTGAAAGAGCATGTATTATAGAACAAACCAATGTTCTACCCTTTGGCCCTCTGTTCCCTCTTTGGGCTGACTATTTGATTATCCAGCACAGGAAAGACAACATACTGTTTGGCCTGGGACATCCCTTTCTCTTCCAATCTAAAAAACAATGGTTTATTTATCCTTAGTGAAGTAATATTGAGATTTTATGGCTATTTGTTTACTGTAATTATATAAAAAGAGGTCACAAATTACAGCTATGAGATCTTAATTCTGCCATGTTATTAGATTCATAATTACCACAAATGTGAATAAAGAAATTAAATGCACAGGAGATAATTCTGGTCTTTCATCACTAAAAACCCTCGAAGAGTTCACTGAAGTCCATTAAGTTGCACTAAATGAGAACGACAGGGAATATAAGCATATCTTCTTTATTCCTTGTTTTTACATTTGTTCCTTTGTGATCATATGTCATAGTCCTTTTTTGAGATTACCATATTGATAACTTCAAAGTATATATAAAAATATCCTGCTTAAAAAATCCCTTCTGTATTGCTCCTAAAAAATATGATATGACCTTAGTTTTGTAATCATCATTTCAAACTATGTGTATTCCCTGTTTACGCAAACAAATGGCATAAAAAAGGGTGAAATAGAAGAAAACAAGGTCAAAAATGCTCTACTGGCATTCTTGCCTGCAGCAAGAACCAGTCTGACGTCAAGAGATCAAACAGCAGCAAACACTCTATTTTCAGATAACTGAAACCAGTAATGAATTCACACAAAAAGTGCAATATTCTACTCTATATTGCATTTTTCCCTTTATAAGTACTGTTATCAACTATTTAGCAATTTTAAGGAATGATTACACTGCTTTGCATTCTCACAATTTACAGATATACAGTTGAAAGGAGAAAGAAGTTGAAAAAGAAAAAACAGCTGTCAGTAACTAAAATGGAAAAGACCACTTTACGTCCCAAAACACTTCTGTCTCACAGAAGTAAATGAAATGAACATCCATGAGCTACAGATATTACTTAAAACACAATAAAAATATGTTAAATTTCTATTAATAAAACAAAATGTGGCTTAAGTTCTCCTCATTTTATATATGACAAATAAATTATGTCAGTGAGCAACACTTTGGTTTTATTTTTCGATAACTGTAATTAATATAGTACACATTAGTAGAATTTGTTGCTTGTATTTCTGAATGAGGGCTGACATCTCATTTGCTGTCCTCAACATTAGCTCTGTCTCTTTTTTTTTTCCCCCCCGATGAGTTCCTCAAAAGACTGTATATTAAATGAAAGACAATGGAAAAGATAAGGTGAAATGATGGTGGGACGTAAAAAAAGAGTAAGTCTGTTATAGCCACTGGGAAAAAAGAAAGAAAGAATAAAAATGATAAAACCAAGAAATTGTCAGAATTAAAGGTATCTCTGCACTCAGCTACATTCCCTGCAACTTTTTAGTTTTACCTACCTTGCAACTCCATACAATTCTCATATAGCAGTATTTGCAATTCTTATTTAAATAAAACTAACTTTTAAAGACAAGTTAACATCTCAATCATGCGACTGGAAGATAGCCCCTGTTAATGTGGGTAAATTTTTTTTTGCTGTTTCCTGTGCTTCATGGACAATTATTCTATCTAAGAGCAGTTCCACTGATATTGGAAACAATGGGAAGCATTAGTCATTTTGCAGAAGTGCATCTTTGCTGAGGGCAACTGTGGCTTCAATCCCACTGAAAGCAATGGGAGGTAGTAGCAATTTTGGAAGAAGGAAGTTGTCTACAGAATACTCCATAGGAGAACATTATTCATCAGCTTTAGCTGAATGAGAAAATTTCAGTTCTGATGAGTAGCAACAAAAGAAAATCTTCAAGGCTTTTTTTTAGACAGCTTTTTAGTATCAAGTGTAGGAAACAGGTATGATTATGTCAGCAAGTTTTTCAGTAAAAACTCAAGTAATGAAATCATATCTTTTAGTAATCTACTGAAATTACTAACAGATAAACCTCTACACTTGCTTTAATTCAAACTGCTCAATATTTAGGTATTGGAAATACAGAACAACTATTTGTGTGTCCCAAACTACATGTGGGAATGTTAGGGTGGTCAGTCTCTAGGTAGCGCTTTCTAAAGCAAAAAGAATGACTGAAGAATCTTGCAAAACGACAGGTGAAAATGATGTTCTTAAAACACTGCTAACATTTGCTTTAAATTCTACTTATATCTACAATTTATAACCTAACTTGAAACATGAAGTGTTTTTTAAAATATTCTATTATATTGAATTACCACTGCTATTTCCACCTCTTCCAGCCACTTCTCTCATCAATGGCAGGGATGAGAGACTTCCAGTCCTACCATCCAGTCCTTCCATCCCTACCATTGCAGACAAACTATCAGAAAAAAAGGTAGAGAAAACCCCTCAGTTGCTGCTGACTGTTGAAGAACTGGAAGACATGCATGTTGATTTAATAGGCTGAACCAAAATAGAGACACAACCTTCATTCTTTAAAAAATTCATACCTCTTTTTCAACAATGCTGCTAAGTAAACATTTGTGATTCAAAGGATGGAAACTGTCCACAGTTCATTTAAAACAAAACAAACAAACAAAAAAGGATGAAATTTTGGATTTACAATTGTATTAATGGAACCCAATGAATCCATTGAACCCTGACCAAAAGTTGTCACTATGAAACAGTATGAAAGCACTCGCAAAGTGTTGCCATTTTTCTGTATTACACACAGTAAGTTATTATTTCCAATAGCTCACATAAAATACCAGCAGCAGCACTGTAGACACACACTTTACTCTTAAATAGAATTACCTGTAGAAGCTCCTCTACTTAGATGCTAGAGAGGGATATTTTTCACTGTCTCCCTTGCTCTTTGCCGTACTGACTTTAGGCAACAGAGGCTTTGTGTTGTCCTTCCTCTGATTTGACATGACCATTGGAGATAGACATTCTGGAGAACAATTGCATTTGAACAGTATTGGTGCACTGCAAAGACTCTGAAGAAGCAACGGTGGTGTCCAATTCCACTTACATATAATTTTAGTGATGTAAAAAAGTGTATGTTCACTTCAGAATGTAGGGTGCGTTTTAGAAAGACAGGTAGTCTGCCCAAGAAATGGTTTTAACAGAAACTGCAAAATTGAAGTTGGCGTTAAGATGACAAAATACAAAACCTGCTAACTTCTACTTTAAACTAATACTCAACTACTGTTTGAGGCTAATGCACTTGAAAAAGTTTTGGTTTTACTACATGTGATAAATAAAATAGTTAGAAATTGTCAGTAGAATACAAATGGTCATAAAATTGGCTGATTTTTTTTAAAATTATACATAATCTGAAATAAAAGAAAAATCTGTGAGGAACGTGCTTATGGACAGCTTATGGCCAAATTTTCCATAACACGGTATGAAACAAGTATAACAGTAGAAAAAATGTGGCAGTCATTAGAAGGAAAATAGCAATTTTTTTACATCTAGTTGGATAAGAAAACCTATCCCAAAAGAATATTATCCACTATAAAGTTTTACCTTAGTATTTTCCACAAAATAATTTAAAGAGAGATGAAGGCAGGTCTACTGTATAACTTCAGTGGCAGAAGCTGATGAAGGATGATTTTTTTTCCCCAACTGCTTAGGCTCTACTGGGATCATGTGTAAGCACATACCACCTCTCTGGTACTCTTTACAAGCCCTGTACCTGAATTATTATAGAAACACCAAAAGTGTTGATGCTTGGTGGAGATATTTTAACTTTAGAACAGGATTTTAAGTTAAGATAAATTTTAAGTTAAGTTGTATGCTAGTAAATATCACGTGCATTTATTGAAAATATGGGCAAAATTTTGATTAGGTTACCTGTTCAGATAGGTGAATGCTAAATAAACTCATATTCTATTTAACACAAAGTAGATAAAAGAGTACAAGTGTAGAAGAGTGTTTTCTAACTGTATTAGGAGATATGGCTGAGAGTTCAACAACAGTCAACCTCTCCTAACAGAGAAGGAATCAAGCAAGGATTTTTAAAGACTACAATACACAATTAAAATCAACTATATAAAGGGAAAATGTGATACAACATGAAGCTCAACATAAAGTTATTCAGTGCATATAATTACACCAATTACATTTAGAAATTGTGTTTACTTGCCAAGAAAGAAATAAGATTAAAAGGCAATTGTATAAAGTGACACCACACAACTTTCTCATTCAATCTTACTGAATATGGAATTATAGCCAGATAATATTTTAACTACTTCAAAAGAAAGGCCGTCAAGTTCAAATTCAAAACACCAACAAAATAAAACATGCAATTTTCACACTCTGTGCTTTTCAGTGTGCAACAAAAACATTCAGCTATTACAAGAAGCCTTTTGAGTTGTGATATACTGGTTTCAGATTGATCTAGAAAAGGAGGTCAATTACATCTTCTTGATACAGTTACTAAAATTAATTTATTTTGAAAATTTTCAAAGCCACATTGTGGATTGCGGATCAGCTTAATTTCTTAGGAATATCTGAAGGATTACAATATCCTCACTTCAGAGTCGCTTAAGGGTGGTATTTCAATAGATCAGAGAGAGAGATGAGAGAGGGATACACCACGGCTCTACAGGATCAGATTTTCAAAGCTTTGTGGTTGCTTATCTCTTCCTTGAGATAGATTGTTAAAGATTTCCAACTTTTAAAGGCTAAAACTATGAAGGTAAAGACAGAAGAGCATCCAAGTATATATTTGAGAATGGAAAACCCCACAAATTTGAGAATCAAAAAATTGCTTCTGCATTGTGAAGGAAGTTTTGCTTACTTGTCTTCTACATTTTCAGAAGTATCTCAATTCTTAGCTGCTTGTATCTTAACAAACATAAACATAAGTATTTCTTAATGAATGTCTACCCAATAAAACCAGATCTAAGGTATCTCAAGCTGCATACATCTAGTGAAAGACATCTAAATCAAAGCATATAGAAAATGACACTGGTATTAAAGCAGACACGACAAGTGATTTTGACAGACTATTATGTGGACAGAACCATCATGAATCAACATTTTCTTCATTTTATGGTGTACCAATGATCTCCACTTTACATTCTACGTCAGCCTTTAAATATTTTTCAAATTAAGGAAAGTATTCCAGTCTAGATTCTGGTCTGTAACTGTTGCACAATGTCAATCTAAAGAAACAACTAAAGGAATTTGCCTAAAAAAAAAATACTTTATTTAAACATTCTAAAACATTTAATAGTGATTTAATGTGAGGATTTTTTTTCTTCTTTATAAAGGTAAATGTCTAAGTAAAGGCTGGTTTTGAAGACCAAATTTTGAAATTACAAAAATTTGGGAAAGAAAATGTTTTATGTAAAACCAAACAGAAAACTTTCTCTATTCTCAAACGAGAAAATGCATCAGAACTGACATTTTACACAGAGAATTCCATCTGTGTCATTCCTGTAATTCTTAATCCAGAATATATGGATGAAAGAATTCCGAGTTCTTCATTTAGGGATTACTCCCTGTTTAGACTTTTCTTCAGAAATACTACTGAGAATAGCCTAGAGTGGTCAAATTAGCACTTGATCCAGAAATCCTTTGTGTCACGAACACCGAGCAAGAAATAGTTTTGATTTTCCCCCCTAAAATTAAAAAATCAAATAAATAATAGTTTCAGGACTAACACCACCTGCATTTTTCAAAAAATGCTGTTTCTGTCAGCAGTAAATCATGAAGCAGGGAAGAATTACAATACAAAAAAGGAGTAGATGCCTTTGCCATATTCCCTGGAGGTGATATTGAGGTAATGGGGATAGATTAGATGACCTTTGGAGCTCACTTCTAACCTTATTTCCTACAGACTATGATATCTTCACCAAGTTCCAGAGAGAAGGCAGATAAGAGCTGATTTCTTTGGGAAGGTATTAGTTAGACTACAACCACAACAGAATCGTTGCAAGAGTAAATGGATATATCATTCCCCATAACAAAAGTACTGACATTTCCAGGGAGACACACAAAGCCTAAGCAAGGCATTTCAGTGAATATAATAGAAAGCGATGTCAGTCATGAATACCTGAAATTTTGTGTTGCATTCAAGTTGCTTAAACGTTACTGGTTCATAGCTTTTGGTTGAGGGAACGACACAGTTTTGGGATGTGTAACTTTTTGGTGGCTTAGTTTTCAGACACACCAAGTCTACTGAAAAGTCTTGGAAAAGTCCATGTTTTACCAAGCAGAATAATTACTCTTCCCAACACAGCTGACACAGGGCATGTGACCAGTGGATCCCTAGTTTGATGTGGACTCTCTGTAAACCCTCTCCCAGGGTTGCTGTGGAAGCATTTTGTCTATTGAGTGGAAGAAGTATTACTTAAGTCTTGTGTTTAGTGACCTGACTTTGGCCAGCCATGCTCTGGACTTTTCTTATACCCTTTGTCTTCACAACCCCTGATCCTGGAAACTTACTTGAATGTAACTCTCTGTGAAGACATATTTTCTCTCTCCAGGCTGATGCATCAGCCTTACCCAAATTGGAATGACTTTCTTCTCCTGATATTACATAGTCCTTGTGAAGGTATGGCCAAGCATGGAAAATAGCTCCAGAGGCTGTCACTTTTAGGAAGAGGCAATGAAATTGAATTTATATACCTCTGAAATTGTTCTTAAAGTGAGAAGCCTGTAGGCAATTTAATTGTTCCTTATTGAAATCACAGTCGAATACAGAAAAGTTACATTGCCCCAACAGATTGAAGCTGGTTTTGCTGAGTTTGTTCACTAGAGAAGGAAATGTATTATATTTTCTGTTTAGTGGTTTTGCACGAGTCTTTCCTAAGAATGATACGGTCAAGAAATATTTGTGGTTTTGAACAGCTTTATGACACTTTAATGGCAACACCTCTTCATACAAGCCTGAGTAGATAAGCTAACATCTCCGTATTGTACTGATATGACTGATAGTAATACGATAAGATAGAAAAACTGCAAAAAGCAATAAGGCTTTTGCATGGCAGGAAAGAAAAATGCCATTTCTGCCCATTTCCACACAGCTTCACCAGCCACTACCAGAAATGTAGCTTGCCTGATTTGTGGCTAACAACTTGCATGCTGCTTGGGCCATCAGTTACTGCACAACATATTTTACCATTATATGGCTGTTTTATTAGGACTTCAAACTTTCCAAAAGGTGACAAGGATCAACGCCTACCCCTGCATGCCAAAGGAAAATGTGAAGCCTTATTCAGAAATTTAACACGCTATTTCAGTGAATTATGACCATGTAACATGTCTTCACTGAAGACATTAAAAAGGACAAAATAAATGCAGCATGAAATAAAGACTACTTTTTCGTCTATCTGAAGCATTTACAGGATTTACTTATTTACTCTAGTTCTCTCCATGTTAACTGTGAACTACCGTGATTATTACCATGCAAAATGTTCTCCAGCAATACTGGAGGAGATAGCTTTTGCTAAAGCCACTTTCGTATCAAAGTAAGGAGATTGGAGGGAAACTACTCAGGGCAGAAAGCTCACAAAACACACTGGTTTAGAGCAAATATGCTGGCCATCTTGATGCAAAGGCAGACTGATGAGGAGGAATACTATGCACTGAAGTGAGGAGCTGCTGCTGATTGAGGAGGTGCTGAGCCATGCTTTTACCTTGCAGTGAGTACCACTCCCTACACAAAAGTAACGTAGGCTACATGTGTTTGAACCTGACTCTTCAGAGCCAGCTCAATTCCCCAGGTCTCCACGCTACTGCCTGTTGTGCAATTCATTTCCCTGATTTTCTTTCTGGTTTTGCTACTCATACAACCTTGGATTTGTAGCCATATTCCCTACCCATGGGCAGCAAGACTCTATTCACTACAAGTGCCACCACATACTAATATTTTTAAGTTATGATCTTTAAACCCTGAAAGTGCCTTGTATCTTACTTATTCTCAGCCAGACAAATAAACTTCTAGTACTTATTCTTTCACCGTTGCTTCCAGGGAAAACAACACCTGCACACTTCCTCTATTATAGCTCTTAAAAGTTCATGCTAAGCCCCCAAGAGAAAAAAAAACTTCCTACATAAGTTTGACAACTTCATGTAAACAAAGCATATCTTGCCTCACTCCAAAGCTATTTTCATCCATATATTTCCAACCTTCTCATGAAGAAATGGCAGTTCCCATGATCCAAACCCACTGTTTGTAATTATACACTGCCATATTTGTTTCCCTACAAATATGGAAGTACATAGATACTTCTAATAGCATTTTATATCTTCATTTGTAATCTTCTTTTAAACAATGTCAGCAGATTGCAAATTGTTGTCTCAAAAATGCCATCTTTGTAATTTATCAGCTATCAGTAGGGACCAGAGTCCTCATTCCTTGACCTTTTTCCAATAGTGGCTTTATCATTTTACTGTCGTGTTTTACAACGCCTTGGACTAAACACACAGTAATGAGAGACATAAACCCAGTCCAGAAGCTCCTTAAATGCACGCCTGATAAGCTGAAGCCTTTCTCTGACATCAATAACCCTATTGAATAATAACAATAAAAAATAATAATAAAAAGAAACCTTTGGTTTGCACAAACATTTGCTTAGCTCTGGTGTCTTCTGGCAAACTCTCAGGGAAGCCCAGCATAAGTCCAACAAGTAGTCTACTTTTCTCCTAGCCAACATATGCAAGTGCATGGATACCCATTTGTGGAGGGCAGAAGAGTGGGGACAACAGCAATTTCCCATGTTAAAAATTTGTCCTTTTGACAATTTGATGGTATATTTAGCATTTTTGGTAAGTATTAATTCCTTTAAAGTTACCATTAATATGAAAGCAGAATAAAATGTCTCTAGATAATCTCTTAGATTTATCTATTTGTAGATAATTTTCAGATATTAATTGAACATTTCAGAGAAAGTAGTTGCGTGCAAACAAAAGACCAAGATTTTTTCAGTGCACTGAATGGAAGGTCATACCATTATGAACTCATAGCCAAAATCATCCCTGATTGGGTCTTACCTTAAGCTGTTGTCCTGGCATATAGCTCATATTTTCACAGAATCACACACAGAATAACAGAATGTCAGGAGTTG
The DNA here is from genome assembly GCA_013399135.1 of Heliornis fulica. Lineage (NCBI taxonomy): Eukaryota > Metazoa > Chordata > Aves > Gruiformes > Heliornithidae > Heliornis > Heliornis fulica. The sequence continues at coordinate 274,007 of VXBZ01012769.1, read as the reverse complement.
GAAGGGACCTCAAAAGATCATCCAGTCCATCCCCCCTGCCTGAGCAGGATCACCTAGCTTAGATCACACAGGAACATGTCTAGGTTGGACTTGAATGTCTCCAGAGAAGGAGACTCCACAACCTCTCTGGGAAGCCTGTTCCAGTGCTCCATCATCCTCACAGTGAAAAAGTTCTTCCTTATATTATGACTGTTCAGAAAATAGAATTTTCATCCAAATGACATGCATAGTGTAGTGCATATATTCATATACATATTGCATGCTAGCTTGCTTACATGCACTAAAAATGTACATACAAACCTCTCAACTTATTATACTAATTTTCCTGAAATGTTATATAAATATGCCTGAGACCAAGAAAATGCATATTAAAAGTTCATATGATATACCGATTTAAAAGTGATTTCTCTGTGCTCACAGATTTAGCAGTGTGTCACTAGGCTTAGATGATGCTGACAAGGTAATGCTGACTCAGACAGGAATTCAGGGCAATCAACCAGCCTCAAAGGAGTATAGAAGTGGAAGAGTTTTGCCTGCCAATATCCCTGACATGAGCTTATGAGTTGACAGAAAGGGCACCCTGACCACATGCATCACCTTAACTCTGCTAAAGAACTTCCCAGTCAATGATACTTTCTCTGCCAATTATTTATGTTGGTTCTATAGCTATGCCGCACAAAATAACAAAAGTAGAAGAGGAGAAAAATAATATTTCAAAATAATATTTCTACATACTGAGAGACATCAATAACTTTCTATATGATGTAACACTTTCCTCTGCCTCCTGAAGCTGAACATTCCGGAGCTAAAGAGTGGTGCTTTTTTTTTTTTTTCTACTTGAAAAGCAAATCCAAATTCACTGTTCTGCTTTTAAGTAGCAGGTCTTTTAATAATAGACAGAGATTTTACTTCCATACTCATTTACAGAGGTCTCTGTGATTAAATTGTGCAAACAGTGAAGCAAAATGGAAATACTATGTTTCAGAAAAAAGATATATGACCTATCTCCCATGTATTAAAAAACTGCACAAGAACAGGTTTTCACAATGTTTTCCTGTATGTCAAAGCTAATCCAGCCAAGCTTATGATTAATTTTTACCCAAGATGTTACTAAAAGATTAAAACTGTTGTGATATCAAGGGTGTGAAAGTTAACTTAGTTCGCTCACACCAAATCTGCTTTAAGATGATGTAATCCAGTACTGATTCTCCTAATTGCTTAGCTTTTGCCACAGGCCATAAATGTGTCAGTTCTCTTCTTGACTGCTACTATAGTACAGTGATAAAACCAGCAGAACACAAGTGGCTGTCTAACACTTCGGTTACTAGTCATAAGTGTTAAAGCAGATTAAAAGTTGTCGAAAGGTCATATTTGCAACTGAAGCGAACCAAAGAACGATACAGGTCTTTATTTCATCCCCTCACATAATATAGCTCAAGCTTTAAAAAGGTTAATATGCAAGAGGATACTATTATATCCTCTGCTTTACAAAATGCACTTATTTAATATCAATTAACCTCTTTTCCGCAATACATGCGAGCTGATACGAGCAATTAGGAAAAACTTTAAATAGGCAGGAATGTCTGGGCAGAAAGTACACATCACCACTCATCACAAATGTAAGAATTACTAGTCTTAATACAGAGTTGAATATCTGACTTCTAATGTTTTCCTGTTAACATGCTCATTTCTTTTCCTGGCAGTTCTCTCTTTCACAGTAGCCTCCTGGAAATGAACAAACCTGCCTGCTGGAACTGAGGTTTTATAGTCTTGAGGCAAAATCTATACGTTATGTGCAATCTTTATAGATTAGTGATGTTCCATACCATAAGAGGTATGTTTTTTTTCTTTGAAATAAAACCCAGCATTACCTACATCGCTGCCACATTGGAAGTAAATGATCTTGACTAAGCAGTCATGGATAGTAAGTAGTATGGATCAGAGTCCTAATGGTTTCCTTACTATTGTGTAAAACAGACAACCAAGTCATGCTGGAGAACAGGAGGACTAATCCTTCCAAGTTCCTAGCACTAAGGTGAAGGGGAGAAAGAAATTCTGTCTTCTTGTTAGTGGTTGGTATCACCTCAATTACATGAAACTGCTAGCTCTAAAAATGTATGGAATTTCTAAAACCATATTAAAATGTCTTAATTGAAAAATCTGTAAAAGAGTCAGCATAGGGAAGTGACCCATTAAACCTTAGAGAGTTTAGAGTCAAGCTATCATGAGTCAATATGTTTGATACAAAAAGATGGCTTACAAGACAAACTCAAAGACAGATTTGATATTTTTAAAAGGCCAATTGCACAATGTGAAAATTATTCTAAGCTAAATCAGAGTGAGAAAATAATTTCAACACAGAAATACTCACAGGAAATAAAAGCTCATTAGAATTCTTTTTTCTAATGCCCATGACCCCATTTTTCCAAATCCAAGAAAAATCTACATTAGCTTAAAATTGGCTAAAAATCTAATATTTAAAGAAAATATGGAAGGCAGGAAATGTATCCAGTTTATGTAAGAAGCAAATAGATGAAAAAAGAAATCAACTGTTGGAAAACTGAAGGATAATTTAAATGGGTTTCCAGACATACTAGGAACAAGAGGATCTATAAATTGTATCCATCACAAATCACGCAGAAGAGGTAGAAAAGTTCAATAAATAATTATTTTCTGAATTTGGGAAATAAAGCAGGATACCCTGCTCTGGTCAAGTGATCAGGATATAGCTCCTTTTCAACAGTATCTCAGAAGGATATTCAACAACAGCTACTGCAGTCAGATATTAACCTGTAGCTTTACAAGTTTTATGACACCTAACAATTTTTTTGCACAATTAATGCTGATTTTTAACATATCTCAGAACTACAGGGAAGCTCCAGAAGACTGGATGAAAGACAGTACTATAACAGTATTCAACAAATGGCAAATGAAATAACCCAGGTACCTCTGGCACCTTGATACTGGATACAGTAATGAAATGGACATTACAAGATTTGGTAAGAAGTAGTTAAAGGAGGAAAATATAATTAATACCAGTCAATATAGGTTTAATGCTCTGAGTGACTGTGCTGACGAAGCTTCTGTCAAGCAACAAATATTTGGGTTCTAAAACTATATTGACAGAAATGGCATGAACAACTAAGGTCTTAAAATGGAAGTAACTACTGAGAGCATGTATTTCTCCTGAGATCCTGGGGTGGTGCATTTTTGACCTTATGTCATTTAACATCTTCATCTGGAAACATGAAATCATTACAGATACAATTTGCAGACAGGATAAAAGCTGATGTAGGGGATAATCATGAAGAAGACAGTTCGATGGTACAGTGTGGCCTGGATTTCTCTATAATCTGGAAGCATGCAAGCAATTTTCAGTTCAATACCACCAAATGTAAACCCACACACCTAGGGAAAAAATTCTGTAAATGCTTCTGTGATGGGAGACACAGTTCTCCAAAGAGTTAATGTAGTCCTATTTGTGGGCAGAGCATATTGCCCCATAACAAAGGGATTACACTTCCTAGCTAATACAGCTCCTATTAAATACTAGTGACAGTGCTGATGTCTGCAATTCAAGAAGTTTCAGAGGAGAATTGTGAAATTTATTAAAGAACATTTTAAAGGGAAATATAAAGGAGATCTATTAATTTTCCTTACACAACAGATGCTGAGAAAGAAGTCCACTGAGGGTGAACAAGCACCTAAATGGGGGAAAAAAACCTAGTAACAGAGGTCCCTAAGTGAAAAGGCAAAGTTTCAACATGATTCATTGGCTAGAAGCTGAAACTAACAAACAAAAATGTCAAATAGGAATTTGTCTTTAGAAAGACAGCAACTGTTAATTATTTTTGTGACTGGTACACCACTTAAAATTTCATTAACATTTTTTAAGATACTCTGATTTTCTTCAAAGGAAACTCAGAAGATTCCCAGTCTTAGAGTTTTAACAGGGAGCTGAATTGACTGACCACAAAAGTTCCACAAAAATATGAAAAAACACAGCCAAAAGCAGCAAGGTCCAGGAAGCAGAACCCCAGTTTAACAGACAGAACCCACCACTCCTAGCACTGTTACTTCATAACTTGGAGACAAGGCTTGTAAAATGTCATACATGTACAATTTTCTCATAGCTAATAATGGGGCCTCATATAATTACTTGAATTGGCACAAAATTAGGAACCTTCTCTCCTCAAAACAAATAATTCCATTAAAAATAACATGCTTCAATTAAAATTGCCTGAGAGGGAATGCTTGTTTCTACCCAGCCCTCAGAAATAAATCTTTGAACTACTTTTAAATCATCACAGTGACCAAAGCAATTCAAAAGATTATTCCTTGCTCTTTCTGTAGTGGCCAAAATCTCCACTAAATATTTGTGTTTTTCTCAGTAATATCTGTTATTTATCCACTAAACAGAGAATTACCTTAGACACACAGAACTCTTACTGAACATTAGATAAATGATCTTCACATCACCATTCATTTTAAGGATTTACATCTCATTTACATCAGTTTAAAACAGGGAAACTAAGACACATACTTTGCCCTATGAAAATTCTGCAAGTCACTAAACTGTACTCATCATGGGTTGACTGCCCCTGGCTACAGTCACACTAATTTTGGGAATAATGGTTATCAGAGCAAGGCATAAAAAATTTCAAACATCAAATTAGGAAAAAAATGGATGATAATTATAAATATTATTGCTCAGAAACATGCAACACCTCAAATCTATTTTTACCATGGTTAGATAGATGTTCAAAATCCTTTGTTGGTGGTGGTTTGTTTATTGGTTGGGTTTTTTCCTTTGATCTGGGTATGATCACTTTTTGCTGCTATGACAAACAGAAATATTTCCTATGGAAAAAGAATACTGTTGCTTGGTTTACTAGTTGACATACTTTAAATGGCAATCAATCTTCTCTGTGTTATCCTGCTTGTGGTTCTTAGAATAATGTCTAAAAACTGCAGGTGATTGCTCATATATTTTTTTAAATCACCATCCTTAAAAAAAGATGACGAATTCTTACTGAGAGAAAATAGCGGCTGAGAATTTAAAGTTCAAAGAAATAGCACCAACATTTTCAAAATGAATGCTTGACATCAGGTTCTAAATACAGGTTAAGTACCTAATCTGGCGAATAAACATGGATTTAGATGTAGGAGTTTAACCTTGGGTATTCAGAAGAAAAAATTCTAGCCATAACCTTTAAATGCTGAGTATTTGATATTAACAAATATTAAAAGTTCCAGGCATGCTAATTTTAACACCTACATGTTGACAGCTTCAGTTTATTTCTAGCAACACTTACGATTTTGTTTACATTAAAGCACAAATTTAAACTCAGCTACCTTACTTCACTTACATTTCTTTAGCTCCTTTTCCAACAGCCCATCCACCACAGCAAAATGTCTTTAAAGTATGACATAGTTTGAAAAGAATAGCCTCATCATGACATCCTGCTCACTTCCTTCAATAGCCTAGGGCAATTTAATTGTGGCAGACGTCACCTCAATTCCTATCCCTTTCTCCTCTCCCTCTTTCCCACATCTATCACAACCCATTTGGATGGGAATCAAAGATTACTGAATGTTTACAAGACCAAATACACCTTTCCTAATCTGAAATGGTCTCAAAACCATTGTAATGTTTGTACAGGTGGGACTGGAAATTGCCATCAGGGGATTTGGAAATCAAACGCCGAACAATTCTTCAACTTCCTAAGTGCTTTATGTTATCAATAGCCACAAGACATAATGTCACTTCATACAGATCAAACACGGTTAAAGACATTTTTTAGCAGCAACTGCTTAGAGCAGCAAAAAAAAAAAAAGAGAGAAAGTAGGCAGAATCACTCGGAGCCGTAGTGCTGAACTCTGCAGAAGGCTCCTTCAAATAAATATTTCAAACCTTTATATGAATATTTTAAGCATGACAACTACACATAAACACACAGCCAAAGTGCTCAAATCCACTCAAGAAAGACTATTAAGTCATCAACCTGCTCCTGACAGGATCCACTGAATATGGCAACAGTGAGAAGTCAGGAGACAGTTGGAATCATTTCAAGACTGCTAATTTAACTTGTCTTAAAACCAACCAATGCTCAACGTGTCATCATCAATGTCATCTCATCGCAGTCTGAAAAGCCTTCGACCTAAAGCAAAAAGGTCCCCAAGTGCCACCCTTCTTGTCTACTGGTTGAAAATCTAATTGGTTCTGCTGACAGGCTTGGGAATTGGTAGGAAGGCTGCTCAGTTAATCTCCAAGGGCCAGCAAAGAGCTCAGTATCCATCGCTGAGCTTTGCTCCCTGCCTGTCGTAAAATGACTCTGATGGTAGTGCAAGCTCTTATGCTTCAGCTGTCTTCTGACTTCTGTAAAGTCAAATTCAATAAAGTTTGTCACTCAATAATCTGAGAGCTACCCAACAAAACCTCTTTGATCAATAACAGCTTGCCTGCTTGCACTAAGGAAGGTGACCTATTAAAGATTAAAAACACACCTGCTGCTCGCGGCACAGAACATATTTTTTTACTTTTAAATAAAAATTCAGCCATTAAAACGAGTTTAACTGCAACAACTATATATAAATATTACATGCCAGAAAGCTAAAATAAGATTAAAAGAAACATTTTAGCTCTAGTACAGTGCTTTTGTTAAACTTAAATTTGAGTCATTGCTTTTCATAGAATCAGAAAGGCCTCATCCAGAAAGGCCTTTCACCACCCATATGTAATTTTTACTTTAGTCTTCCCCATATGCTCTACCTTTTTTTAAATTGTCTGCCTGCTAATAGCAGGCAGCTCTGCTTTACTGACAGTCCAGTAATCTGATTCTTTTTGCCTATTTGCTTATGCCAGAAGACAGACATTCATGTGGCTAGGAAATGCAACTGAAAATTTGAAGTATAAACATCTTCCCCTCTGTCTGAGAAATTTTCCATTTTATCAGAGGCTCTGACCAACAAGTGCGTTACAAAGCCCCGCATGAAAAACTATGGGCAAACTGAACCACATTGGGTAAAGATCCACAAGTGCACCCTTTGTTCATTTAAAACAGTTCAATGTGCTGCCCTTGTGAGGCAGATCTATTGCAAGCACTTTAATCAAATTTTATAAATTTAGAAGCATTTGATAATTGCACATTTTGCTAAATATTATTTTAATGTTTATTCTACAGGGAGTGCTGCAGTTAAAAGTAGGTGTTCCTGTCACTTTCCAAACTGCACAACACTTCCAGATTTGGTCACCTGAAACCAGCTGGTTTTCTGCTAGATTTATTCTTAATGATCAAGTATTAGGCAAGATACCCGACCCAGAAGTTTTACAAAAGAGCAGGAGAAGGATATCGGCAGACAAAGCATGTAACTAAAGGTGTAGTACTTATTAATAAATCACTGAAGGAGAAATCACACTAAGTAAATTTGACTGACTGAACCATCAGTGCCTGTTAGGATTATCAATGTCTCAGAAAAATCATAGGGCCCCCAAAGCAGTAGATTCAAGATGCATGAGGTAAGCAGTGTATCTCCTGTTAATCATGCTTTGTTTAACCTTGTGTCCTTCATGAGTTCATTTAAAGAAGTAAAGAAGTAACTAGAGGATGACATATTTCAAAGCAGCTAGGAGCTACAGATCTGTTCCTTAAGTCAAAACTCAGTAACATATGACACTAAACTATCTGAATTCTTTAAAAAAAAAACCCAAGGCAGAAATCCCAGAAAAGATATGGATGGGCTTTACACTGTCATTACTTCCTAAGTAAAATACTGGTCTATGGATGCTGATGCGAGGCGAATATAAAAGAATTACATGGTAGGTAAAGCTATTTCAATATCTGAAAAGAAGTCTGAATTTACTAACTCACACTATCAAACACCAAACAATTACCATAAATAAATCCCCTACTGGGATTATCAGAGAGCCTCAGTAATGACTCTGAGAAGTGCTGCTGCAGTTTTCCTCGTGAAGGGGCCCAACAGATAGGTACCATGCCAGACAGTGCCTTGCTGTCAGTAAGACACATTTTTGTAGCAGTAAGACTACAGGCTCTGAGATGTAACGTTTATCTGTCCAGAAACACTGTAAGCACTCTACTAAGGGCAACACCTGGGTGTGGGTAGAGGATGGCCACACAACAGTGTCTCAAAATCCAAAAATATCAACTACACAGATTAAAAATTTTTGAGTAGTGAAATCCCCCCAAATGCAACCCAAAACACTAAAACCCCAAAACTGAGGTGTAAACAAAGGCAAGTGACAACCAATACAATCACTTGATCACTTCAGTTATGAAGTCTCTTGTAGAAAAAGAATCTGAGATACGTTCTCATCTTACAGTTACAAGTTCTACAGGTGATAATTAATACAAATGTTTTTACTGTGCATAATAAAATGTATGCATTGTCTACAGAATATCCTAAAAATTACTTATAATGGACTCTAACAAGCACTGTACAGAAAGTTCAGTTCAGTAACACCTGCTACTCACATGCTGATTCAGTGAGTGCAGTCAACTGGACTCATTCTGCTGGGCTTTCAGCATGAGACACCAGAGAATGTCTTCATCTTTCTTTAGCTACCCCAGATTTCAAGTAGCCTACACCAAGAATCACTCTTCTTCTGATCAACCCTTTAATTATCTGAGAGGGAAGGACTAAGAGGCACCTAAGACTGGTATGGGAAAGAAACACATAAATATATATGCAGCATGTATAACTGCTCCTGTTACACTGAGGTTTTCCATCTCACACATCTATTTATAGCAGCCAGAAACGGCCAAACTGTCTCCTGTCTTTGAGAAATTGTTGATATTTATCAACTAAATACAAACTATTACCATGCTGTTAATTAATCAGTGTTTTCTTTTCCATGTTGGAAAGCCAGAATTGCGTTAGACTTCTAACATACAACACCGGGAAACTAATTTATGCCCTGAGGATTCATCAGTGGGCACTAGAGAGGATACTAGTGTCCACAGGATCTCTTTCTGAATAAATTTGATGATATGTAGCTATTGATGGTAACTATAATAAGAAAATGGAAGAAACTAGATGTCACTTTTGAACACTGGATGGTATCGGTGTCTGCGTGATATGGTAGTTGGCAAATGATATCACTTAATGTTCTACTCCACAACAAGTGCTATTCGTGAAGTACTTATCTCTGGCTGGATTTCCAAAGTTGCTCAGCACTTGTAGCTAAATAAGAGGAAGCTAGACAAAGAACAAATAAAGTGTTGTGGAACGTTAAGTAGCTTAAAAAACCACACCTTACACATGTCAACTCGGGCATTCAAAATATAGGCTGGCACTTTTCTCTGTGGCTTATTCCTCTTTTAATAATGTCATCTTACCTCACAGGGGCTTTGTGGAAATTAATTAATTACGGTTTCTGAGGCATTCAGATGCTAATGATAGCTACAATGGAAAGAAAGCCTATGGAGAAATTAATAGTTTTGAATTCAATGTAATGATTGAATGTGAACACCGCATGTGGGTCACATATTTGCTAATAAGAGTAACAGGAAACATGAATAGCTGCTCATTCACTGATCTCTGTTAGTATGTACAGAGAGAGAAGTCCAGTGGTAAAAAATCATAATATAAGTGTAGATAAACAAAAATAGTTCTCTAAAACATAAACCTGAAATACTGAGATTATATCTAAGAAGCAAATGGAACGACCTAGTTTCTCAGCTTTTAAATACTAGATTTTGAAAACACTTCTCAAAAACTGAGTAAATACAGAAATGGAAATATAAAACCTCTGAAAGACATTTTTTTGCCTTCTTGTTTGTTTTTTGTTTCACAACCTGGAATACTGCCTCTGCAACACAAACCCCCACATCTTGTACAGGTTCTGAGCTAGCCAGTGGATTTCAGACATTTGCTGGGAGCAGAGGAATGCTGAATTGCAGGCACACAATGTTCTGCTTGATGTTCTTGGACCTTCAGTAGCTAGTAAACAAGTAGGTAGATTTTGCTACTTAATACAATCTCTTCCACTGTCTCACTAAAAAAATTAATTGAGCTTTACTTCCAGGGACTCAAAACCCTCCCTCTCTTCTAATAAGACTCTTGACTCTGAATTTTGGTTAGAAACACATAAACATTCCAAAACACACGGAAGTGTTCTGCTGGCCTTTCCACAAACAGCTGGAGAAGTAAGTCTTCCTCCATAGCATAGAAGTACTAAAAAAAATTAATGAAATGACTAGGTAACAATAAAGCAAAGCCACCTAGCAGGCAGAGGAAAAAAACAAACCAAACCACCTCAAAACCCACCTAGGTTTTTCTGTAACTCATTCCAAAACAACTTAGCCAATATAGAACTTGAACAACCATTACCCTTTTGTAGTCACATACTATGAAAAATGTCAGAGGAAAAAATCTTCATCCTGTTTCTGTGTTCCTAAGATTCTCATTTAAAGGGCTCCTCAAAGTCCAAATTCCATCAGTGGCAAAAAGTCTCATCAGAACACAGGAAGCTCTGCAATTACTCCTTATGTGGTCCTGTCACACAAGATTTAAGCTGTCATTGGGACTGGGGAGAGAGACTCAGGAAGGACCAGAACTCCACCACATGCAGCTTGATCCTGTGAAAGGACATAAAGTTGTAAGGTGTCCACAATTGTCTGACTCCATCTCAGTGCTGAACACAGCCACATAGAGACATCAGAGCTCTCCCATCTCACTGGAAAGATGGTTCTGCATGTTAGATCAATTTAAACAATCCTTCCATGTAGCTTACCTGAGCAGATCCCAAAAGCAGTTTTGTATTGTATTCCAAGCAAACCACAGTCTATGAGGAGGCCAACTTGTGCAATCAGTTATGCCAGGACAGAGGTGGAGTACCTACGCAGGAGATACTTCCTTACACAGGAACTTTTAAAGCACAATATGACCTTATTTTTTAATAAAGTTTTTCAGTGATTCTAAAAACAGAATATTTTCAAAATGGGAATGGCTGGTTGTGGCCAAGACCTAGACATGCTGAAGCAAACACTTCTGAGTCTGGACTTCTTTGATATGACTTAATGTGGCTACCAGCCTGATGTTACCTCTGTTATGATCACAGCAAATGTATTTTTAAAAAAGCCAAACCATGTAATTCCTCATACTATGCTTTCAGAAAACGCTCAGTCACAAAACTCTAATAATCAAAAACTCTAATAAACTTCTATTTTTTTTAACACCCTCCATATGCCCAGTTTGGTATGTACAAGTCAGAGTCTGTACCTGCACAAGCTCCCTATTCCACCTCTGCAAATGCCTTCCTTCCTGTTGAGAAGACTTCGATCGAGAACTGAGTTTTCTTTTTCTTGTATACAGTAAGGATACAATAATTCTCACAGTGCTCTGGCTGAGATTTTTGTGTTCTACTTTGATTTCAGCATCATAAATAATTCCTTCTAAGCTGTATTCTTAAGACAGTGTCATTTCAAAGGTCCTTCACAGTTTATCATATTTGAATATTTTATATTTGTTCTTCTAGCTTATTTTGTCTTTGATCAAGGTTAACTATCCTAGTAATATTTTCAAAGTTTCTTTTTGTGAAGTTTGTATCGGTAAACATTTAATTAAAATAATTAGAAGCAGGCTTGATGTGACAATAAGAAATATCAGAAACACAAAAACTTGTCATGAATAGAGATTGAAAAGACTGAGAGTGTGTATTTGAGAGATGAGATAAACAAGCAGGGTCTTGATAAAAGTGTGCAACATAATAAATTATATAGATGTATATTATAAGTTTCTAATAATTTCTATTAACACAAGAACAAAAGGACGTGCAATGGAATTGAGAGATAATAAAATATAAATCTGATATCAAAGGAACATATTTCTAGGAATAAAACCCTCAAAACAACACACCACCAAACCATGCAATTATTATATGAAATACATGATTACAAGACAGAATGAAGCTTTCCACTATCATAAATAACATATATGGTATATACTATACAAAAGTACATCCGGGATGGATCAGGCCAAACACTCATTTAGGCTATCTAGTATGTGATACTAGCCAATACTAGAAATCAGTGGAATAGCATAAGACCAGGAGGAGTACAGGCTGACATTCCCTCCTGTGTCAGGACAAGATCACAATAAACCGGCACAGGGTCTTCCTGATACACAGCTTGCATTCACGCCTGTAACTACTGATTCCTGATGGACTTTTCCTCTACAGATTTGTGATCCTCTTACAGATTTCATTTGGAATCGATACACACTTTCAAGCTTCAAAAATATTTTCTGTCAATAAGTTCCAAGGCTTTGTCCTGTGCTACCTGCTGGCTTCATTAGGGCTGTCTCCCTGTTCCTATTATTGGTTTACAAAAATCCAAAAGTGCTTCCTGTTCTCCTCCTCATCCATGACTTACAGTCCCACACCACAACCTTCCATTTGGCTCTTCTTTGAACTGTGGGATCCTTACTCTTATTCTCACACCTCTGAGATGAAAGAATCAGACTGTATGAAGTTTTTCAAGTTCAACCTAAAAATATTCCACAACTCCTCTACTCTCGAGTCACAAGTGATTTCATTAAACAGCTCTGTTTATCCAAGTTTGCATTTTAAAATCAATGACTTAGGAACACAGTTACTTTTATCTCCTCATTTAATCTGAACGGAATGAATGAGATTATTTTCCATAATCAGCTCTTCTATGACAGATTTAGAGTAAACAAGTCTCAACTGGCATCAGCTCTTGCTGACCCAGTGACAGCATTAGGAAGTCTGTTAACAATCACATTCAGACAAATGCTAAGGATTCTGATAAACGGGAGGGCAAGATCTACAATAACAGCAAAACTCCAAGCAGCACTGAGCTCTCCAATCACATCCATACTCACTAATGACATAGGAAGTCATTACACAGTAGATATACAGTGCTACCTGAATGGAACTTGCTTTACCATTTTCCCCAACACTTATTTGGCTAAAACAGATTCTTTGGTAAGTACACTCTCTCTATATATATATAGATATATGTTTCTGTAAAATACGGAATTTTCAGGAGGAGGATTTGCATCATCACATGTGAAAAATGTAAGAATAGATATTAAAGGCTCTTGTAAACATTATTCTACATTAGCTCATTTTCATCACTGCAATTTACTGTTTTGGTTAGTCTTTTAACTACGTATGTTGTCCACCTTATGACTTGTATAACATTCTCCTGTCTGTTCTTGTAAGATATTACATCCATTGCTGTATGCCATGTAGATTAACTTGTGTGCTTTTCAGTGTTTAACATCAGTGATGGAGACTGTACAAGACTCCGTCACTTTCTTCACTTCCCACTCTGAAGCTCTTCCTTTTTTGTAACCTCAACTCTCAAAGCAGATATTCCAGACAATCAATGGGGTCCATTGAATAAAATTCTCATTTTTCCAAAGGCTTGAGTTTTACAGATTTGCAGAACATTCCAAGTTCTTCTCATGCCTCTTACACTTCCTTACCTCATCATACTTCATTTTCCTTTTCTGTGTACTGAAAGAAATCCACTGAAAATCAAACAAGCCCGGTACCCTTTTTCCCAGCTTTGTTTAAGCTGCTTTTATCTACTCTATCAAAAATATAATAGCTGCTACTTTAGATGTGATGTCTAGGACTCTCTTCCATTCCTACCAAGACCTTATGTAAAACAGTCTGTGGATCCAAACAAGTCTGTCAATTTAGCCTAACACAGAGTCTTGACCAGGTCCTGTCAGCCACTGCTAGAGCTCTGACCCTTTCTGGTGTGCAGCTCATTGCCACAATATACAATAAAGAGGTTTCACAGTGGTGCTCTGTGGAATCATAGGAAGGATTAAGCAGTCACAGGAAAAAAAGGGAAAATGATCCTGTGGCTTTCAGTCAGTTTGCTGTGCTGATAGGCGAAAAGATGAGTAGAGCTGAAATGCTTCTGCTTGGTAGTGACACTCTTGGAAAACCTTTGAGTTGGAATTCATAAAAATAATGAACTCGCATCCTAGTAAAATCTTTGCTTATAGGGTATTGTAAAGAAAGCATCAGCTACCTTTTAAAAAGTTTAGTATTGCTGTCACACTAACTTTACAGATCAGATGGACTGCTGCCACTGTCATCTTTTTGCTGCCATGCCAATAAAAATCTCAGTGAAAACATGCCTCCTATACAAAGTAGGAAAAACAGTTATACAACTACTTATGCCCCTCTGTTACAAAAGGTTCAATGTTTGGATCTTTCTGATACAAGAAAATGAAGGAGGAGGCGACACTCAAGATTTTACAGCTCACATTCCAGCTAGAACTTAGAAATGCTTTATGAAGCTTTTTTTTTTAAACCACAATTCCAATTGTTAATGCACTCTCTCCAATGAGATGAAACCGTTACCTGTCTCATACTAGAAGTAAATACTCTGTGGTGGATATGTGACTGTTTAAAAGCAAACTGGTCCTTCTGGCAAAAGAATCCAAATACCCCTGGGAAAGTGAAAAAATGGATTCAGAGAAGAAAAACCCCACTCAACCAACAAACAAACCCCATAACCACACCACACCCCGATGAACAAGGAAAGCATGTCACTCCCTACAGCCAAATATTTAAGCAGACAGTTCATGTCCCAGCACATGCATATTATTGCTATCTTGTTTATTGCTCTCTCTCTGAATGCTTATGCTCACAAGGCAAGCCTGTGAATAAATAAACCTGCAATACACTTATGTGTTTTGTTACACATGTATAACAACGACCTGTTTGGATCTTCTTGTAGCTATAGCGGTCTTTCATACTGTATGTAAGCTTTTTTTTAAGTCATGCTAAACTTCTGTGGCATTATTGGACTGAACCAGAAGGAAGATCTAAAGATGCACATTTTGTGTTTCACCTTTAGATTTTGCCAGAACAAATCAAACAGATTTTAAAGCANAAAAAAAAAAAAAAGGAAAGGTGCTTCCTCAGTATATTTAATGATTAATTATTTTCCATACTTTTGTTATGTCTTCTTCAGGGTTAGACCAAAGATCTATCCAGGCCAGAAGCTTGTTTCCAATACTGAGTAAACACATAAATCCTGAGAAAAAAATATAGGATAAAAGTGGGCATTTCCCAAAGCACATCCCCAACCTCAAACAAAATGCAGCTCAGCAAGCTCCTGAGACAGCCGTGCTGCCTTATCGTAATGCCTTTTATAGGCTGATATGTACAAACTGCCATTTTTGGGAGAAGGTAACTCCAGGATGCAGTACAGGTGAAACAGTCACTAAGTGGAGGAAAAAAACCCAAACCAAGGAAAAAACACAAATGAAAATCCCTTATTTTCCGTGATTTATTTTGTTAGTTAATCAAACCAAGGGTGTCTAATTCAGTCTGTTTAAACTGACTACACAGAGCAGATTTAACTTTCTGTAATGTCAAGTGCTAAGAAATCCTTGATTTAGTATCACAATGAGCTGCAGCAGCCACAGCTGGAGATATATTTGTAAAACAATATATCTGAGTTAAAAATACAGCAGAATGTAGGAATATGTCAAAAGGCACACAAATAATAGTTACAAAAACCCCACAAGTACTCTGAGAGGATTTGAGGGCTTTTTTCAGTACTATCAAGAGATTAGTTGACTTGCATCTTGTCAAATCTAAAACCTTTAAATAGACTTCTGAAATCAAAATATTTGACAGTGGACTCCATCAAAAATCCGTGAGAACATTCTACTTACTTTACATCCATCAAAAAGATAATCTCACAGAGCAATATGAGTAACTCGCTGCAAAAATATTTTAATTGATATATCTCTCTGGTGCCAGCAAAATGCAAAACTCAGTCTGAATACTTTTCTGACTGTACTGTTACCACCACCTTTTTTTTTTTATCCCCAATTTTCATTATATGTATCATGTTAATGTCACAGTGAATGATCTGGTTACAATGATTCAGCAGGAACTAGTAATAACTAGTAAAAACAAGCAGAAAAAGATCTTAGTCTTGATGAAATGCTTACAGTATAAGAAAGGCAACAAAGCTTTGAATATTATAAATGTAGCAGATGATACCATCAATCATTTCTTTACTATTGCTATCCCAGATATACTGGATTGCCACAAAGAACTATGAGATCATGGCTTCACACTAGGCTTTATTCAGAGTCAGTGTGAGCTAGTGTGAAAGTTGCATCCTGCTCTGCCCTCCCCTCCTTGCATTAAATAAAGTGAGCAGGCCACCACAGGATGAAACCATTGAGCTTGTTAACACAATATAATATTATTTATGTTTCAAAGGGGGAGGGAAGAGAAATGAGATGAACTGATTCACTCAACAGCTACCGTACTCTCAATGGAGTTTGCAATGGCAACAACTGTTACATTGAAGAAGAATTTGTAGTCAAATGATGAAATTCTGAACTAAAGAGGATTCAGTCGTTTTTATGATATCATCAATTTTCATACAGTATGCAAAGATGTTATAGAAATTAGACAAAATAATTGAAAAATTTGAAAAAATATAGTGTTTTCAAAGTTGCAATTTCTAATATTCAAACTGAGGTACCTGAAGTTTTTCATTCTATGGTACATCTTTAGAGAACACTGAGTTTCCTCATACCTTCCTAAAAATGAAGAGGTGTCATCTTTACTTTTATTCTCTTTGCTAAGATAATTTTTCCTAGGAGATCATCCAGTATATCACCCAAACTGTGATAACATTTTGTTGTACTCACTTAAGAAATTTGACATTTATTCCCCTATGGAGAAGAAAAGTAATGTAGTAAAACAGGCTGATATTCTACCTTGCTTGGTGTCACATCAGTGATACTGAAACAGTACCTACTTCACATTTTTTTATGGTCTGCCACAAGCAAACATTTTAGTTATAACTTTTGCTATTTTTTTTTTTTAGAATGGAAACATCTAATCATCCTTTCCAAACTGTTCGTCTTCAGGACTTCTTAAAAATATAAGAAGGATGAAAAAACAGCTTTGCAACAAGATTCACTGTTTTAGATTTTTTTTCAAGTGCTATCATATTTGAAGAGCCTCACTCAGAGAGTTGGAATCTTACTACAGTTTTACTGCCAGGTAAATAAGATCTTTCCGCAAGATGATTTAGATTTGTAAGTCTGGAAACAGCTGAAATAAACATATCAAAGTCAACGCAATCTAGATAACTGAATATATATGAGATTACAGATGTCCTTAAAATATTCCACAAAAATATTTAAACTGTACCATGTTCCAAATTCTTGGAAAATATCTCCTGGGAGGATTTATATCTTCTGCCAAAAAAGAGACAAATATCACTAAACCTCCACACTGAATAGAGCTAACTCCTATTGCTTTGGAGTGAAGATTCCCATGAAAAATAAAAACATTTTGCAACATTCAAAAGCAGTCTTCACATAACCAAGCAGATCAGATCTCAGTTTGAAGACAGTAAGAATCATAAAATAAGGGTTTTGGCTACCTGCCTTCATGGGTAGTGAATGGTGGTTAAGTCAGGCAGACACCATTGGAAAGGACCGGCCGCTACTGAACACACAGTGGCACCACCACAGCCTTTACATGTGGAATGCATGGAAATCTCCCTTTCTGGATCATTTTGTGCAGGCAATTTTTGCCATCTATAGAAGTCTGCAAAAGCCAGATATACACAACTAAAAGCACAAATGAATTATTATTTGATAAAATATACAATAACAAGGACTTACAAGCTACCATGAAATGATTTAATTTGAATCACCACCCTCCTTCAGACATCTGCTGAACCTTTGGCTAGCCAGGTAAACACTAAGTCTGGCAGGAAACCTTCCATGTTCCTTGAATCCTTGATACTACTGAGTCGCCATCTCTTCCTCTTGAATCCTTCAGTTCTTTCACCAATTTTACCTGTCTCTGATTTCACCTTTCATATCTCATGATTCTACAGACACTGATGACTAGTGACAGGACAAGGGGCAGTGGGTCCAAGCTGGAGCACAGGAAGTTTCATGTGAATGCAAGGAGAAACCTTATCACACTGTGAGGGTGACAGAGCACTGGAACAGGCCGCTGTTCCAGTGCTCTGTCACCCTCCTTCTCCTTCTCTGGAGACATTCAAGACCAATCTGGACATGTTCCTGTGTGATTTAATCTAGGTGATTCTTCTCAGGCAGGGGGGTTGGACTAGATGATCTTGAGGTCCATTCCAACTCCTAACATTCTGTGATTCTGTGGCTTTTTTCAAAGCTCCTACTCACAACCTGATTGTCACAGAACTCTGAGACAGTATGACAGCTGTGATGCATCAAGATGCATCTTCAGTTACAGATGAGTTACAAAAACATATTGCAGAAGAGTATCTTAGCCAACAACATTGCTAAACATAAGAATAAATAAATTCGTAAAACTGCTGCTGTGCCCTCTAATTAATCCACTAAGTTACCAGCTAAGAATTGGCTTTTTCTTGTATAATGATTTGTAATACCACATCTTGAAAAAGAAATTTCTTTTTTTCCTAATAAGCCATGGACTACAGTTAATACGCTTGCAAATAATGTCTAACACCATCCAAAACCATATATAAACATCTATTTATAGATGACAACTATATTTACTTTATTCATTTTAAATATTCACATATTTATTTTAATTACTTTATTCATTCCATACTTCAGTTTCTGAAATACAGTTTTTTCTTTACTAGAAAAAATACCCTTCCCCAGAAATTATGACTTTTCTTCCTACTACTATTTGCTTTATTTCTCATCTGGTACATGATTTAATTTCTCTGTCCATGCTATATTTGTACTTGATACACAGAGCAAGTCACACAAATTTCACATTGTCTTTTTCTTTTATATTTAATTTAAAAAAACATTATTTCATCTAGTTTAAATATAATGCTGCTTTGCAAAGGCTCCCTTTCATTGGTAATTTTTCCCGAGATTACAGTTATACCATCAATGTGCACTTCTGCCAAGTCATTTGCATTCTTCTTTTTTTTTTTTATAAGGTAGATCTATTGTTTCTGACAATTAATGTCATGTAATGTATATTCAGAGCTATACAGAACCATCTATAGATTTTCCAGCATAACAATAATTAGCTACTGTTTTTACAGCACTTTGAGGTTGTAAATTGCTGTGTAAGTGCTCAGCGTTCTTATCATGGCTTCAGCAGGATTCGGGGCAATTAATATTATAAAACTGCTGGTCATCCAAATACGATTGCTTGCTGTGAGCAGGTGGTTTAAATACAAAGCACAGGTAATGACTGACCTTTACAATACAATGGTACAGTCGCCACCAGAGAGCAGAGTACATTAGCCAAACACAGCTGGCTTTACTGAGGAATGTAAAAGTATTCATAGTTCCTACATCACCTCTTGTCATTTGAGTCGAGGGCTTTTCCCCTGGTAATAACTGTAATGTAAATCTCCTTAAATGCTGTGTACACTAATAACCTTTACTGTTATAAAAGTCCTAATACAAATACCGCATAGAATCACAGATTGGTTTGGGTTGGAAGGGACCTTAAAGATCACATAGTTCCCTGCCCTGGGCAGAGACACCCTCCACTAGCTCAGGCTGCCCAAAGCCCCATCCAACCTGGCCCTGAACACTGCTAGGGAGAGGGCATCCACAGCTTCTCTGGGCAGCCTGTGCCAGGCCTCACCGCCCTCACAGTAAAAATTTTCCTAATATCTAATCTAAATTTCCCCTCTTTCATTTTAAAGCCATTAAATTGATCATCTTTGTGGCTCTGATCACCTGCACGACTCTCATCTGGGTTTGATCAAACAGGTCAGGATCTCTCTTGTGCTGGGAACCCAGAGCTGGATGCAGTACCCCAGGTGGGGTATCATATAAGCTCAGTAGAGGGGAAGAATCACTGCCCTCAACCTGCTGATTACACTGTTTTTAATGCCACCCGGGATGAGGTTGGCATTCTGGACTGTAAGTGCACATTGATGTCATTTTGAGCTTCTTGTCCACCAACACCCCAATTCCTCCTCCCCATAACTTGGAGTCATCCACAAACTTGCTAAGAGTGCACTCAATCCCACTATCCATGTCTCCAAATAAGATGTTAAACAGCATCAGTGCTGGTGCTGGTCTTCGAGGAACACCACTCCTCACTGGTCTCCACTTGGATGTCAAGCTGTTGACCACAATTATGAGTGCGGCCATCCAGCAAATTGCTTATCCACTGGGTGGTCCATCTGTCAAATTCATGTCTCAAATTCAGAGACAAGGATGTTGTGTGGGACAGCATCGAATGCTTTGCACAAGTCCACACAGATGACATCAGTTGCTCTTCCCTCACCCAGTAGTGCTGTAACCTCATCATAGAAGACCTTCATCATTTGTCCTCCTTGAAATTTTCCATGTGCCTGAGTATAGTTTTCAGGAAGCTCCATAATCTTGTTGTGGACAGAGGTGAGACTGACTGGCTGCAGTTCTCTGGGTCTTCCTTTTTTCCCTTTTGAAAAATGGAGGCTATATTTTCTCCCACCCTTTTTTTTTTTTTTTTCCACAGGAACTTCACCACACTGCCACAACTTTGCAAATATGATGCATAGTAGCTTAGCAACTTCATCTGCCAGTTCCAGATTTAAAAGCTGAGGGAGCTGGGGCTGTTCAGCCTGGACAAGAGGAGGCTGAGAGGAGATCTTATTGCTCTCTACAGCCATCTGAAAGGATATTGCAGTGAAGTGGGGGTTGGACTCTTTTCCCTAGTGATAAGTGACAGGACAAGAGGGAATGAGTTCAAGTTGTACAAGGATAAATTCAGATTGTATATTAGGAAAAATTTCTTCATCAAAAGAATGGTTAAGCATTGGAACAGGTTGCCTAGGAAGGTGGTAGAACTGCCCTTCCTGGAGCTGTTAAAAATACCCCGGTAGATGGGGCATTTCAGGAGATGGTTTAGAGGCTACGGTTGTGTAAAGCTGATGGTTGGACTTGATGATCTTGAAGGTCTTTTCCAACCTTGATGATTCTATGATTCTATTCTCTGATTCCCTCAGGACCTGCAGATGCACCTCATCAGGTCCCATTGCTTTGTGCACTTTCAGGTTCCTTAGATGGTCTTGAACCTGATCTCCTACAGTGGGTAGTTCTTCATCCTGCCAGTCCCTGCATTTGCCTTCTGCCACTTGGGCACTGTGGCTAGAGTACTTGTCTGTGAAGACTGAGGCTAAATTGTAACTGAGCCTTCTCCATATCATGGATAAACCTCTCTGCTCCCTCCAGAGAGTGTCCACATTTTCCCTAGTTTTGTTTGTCACTATAGGCTTCTTATTGTTTTTCACATCCCTGGACAGACTCAACTCTACCAGGGCTACAGCTTTCCTAATGTGATCCCTGGCTGCTGGGACAACTTCTCTGTACTCCTCCTTGCTATCACACACTGTATGCCTCCTTTCTGTGTTTGAGTTTGTCCAGGAGCTCCTTGTTCATCCACGCAGGCCTCCTGGCATTTCTGCCTGTCTTCCCCTTTGCTGGGATGCATCACTCCTGATCTTGGAGGAGGTCATCCTTGAACAGTAACCAGCTTTCTGGGGCTCCTCTTCCCTCTGGGACTCTGACTCAAGCAGGTCTCTGAATGGGCCAAAGTCTGTTCTCCTCAAGTCCAGGGTAGCGAGCTTGCTATGTGACCTCTTTGCTGCCCTGAGGATCTTTAACGCCACCATTTCACGGTCACTGCGGCCAAGGCTGCCATTGAGGTTGACATTCCCCACCAATCCCACCTTGTTGGTGAGAAAGGGGTGTAGCATGGTACCCTCTCCTCATCGACTCCTCTCTCACTTAAAGGAGGAAGTTGCCATCAATGCATTCCAGGAAGTTTCTGGATTGCTTGAGTTTTACTAAACTGATACCTCATACACCTCTATTGACTAATAATTGGTATCTCTCACACATATTTGCACACATTATTACTTTGTTTCTTCATAGTTATTATAGAGGTAAAGAAAATAAAACAAATGCAAGAACAGGCTGCCAAATTACTCAACACAGGAGTGAGCTAGTTGCCCCAAGTTTAGAAGTATGTATTTAGAAGTAGCGATCTGTTTGGTCCTCCTCGTTAGCAGGCGGCAATAACCAAAAGCTGCATTTGCATTATATTGATATCTTACAGCCTGGCAAGTAGAATTATTGAATAACTAATGTAAACCACCACACTTATACTTCACATACTTACAAAAGTGTGTTCTATATGACTTGAAATATGTTGGAACTCTACAATATTTTTACATATATTTAAAAAGAAAAAAAAAACCAAAAACCAAAACCAATCCTGAATGAGAGACAAGGCACACTGCTGCACAAGATTTTCGGTTTCACTACACACTGACACCTGCGTTCAACCATATCCACAGCAAAGAAGGATGCCATTTATCTTTTATAATAATATGGAGTTCTCTGTCAGAGTAGGGTCACTGAAATGAGTAATAATCCCACCACTGTCTAAGGTACAACCAGCAGGGTCCAGGTCAACAGGCAAGCAGACAATAATTTGTCCAACAACACTGAATTTCATCTGCCCGCAGCCTCTATCTACTGATTATACAATCAATACACCTCAGATGAGAAGAGCTAACAACTGACCGGGGCAGATCAATGCTAGCAAATAAGCGCTTCATGACAAAAAGTTTGATAATTACCATTCTGAAGCCGTGTAAATGTTGTTTCTATTGTAACGACATTCATGATGATACTGCTATGATTGCACTGTTATTATAGGTTTAATGTTAGGCAATCAAGCTGCAGTGGTCTAGATATCAACAAACAGCATCAAAAGAAAACATCAAATTGTCCCTATTCTTCTGACATTGTAGCTGCAACATTTTTCTATGTTAGTGGCCACAAATGAACAATAATAAGTGACAATTTAGTGAAAAATACTATTTTCACAGCTTACAAAAGTCATACAATATAGATTGATACGAGTATGATTATTTCTAGACCCAGAAGTGGAAGGCACACCCACTTAAGCCAGAGGATTAAAATGAATTCAGCATTGTGCTCTTTGTTTCACATGCATTGGTTCAGAGCTTTTAATCTGCACCTCAGCGTCACGACCCAAAAGCATACGCAGCTTTGCTTGATTTATTTATTATCACTTTTGATACTACATTCATTTTTGTCCATTCTGAACTGCTGGTCCATTCTCAAAGCATTTACTTTTAAGAGAACTAGTCCTGACTGGCTGTCAGTGGCAGTGCTGACTCTGGTTAGCCCCTTGCACACTCAGCACAGAGAAACACTACTGGAAGATGCCACTGAGATGAAGAAAATCAGGACTTCATAAAACAAGAGCATGTAGAGCTGTGGCAGCCTCAACGATGATGCTACGTGAGATAAATACCATGTTTAATATTTTATGTCTAAGCCTGCAAGAAGACATCTCAGTAGCAAAACATGTTCTCCCAATGGCCACTTTAAAGGTAGAAGCTCTTCAAAAACATTTCAATTAGAGCAAATCCTAACTATGATATCTGCAGAGATATCTCTGATGCTGGCGTTTCACAAATTAAAGCTTTAATTGTGTCTTTCACAGACAAAATGCAAAGGCCTCCAAAAGCCAAAGTTACCTGTCTAAAACTTAAATCTGATTGGCCAGATTTGCTGTAGCCTAAGAGAAATCACCTGTCCATCCAAGGAGTTGGAGATACCAAACAATAAGGATAAACCCCAAGGTTTCACAGTCAGCAATACATGTGTGATTTGAACTAGCTTGAACCAAGATTTCCCTTTCAGCATTTCCTCCTCAAAACATCTTCTACCTCACAAGAGATTCAAAGAATTTGATGTATATTAAAATCCTTTCCCTCTCAGATGGGCTCATTTTTATTCAGGGACAATTTTGCTGACTGACAGGTAAGCATTTGGTGCTGAAATTGGACCTGTACAAGAGCTTTGCATTTCATTTGCTCCATTACACCACTGCATGGATTACTGGGTTTTTACTTTGGCATCTTTCCATTATTTTCAGTTATCTGACATGAACAAAATGAGTCATCTGACATTCCATGTAAAAAATTTGTTCCAAAAAGAATAGACATTATTATACTATTTTGTACATGTAGGTACCACAACTTCCACAGTAATCTGGCAAGAAATTCTAAGAGTATAAATAGCAGCTGATACTGTTTTTTAAAAAAACAACCCCACAAAAAACAAGCCCCAGCACAACAAACCCTCCCCCTCTCCCCAAAAAACAACTCAGGCAGCAGTGACAGCAGAGAAATATCATACTAAAGAAATGAGATTTAGTTTTAATGCTACAGTCCTCAGTGTCATGTCAATTTCTGAATCATCTCAGACATGACACCAAATCTAATTTTAATTCTGTTAGGAAAAATATATTAAAATTATCATAAGCCTTCTAAATTATCTAACACAGCTGTTGACAAACATGTGTTGGCAAATTCTGCCACCAAGGAGACAATAGCCCCCATACTTGATCGTTTTGGTTAGTTGATTCATGCAGTTATTACTTCTGTCCTATCTCAACATCAAATCTGCTTTTATCCTCCTCTTCTCATTTTGATTTGCAAAATGAGAAAACAAGTTTGTTTCACCTACCACTCATGTAAACATGGATGAGTACTTGTCTCTGTATCCCCTAATCTTCCATGATCCAGGCATACACAAGCACCACATTTAGCTGACTTTCTCACTAAGTTTTTCAGTCTTTTTCTAGTAGCTGTTGCCATCATAGCATCTTACTGCCACCTGACAAGCAGGTAGGAAAGACTTTCCTGAGCACTGAGATTTCCCCAATGCCCATACAGCATCACCACGCCAGAAATGAAAACTCAGATTCTTAGTGATACATGCAGCAGTCCCTCCCCTGGAGTTTAGGATACGAGGTCTGCTCTCTAACCAAGCCAACTAACAGCACAATACTTTACAGTCAAACCTTCCTGCTAGCACAAGATGGAGAGAGGCTGAGAACTCTTCTCTGCAGATAAAGATCCCATATGAAACACTTGTAATACAATTCATGCTTGAACTCCGTAGTCTCACACTAGATCAGAGTATGGAATATATACTTAAATTACTTTCATTTCAAAGTTGATAATACTTTATGAATCCAGGTAAACAGTTGGAACTGCACTAGAAGAAATTATTTTGAAAACTGTAAGCAAAAGTGTACCAGTTGACTACATGAGGTATCATTCTTCATGTCTGCCAACCTTATGAATACCTTTTTCTTCAATCAGAACCACTTGGAAGAACCATCATATGAAGACATTTGGGATGAGAAAGCAAGGGAGCAAAGGATGGAAACAGACCAAAAAAATTGTCTTTTCAAGGGGAAAAATGGAAAACATCCTTATCTGAATGAACTGTAACAATGTCTTTTGAGGTGACACATTCCTTTTCATAATCATTCTCACAATTTAGGGAAAAACTAATTTTTAGAGATACATTGGACTATTTCAATTTCTTTACAACACCGGTTCATAGTGTTTGAAAAAAAGAATCCATGATATTAAAATTAAATTTAAATTTAACATTCAGGTGCAGTTTTCCCGAATTTCCATTGCTTGCTTGTGAAACAATTAAAATTCTCAAATACTTTATTCTTAAATTACCAACATATTAAATTTCTCTAAGATTAAGCCTTAACTTATATGTGGAAATGTATTTAGTTTTTCTGAAAACTGAAGTTGCAGCAGTTCTGAACTATGTGAACCCCCAAAATCACACTGTTTCAGAAACATTTAATTTTAAAAATTTTACCTAAAAAAAATATTAGACAATATAGTCAGACTGACCAACGCCTTATATCACATAGGAATAGAAAGCAATGAAACAGTGAGGTAGGAGTGTGTGCTTAATCATTGGAGCAAACACAATTGCATAGTTCACCCAGTCTGCAATGTGATCTGTTTTTAGGGGTTACACGGTGACTTCCAATACACAAATGCTAGCAACAGTACTATGTGGCACCCAGTCAGAAGTCTCCATCGTTACGCAGGAAGCATTTAAGCATCAGCTGGTTGATTAGGTCACCAGGAACAAACACAAGGGAGTTCTTTAAGACACTTAAAGAGCCTATAAAACAGCAGAAGTCAATTCTCAGCCATGGACATTTCCCTCTAAATCCTGACCTAGATTTGCAGAGGCTGAGGCTTTCACAGGATCTAAGGGGAATATCTGACTGATTTGGTAATGTCTTTTTCACAGAAGTCAGGTCACGGTGGAGGCTATGATATACAAATATTTTTTTTAAATCATAGCAAAGTCCAACAATTCTGTGCACATTTATTCCCTGGGAACGGGAAATGGAGTTACCATAAACTCATGCAAGGTGAGTTATATTTCCAGTGATGAGGATGGGGAAGGAATGAAATATGTTAGCTGGAGAATCTCCATCAATGCAGGACTTTAAGAGCAGCGCAGAAAAATAGCTGCCAGGATATGCAGAGCTAAATCTCCTATGGTTCATCCTGATATAATCTCTTCAGATCCTTTTCAGCACAGTTTTCTAAGATCTTGCCCTTTCTAAAATCTTTCTAAGATTTTTTGGTCACCACTCACAATGTAAATCAAGTCAGTGAATTTCTCCATTGCTAAACCAAACAATACACTCCTAGCAGAATAAACTTAGAAAAGCAAAGGGCAATAGTCTCAGTGACTGAGTACATAAAATGAGTAAGCAAAACCACAACACAGACAAAGTCAGAAAGAGGTGTGTGTGTAAAGATTAAAAGAAAATATTTTCAGGAGGCCTAGTTAATGTATTAATAGCCTCTGGCTTTCTTGCTGAACAACTGTAATCGTCAAAACGCTTTCATCTGAACTTCCTAATTATAGTAACAGTCTGACTTCATATCTGATGGGACAGGCTTTTGATAATGCCACCCTCCATTTATAAGGTAAATTATTATTACCTTCTAATTCTTCCATTGTTTACAGTGAATGTAAGCAGAATTCCAACAAGATTATTGAAGACAACTACATTAAATTACTTATGCCAAATTTTTCAGAAGAAGCCCAAAGTGATAAATACCAATATTTCTTCAGGCTGTCTTAAAATTTCCAGTTCTATACCTAAGAGTATATTCATTCCACTAAAAAATTACATTGTTTCTCAGGTTTTAAAAATATAATTTCTTAAAGAGCTTTTCATAATGCCCATTATACTACAGAAGTTACCTTTTACAATGAGAAATGAGATGATGAAAGACCCTAGGAAGGTAATGTAACAAATACCTGGTATAACATATTGATCTGGTATCAGGTTTAAACAGCAAGTATCAAAGCGGACAGTGGAAAATTGGTGAAAATCACTAATCTAGTCCATATAATTCTGAAAATGGAGGGGAAATTAGTAATTTCTTCCCTTACTCCAATCAATGCACAATCAGAATTAATTTCTCCATTCATAAAACAAACAGTACGAGACTTAAAATAAGCCAAGCCATCCTGATTTACTGTAATTGTGCATGAATTGGAAAACATCAAATAGTCCAAACAGAAGAAAAGCTGAGATGAAAACTCTAAGAATCAAGAGAAATTCCATAAATCCATAAATCAACCAGTAGTGGAAGAACTTTCCCTCCAGCTGATGAGACTGCCATTTCTAGCCAGAGCTGTAGAAATGTCCTGTTCCACCCTGGCATGCAGATGACAGAAGTTTACCTTTTGCTTCACTTCCACTCAGTTACGATGCTCTTCATACTGAAAATCTATACTACTTTGTTTCCAAGAATCAAATCATGGCCCTTAAAAAGCTAACTTACCTTAGAGGCAGTTTGTGCTTGGTTTGGGGTTGGTTTTTTTTTGTGTATTAACACTTTCACGGAAAAAGGGCTGAAATTATATATTCCAGCACTATTAAAAAAAAAGAGTCAAATAGAACATTTTTTAAAAACAAGAGAAAAATCTTTATGGGAAAGGGAAAAATAATTACATGTTAGAACAATTATTTTGATAAGCTTCACCATAAACTGCATTTCCACCCGAACATACGGCATATTTTGATCGCTTTGCAGATAAAACCACTTTTCTTCACATTTTCTTCTACCTTAAAAAGCCTCGTTAATGAAGACACCTTTAAAAGTAAATCAAGTGGCAGTTCTGCATCATTATGCAAATCCACCTTTCTACTCATTCAGATTTTATCTCTTAAGTATCTTTACATATGTAAAAGAGACTAATGATTTTAAATCTTAAAACTGGTCTTCAGGAAGGGACAATATGGTCATCATACCAATGTGGTCAAGTAACAAAAGGAAGATGCAAGTAAAGCTTTAACCTTTTTTCAGTTCTTAACTCTGGAGTCACCTGGGCCCTTGATAACTCTAGATTTCCAAAGGCTGATAGCCTAATTGTTTCCCCAATAAAGAAGCTCAAAGATAGTCTGAAGGCATCCAAAGCCTTCTCATCCCACCTCTCTTCTGAGGACGGAACACAACCTTCATTGGGAGACATTTTGTGAACAACTGCTATATGAGGAACTTTACACTTGGCTCAGTCCAGGAGTACTGCAGAAAAAGCTATTTACAGACATCTTATTACCGGCACAGGCTCTTCTTTTAGGAGTTTATTTTTGTTTGATCTATTTTAATGAGCTTTCACAACTAATGAACTGTTAGCATTTTCATGGATTCTTTTATAAATGCAAAATAGATTTTGCCTTCGGTTTTCATAGGAAAAACTCTCAGACTAAATTCCAAAAGGCTAAAAAGCATTATAATATGACCTTTAACTAGTGAACAATATCTGTAATGTGCATGAAAATACCTACATTTGTTTAAATAATGTTAATCTAAATGATCTTACTTCATGTGATCTATACTGAGTACAATGTTAATTGCTGGGATTTTTTTTTTTAGGATGACCAAAAACCAAAATGGAAATAAGAAAGCATTCAATTTTTAAATATTACTGCTTTACTACCATACAAGTATGTCCACTTATTAATATTTTCATTATTACATGACATGGATATAAATCCTATTAATGTATTTTGGAGGAAAAAAAATCTTTTAAATGATTCCTAGAAAAGTCTTATTTCTATCAAAGAAAAGAGAATGTCATCATGCTTTGCCATAAATTATCAGCCCAAAAGATTTATTCATCTGTAACTTGCCTATAATGAGTCTGACCATGATTGTAATTTACTTCTTCATTTGGCACACAGATTTTATTCATTTAACAGGATTATTCATTAATCAAGTATTTACAGAACTCTGAGAGACTGGTGTAGGGTTCATTTGTTCAGTTTTGATGGGATTATTTTTATACCAGGTATTTATTTAAGTGGGCTTCATTATTCTGAGGAAACAAACATTACTTATAAGGCTGATACTTGCTTCTAAATACACTGACTTCTACCAAATACCTGATATGAGAGTAATCCAGTTTAAAAAAATAACCGTGAAGCATCTCTGTGGTCTTGATTTTACAGCACAATCCATCAGAATAAATACTTTGCAAAGGAATAATCCTGAAAAAACTAAAATCCCCAGATAAACAGTGATTTATAATAAAAAAACCTTTTAATTACACAGATAAACTCAGTGAGCAAAGGCCAAAACTATCAATTATTTGGTAGGCTGGTATAGTTACAGATTAGCGTCTTTTATTAATTTATATTTTTATTAAAATTTAACCTGTTTTAAACCTTTTCTTTGCTTCCTTTGTTTCAACAATAGTTTCTTGCTTGCAGTTGATGTGACCGCAGAGTGAAAGCTGGATGGTGTACATTGCAGTCTACAACTTCTTCAAGGAGAGTGGAAGGTGAGGTGCTGATCTACTCACCATGGTGATATGTAATAGGATATGAAAATAGAATGAAACTGTGTCAGTGGAACTTCAGATTGAACATTAGAAAATGGTTCTTCATTGAGAGAGTGGTCAGTCACTGGAACAGGCTCTAGAGGGAAGCGGTCATGGCACCAAGCCTATCAGAGTTTAAGGATTGTCTGGACAACACTCTTGGTCACATGGCTTATTTTTAGTTGTTCCTGCAAGGAGCAGGGAGTTAGACTCAATGATGCTTATGGATCTGATGACCTCTAGAGATCCCTTCCAACCTCAACCACTTGTGGCTTGGATTCTTCCACAATGTTCAATTAATATAATCCACACTACTGAAATATGCAATTGTGTAACGAGAAATATTTCAACCTAATCCACACATTTACATCTGCTCAAGAAGGACCATATCTTCTCCAACACAAAAATTATGTGACACATAACCTGCTTTGTAGGCAAGAGTGATATCTCCTTTTATTTTTGAATGTTTGAATATATATATATTTTTTAAAAATCCTACTTAAAATTTATATAGAGCCCTCAAAAGAGAAAAAATGCATGTTTTCATGGAAAATGATAAATTGAGCAACACATTGCGTGCTTTCCAGACACACCAGCAATATAAATCGAGACAATCGTCTGGTTGAACAAAACCTAACATTGCTGCCTTCAGACACTTTTCTGTTGGATGCAGAGATCTACATCTAATTACAACCAACATGGGATATTTAGAGACAGAGCATAAAGGTCCCAACTCATCCCCCATCAAGCTCAACAAAAAAGAGATTAATTTACTTTGTGTTGGTTTTAGGAAAAAGTTCAGGTCTTTTTATAAAGAAAAAGGCAAACTTCAGGTTGGCTACAAAGATATGATGAAGAAGACAAGAAGATATATGAAGTAAAAATTTGGAACACTGAAATAGTGTTTCACAAATTAGTGAAATCTATAAAGTCTCCAGAGACCTTTCTACTTACTTGCTGTACAGCCTAAGCCTGAACGGAACACCCGCCCCACCCACCCCCACTGAAAAACCTCCCACAACAAAACCCAAAACCATTTTCTAATCTACCTCTGTTGGGAAAAAGATTACAGAGTCTGAATACGTGAAAACTCCACGTGACTACACAGGCAAACCTGTTTTCCTGGGTGAAAATCTAGTAATGGAATTTAGCAAACATCAAGGAAGCAAGGAATAAACAACGTAAATAATGGATTGCTTTGAGACGGAAAACAAAGATGAGAAAATCAATTCAAGTGGAACAGAAAAGATATATTAAAATAGGCTCAATTTGTATTTAGTCAGATTTTTTTTGTTTGTCTATTTTTAATTAATTTAAAATAGTTACTAAAACCAATTCATTAACAATTTTACACACCATATTTTAATACTTCCAGAAAAAATTCTGTAATGTTGGATTACACCATTCATTAACCTCAACAAAAAAAATAAAAATCTAATAGGTTCCTCAGAAACCTAATTTTTCAATGGGATTCATATTTATCAGAAAAAAAATATCAATCACTGAATTTCTTGAAACATTATGTCCTACAAAGTATCTTTCTGCCCTTTCTGAGAGGAAGATTATCACAGTCCCTGGCACCCATGGCAGTTACAAGAAATGTTCTTTGACACAATGCTCTTCAGAAGAAACACACATTTGTCAGAGCAACTATTTTCTGTTCGGGACCCACCACACTCAATCTGTTTTAATACAAACTGCTGCCACCATACACAAAAGTTAGTATTTTCTAGAAAATGCCATATTGCAATACTCATGTATGTCTTTATACATATACACACACAGGCACCTGCTTGTTGGGAAACGTGTACTTTTTCAGGTATCATCAAAGGGAATCATGGCATTATAAAAAAACCCCAAAGAGATGAGTGTTCATGAATATAGCCAAATAAACAGAAGCCGTTGGGGACTTAGTCCATGGAGGCTTTAACAGAGGCATGAGAAATGGAGATTTCAAATCAATTGGCTGATTGATTAGGAAGATTCCTAATCAGCAGCTTGCGCTGGAATTGAACCTTAGCCACCTGACGAATTTAAGATTAATGCAATCCATAAGTGAGGAATCCAGAGAGAACAGATCTTGCTCTGAGAGCTGACATGCATGAAACTCGTTGAAGGAATTGTTACAGAAGTGTGCAACACAATGATCTCTGCAGATCTGCCCATGAGAAGGGGCGTAATAACAAAAAATACTTATCTTTGAAGGCTTATTAATATATTTCATAGCCACTATCATCCATGAGTTGCTTCACAGTTCTATATACACTAATGAATTTTGCTGTCCCATGTTTTCATAAAGGGCTTCCAAGCATATAATGTAAAGCTTCCACATCTCTTGATAAAACTGTTGGTATCATGGATGCTGAGACATTTCAGCTGTTCAGGTATTCAGATTTCATTATTGTGTATCAAAAATGTGATTAACACATGGAAGTTCAGTGTGGCGATCCTGTCACAAAATAAGGGAAATTTTACAGAACAGATGGTATTTTCAGCATTATGCTAGTTCCTTATTTAAATATTGTTTGGCATCTATATCCTATTGAAACTGGCATGGTACCTTGTGAGGGAGGCATGCTGCCATCTCAACATATGGGTACAAATGTTGGTTGGTAAGAGAGGGTAAACAAATCCTATGGGCTTACTGAGGGCAGGATTCCTAAAAGAAACGTTACAATTACTCTTCTTTGATCATTCATATTATGGTGACAGCAATGTGACTTTTTTTTTTTTTAATTGAATTAACAGTCTTTATTAATGACAATGAAATTAGGAGGTTTGGATTTACATTAAAATGAAGCTTGAACTTAACTGCAAAACATCACAGACACATGCACAGAGATTAATACTGCTAGAGCTGTACAAGTCTTTAAGCTCTCTTTCTCTTAAAAAGTTAAGTATTAAAATTAGCCCTAATCTGATTTCAATTCTACCATGAATCAAAAGCAAGGCCAGAATAAAGATGGATTAGTAGTGACTCCCAAAATTATACTGAAATTTTATCAATTTAAGAAAGTCATCCAAAATGAAACAACTTTAATTCTTCACCATGTATGGGTCACACCATGCCAACAGATCCCTACACAGATCCCGTAGTCCCATACGGACTAGAATAAAGTCAGAAGCAAAAAAGCTAAGGAACAGTTGCAGCCTACGAAAATAGTAATTCTAGCATAGTGGTGGATTCACAGGCCTGGGGAGAAAAATGGATTTGAAGTTCTCCGTACAAAATTAATTCTTTAATGCCTGTTCATTTTTGCACATGAGAAGACACAGCTTCAAAGGAGCAAATTTTAAGCAAAAACTATGCTATCATGAACTGTAAACTTCTGAGGGATTCAAGTATTTGAGGCTATTTAAGGTTTAGTTATACATGGCACAGTTCTAGAGGTTTACAAAACCAGTGTCCTGAATTTCAGCTTAGAAATATTTCCCAGTAAAAGGGCAAGAAATTAATGTTTACTGATGTTAGAGTTCTCTAAAAGTAACTTACTGGAATTTTGCCAATATCTCTAAGAAATATGGGTGAAAATGCTAATGAAATACTATTATTCATAAAGCTGACGTAAGGTATCTTTTCGTATATCAGTATTAAAGTTAGATGCAGGCTTTCTATCATTTTATACTTCAAAAGCCTTGTTCACTCATTTTAATATAATTTGTTACATCATATCTAATTCTTTCAGAGTAACTTTCTTCCTGAACAATTCAGAACCCTGATGTACTGTCAGGTGCATGGTGCCAATGAAGTAATATGTTTTTTCTACCTCTAATTTCTCATACTTCTATTAGCAGTTCTATTTCACATTATAACTGCAGGGTGGCATTCAGGGAGGCACTCTGTATAGCAATGCATCATCTGAATCCAGAAGGAAAAATGAGAAAAAAAGACAAAAGACAAAGGTTCAACCCATCTTGTCATTCATCCATGTAGTAAGACATAGCTGTGAAATACAATTCCAATCATGTATTTGTAACTTAAAAAAAACACCCAAAAACCTCATCACGCAATACTCCGAACAAAAGCAAGACCCATCTTGAAGTTAATGGGTAATACTGTGTACGATACAGACCTTTCTAGAGGGTTAGATTTCCGGATGTATTTTTTAAGAAGTCAGTTATCTGTGGTTTACCCTCATGTCACAGCCATTCCAGTTATTACAGAAAGCTTTAAATAAGGATTTCATGTACTACCTACCCATGTAACCTTCCAGGTCATTCAGTCAACTGCATGTCAAATGTCAACTGCTGCACTGGTCAATTACAGGCACTTGAATATCATGTCTGCCACTTGCTGAAGATGTCAGAATTCTCAGAGACTTCAGAATGTCACAAAGTTCACAATTTCAGCATATATCTAATGCTTTCTTTCCACGAAAATTATCACACACAAAGACACTCTTCCTTTCTGGAGGTTTCTTAAGTGGCACATGGGGTTTAGCTGCTCTGGGAATGGATGTTACATTACACTAAATTAACAAGGAGAGTATACTTTGATTATTTTTTGAAGAAAGGTGCTCCAAATAAGAATGAAATTAAATTGTAAAACTTTATGGACCAAGTAAGGATGAAAGAGGAGCAGTATATTGTTGAAAATGTACATTTAATTTTAATTTTTATAATTGTCACCACCTCGTTTGCGCTACAGGATTTTAACACTTAACCCCACTTGCCTTTTCCACGACTACTCCATCTCTTCTAATTCACATCTAAGATCAATTAATATATTAGGCAAAATTAATACCTAGGATTTCCTTCCTCTGATGCATTCCAAATTAGTGTTTCATCTTGATCACATTGAAATGAATTGCACAAGTTTCCAGCAACTGTCTTGCCAAAGCTTAAACCCAGCACTCTTTCCTTAACCTATTTTGCTTGCCAGTCACACTCAACAAGCACCACAAACCCCTTAAAATCTTCTTCCATGTCAGCTTTTGCAAGTTAGTTCTCTATCTACCACTCCTTTCCTTAACACACTATTTGCTCTTTTATTTTATCAAGTATCCTCCTCAGTGTCTTCCTAGCTTTTGAAGGAATTTGACAGTAGTCCATCTCCTGTGTGCTTAGAACATAGACTACAATATTCATTAACACAAACTTAATTTTCATCCCAGGCAGCTATCCCACACATCTAAACTTCCACGCATCTACTTGCCACCCTTTTTTTCAGGTACATTTCTGGATATGTCTTTCTGAAACAGTCAGTAATAGGTAGAACATGTCACATCCATTGCAAATCTGGTTTTGTCAGCCATTCCTGCATCTTGCTACAGCTGGAATCTGCAATCCCACACAGCCTACACAAAGACCTAGGTCTTCCCCTTCAAGCCCTTCAGTCTCCCTTTATCAGCTATGATGGACAGTACTGTCCCTCCCTCCTGGTCTCTTGCTATGGGGTATCACCTCTGATTTAACTACTCAGGACTCTAGGAATCAAGGAACACCTAACTCCTACAGATTAAGTCTTTATAACTTCTCTTTCAAGTGAGCTTTCCCCACCTCTCTTAACACATTCTGAATTCCTTTCATATCATGTAAGGTTTCACAATATTTTCCTTCCATGAAAATTGACACAAAAAAAGACACTTGCTGCCAATATTTCCTGTGAAGATAGATTTTTTTTGTTTAGCTGCATAAGTAGCCAATGCCACTTTATCCTAAATTAACAGAGAGTCATAGTATACTCCAGTTACTTTGTAAGTGAAAGAGTTCAAATAAATACTTAGGCCAAAATGAAGTGCATGGTATTCCTCTAGTACTACATTCACAATGGTGGGAAGGGTTCACGAAGACTCTCTATAGGGTTTACAATTTACTTGCAATTTCTGTATATTGTCGGTGTGAATTTTATCTGATTTTCTTACTATGTTTAAAAAACTTCCATTCTTCCATCAAAATTGTCTTAACATGAAAACATGGTGAAATACCAGAAAAAGCTCTTAAAGCTGTAGGACCTTTAAAAGTAACTATAAAGTTTATTATATTGTGAAGAATAAACTAATCAGAAGGTCTGAATGTGGATTTTATAGGGGTAGATATCACCTAACAAAAACAGATAAGAAAAAGTAAAAAAAAAAAAAAAAAATCAAAACCTGAACTGGCTACTAACTGCAGACAGAAGACATCCTGCAGTTTAAGAATTTCTTACTTTCTTTTCACTTGGCTCTTATTCAGATAGAATCACCCAGAAATCAATTGGAAAATATGATTGTAAATGCCCAATGAATAATCCATGCTTAATTTTGCTTGCAATTCTGTTCATCCACATTCTAGTATATCTCACACAACTAGTTTTCAAAAAATACACAAATATTTGGGGATTGACATGATACCTTCCTCCCATCTGCTCAAAATAAACTTGGAACTAAAAAATATCTATGACAACACTGTGTTAATAACTAATGACACTCAGAGTCCCAAAGGAAAAGCTTCCTGCTTTCTCTGTGAACCAGACAAGTAAAATCCCATTACTAAATATGCACTATTAAAAATTTGAACTACCTTGACACAAAGAAGAGTGTTAAAGAATACTACACTTGTAAAACAAACCACTATTTTATGTTGTTATTGAAAGGTGTGAAATCAATTGGCAACTTTAAGGACTCATTATTTTACCATGAAAATATTGCAGTATTTGCTGGGCAAAAAGATTTCTGTATGATGCTAAAAAAAATACCACATGAAGCCATGCACTGATGTCCACTTATGTTTGTCTTTGACAGCAGATTTTATAACTACAAACATTTTACTTTGGCATGATACAATCAGTTAAGGAAGTATGTAATTCTAAAGATAATATGCACAATTGAATTAGAACACTGAATATTTAACATGTAAAAAGTGGTGAAATTAATATAGCTTTCCTGAACCATAAGATTCTAGTCAATCTAGATAAGGACATGTCTGTATAGGAACTTATTTCAAACTGAGGATGTGATATCAAGATACATTGCTTAAAACACATTTTAAGACACTCTTCCCTAAGTAGCTGAATGACCTTAACTTACAAACTCAAGCAAACTACAACTGAACCACTTCTGAATCCATGTAATATGGAATTTACTACCTTGCAACTAATGGACTTAAAATTTACATCTTTTGATTTTACAAAAAAAAAAAGAAAAAGTAAATTTGACTAACTTGCCACAGAGGCTATCCATATTGTTCAACGCTTCTTTAGAGAGAATCCTGTAAGAGTTTTTTCATGGAACAAGAACATTTAAAGTTGGGTTGCATTAGTAAGGATTCCATGAAAATGAAATAACCTTTAATTCTGTTTTTTTGGAAACACAGTGCAAGATATCTGCTGGTTCTTGAAAGCAGTTGCACACTTGCTAGATACCACAATTCTGGCAAAGATATAAGAACCTACCTATGAAGAATGCTGCACTCACATAGATGCAGCATGTAAAGAAAATGTTTTAAATTGCTAAAGATGCTGAAGCGCTTGGTGACTAGTAGAATTGTCCTGGAGATAAGCAAGTCCCTAGTCTAAGTTTCTGGGCTACTGAACTCTCATATTTAGCAGGAAATGTTTAATGGCAAGTGTTCTGATGTGTCAAAAAAGAAATTACATATTTAATGGCAAAAGTTCTGATCTGTCAAAAAAGGAATTACATGCTAATACACTAATACCATTCCAAAAATGTTCTCTGAGAAATAATTAGCAGTGAACAGCAGTATTTCACATGACTAGAAGAATATTCAAAATGCAATCAAATAGACATTGCGCATGTAACAAGGGCACGTGTAAAAATGTAATTCCTAACTGCATCTTCTTAAACCCACCTACAAGCAAATAAAACTCAAAAACTTAGAAGGGAGAAATTATAACAGACAAAAACCCCCAAAACCCAAGACACAGCAGCTCTAAATTTAAGAACGAAAATTAGTTTGCATGCTCCAAAATCAGACATTTTGCTCAGAGCAGCAAAAGTAAACATCTTCAAATTCTGAAAGTAACACAAGCCCTCCTCTTAAGAAAACTTTCATATTCAGAAATATCTGCCATGCATAGGTACTCTTGATCCACAGCATAATAAACTAGCTGCAACTGGTACTCTACTGACTTTAAGAACCATTAGAACTATTTACACATTGACAAAGAACAAGTATTAAAATTCAGTTTGTGTCTTACAACTTATGAACACGAATCATCTGCTGAAGTCTGTCTCTAATTTACAAAAGAGAAAGCAGGATTCTGATGTTGACACCAGTTTTCAGATGAGTAAATATAATGAAATGAGTAAATATCAATTATTAAACAAACAAAGTCTGAATAGGGAATATCTCAGCACTTGATATAAAGAGACAGCATATAGCGCTCCTGCTGCTTAAAGGTTCAAAGAAATAAATCCAGAATTAAAAGTCTAAGCTGCTGCTACTACTACAGTTTTGGCTTAGGAAAGATGCCTCTGTCCAGCAATTACAGCATTTGCGTCTCCAAAACATGAGACATGAGTGTGATATGTAATACTAACTGGCAGCAGAATTACACTCTAAGTAACATTCAGTAAATTTACAGTGTTCTATAAAGACCACTCTGGCAAACGTAGCGTTTTCATCTGAGAGGGGCTGTTACCAGTGGTTGTTTCTTGCAGTGATAACTGGTAGAGAATACTTTATTCATCTGGAGAAAGTAAAGAATAAATTGCTGCTGATGACTCTGAGATACTAATAGAAGCAACTTCAGATTTACAGGCATTTTAAAAAAATTCTTTGTTATGATTAATACCGCAGTTACTAGTGTGTTAATTGCAATTTTCCTCATCAAAAGGTACCCTGGTCAGATTCATCAACATTCAAGTTTTTCTGCTGTGTACTGATTTTGAAACTTTTAATCTTCTATCCCTCCACCAGGACCCTGATCCTGATGACTACTGCAGAAAGTAGCAAATCTGCATGCAGTACAGCATGTAACACTTGGAAACACCATGCAAAGCCAATACGCTACCACAGAGGAGCAGAAGTTCTACATACAGGGAATGCACAAAATCTATCTGGATCTATGGGAAAGAAGCTTGTAAATGTGCTTTAACATATCCCAGAACAAAGCTGCTTATAAAGCAGCTTTCTTCATCTTTAATTACAGGCAGAATTAGTGCTCATCTTGGAGATATATTATCAATAAACTTCATACGACACTCTGAAATTCAAAGCTTCAGCCTCACTATTACATATTTGGAAACAAGTACTACAGAACAGTAAAGAACCTCCTAAAAGCACTGTAAAAGATTGACTGGGTAGTACTTTTGGAAGTACTTCAGAATAGGACAGGATGGCCACACAAGCACGTACATTATGAAATGCCTCAGGATACTGCAAGATGGACACGGATAAACTCTGAGGCAAACACACTGAAATTTTCTGCCAGTCATTCACAATATTTGTAGATAAAAGGGAAAGCGAAAAGGGGAATTTCATATTGAAGCACGTTTGTTTGCACTTTGGACACTGAAGACATTTTTCCAGACCAGATCACCTACTGACACGCAAGTGTTACAGCGCTGCTGATGTCATCACAACCTGTGGTGAACTCCCTCAGTAGAGCAGTCACAGAAAACTATGCTGCCACAAGATGGATTCTGGTTACTGCATCCGTATTTTCAGTGTTTCTAGAAGATAAGAAGAGAAGGTCTGGGGCAGTTTCTCCTCCTTTTCAAACATGGGAAACGCCTCATCCCCACACAATCTTCTCACAGCAAAATACACACAGCACAGTCAAATGAAAAGGGCCTTGACATAGTGAAATTCTGGAATCCTGTAATCTTCCTGACAATCACCACGCTCACCTCCCGTAGAAGCCCTACACTCAGACACACGGGGAGTAAGACAGAAGAGCCAAACGGACTTTAAACACAGATCTTTCACTTGGTTTACTATGGTACACCTTCTGGTGTACCATAGTAAACCAAGTATATCAACTTCAGAGAAAATTAAATGAGGAAAACATTACTACAGCCCAGGGTCGCTTCTCCTTAAATTTTGTGATTACAATTTAAGTGCTCTTTGCCACAGATATCATAAACTGATTAAATCATTTCATGGCTGACCCCTACTGACTATGTTAAGCGAAAAGAGAGGGCTATTAATAACTACCCATTTCTGACAGCTGCCCAGGGGCAATGTAGCCTTTTGCAGCAATAAAATGACTCCCCAGCTCACTTACTGAATGCTAAATATTGATTCATATTATGAGTGTTGTCAAACACAGACTGCAGTTCTGAAGATCCGTACTGGCAGGTCATCAGGAATAGCATTAGCAAATGTCAGGTCAGGAATCAAAGGGCTGCTGGACTCTTTAGGGATGAGATTTATCGATTCCATAAAACGTGAAACAGATCAAGTACTTGTGATGATGGAAACGGTCATGGCAGAATGAGGCTGAGCCTAGCACGATGTGTATTTCATAAGAGAAGCATCATACAAAAACACTGACCACTGAAAATAAGTTTTGAAGTTTGGGATGTCCATGACAAGGACAACCAAAGCTGCACGCCCATAGCTAAAGGCTAAAAGGCAGACTTTGGATATGCTTGGCCAAAGCCATATGTCTATCTTGCACACACAGGAGATCATGCTGCTCGCCTTCAGGATCTGTTTAAATTGATATCGGTGTTCTTCAGAGTATATAAGAAGCTAATGAATACTATCACCAAAAGTTAAAAATCAACAAAACTTTAAATGGTCTATGGCAATTAGACATTCTGAATACGATAAGGTAATCATCTGTGCCTATGATTGTTAGAAATGCTTCTTGAACTCCAAATAATACCAAAACTATTTGAATAATTTTATTTCAGACTTCTGCCAGCGCCAGAAAGATTTTATTTAATGAAAATACATTTAAAACCTTTATTTTCATAAGACTGATTTCACACAGGCTTACATTTTATAACTTTTTCTTGACTAGGAAAAAAATCTGGCCTCAAGGCATGGAAAGATGACTGTGGAATGTTTCAAGTAGGTTGAGGAGAAAAAAGGCATGAAGCTTCAAGTTAAATGGAATACTGCCATTTCTTCCCTCTTTCTCCTTCCACAGGACTTTCTCTTAAGTGAAACACTAGTACTAGGTAATGATTATAAGATTTTGAAAATTGATAGAATGACTTTTAACAGAAAATCTAACTAAAAGGACAATTATAATATTCCATGTAGTTATGTATTTTACTGAAGAAACAGCGGTATTCGGGGAATCCCAGTCATTGAATATTCCAAGCAATTAAGCCTATTCTAAAACTGAACATTATGGTTTGAATGGAGGAAAACTATGCCCAATTCTAATCAAGTACTAACAATTTTTGTATTTTCTTAATGTTGCTTTGACCTTCTTGGTCAAATGGAATACTTTGAAATGAATGAATACATATTCAAATACGTTTTCAGTAATTTCAAACTACTTCACCTCGTCTATACATGATTTTTTCCTTAGGTTACAATTTTTTTTTGGTTGTAAAGTTAGAATATACAATTTATCAATACCCAGGACACTATTAAAATAATCTCTACAGAGAAAAATCTCCATTTAACTTTTACTTTGGATATTTGAAGGGTAATTAGGATGTCTGTAAAGAGAAAAGTGTTCCTAGCTACCTAGGGAAGATAATATCCCGGTATACTGTATTCCCTGCATTGTATGTTCTCTTTCAGAAAATCAGAAATCAAATCACAAATCTGAATATACCATTTGATGCTTACATAGGACACAAGAACTCAATGAAAGATGATAATTACAAATAATAGGCTTGAAAATGAATGGCTTCAACAAACCACAATTTCATATGGAAAAGATAAACACTGATGATTTAAAATTATAAAGAAACTACTTGGGAACCTAAGATACAGCTATTAATGGCACAAAAGAAGGCACAGAAATACACGAACCATGCAAGACAAACAATATCCTCCTCCTTGAATTGCTTAAATTCTAAATAGGATGAAAATGTAAATCCACTGAAAAATTAATTACTTAATTAAATCTATTAAATTTAAGGGTAGAAACAAACCTTAAAGAAATTCATTAAAAACTATTGAGCATAGTAGCTTCTATGATACCTATAGATACTCTGACACAAAATTCAACAGAGACAAGTTTTCACCTGCTGTGTCCTGCAATTCTGACTACAATGGTCGTATAAAAGGATTGTACAAAGAAAAACATCAAGAAATGTCTAGAATGGGTTTCTGACAGAAAAATAATTTCAGTGTTTTCATAGGAACAGACTAAAGAGAATGTCTTCTCTAGGAGATACATATGCCCTAATTAGACTGCCCTCCCATCAAGAAAGCTCTTGAGGAAGTTAATTTAGTCTAGTGACAGTAACTATTCTGGAAGATATCCAGTGTTTAATTCCATCACTGACTTCAACTAATTCAAGGTGCTACCACCACAGAAACAGGAGTGTTGGTTTTCACTCTGTTCCAGCAAACATTTCTGTCCAAACAACCACATGCTCTGCTGGAGCAGCCTGAAAGCTGTTCATGGTGGTACTGAGACAAATTCATACTTCTGCACATCCAGTTCCCTGAACTTACTCTCAGCGTGCAGCTCTGCAATACAGGGTGAGCAGTAACAGATCACTGCTACTTAAAAAGGGAGGTCTTTTCCTCTCTCAACATGTCCTTCTGTTTTTCTCCTTCCCTGCTTCCAGCTGCCATTATCTTATGCTGGCTCTAGAGCTCATCATGTTCATCCCACTGTAAACCCACCCAACTCACTAACAGAGAGTAAATACATGAAAAACAAAACCAAAACAAAAGGAACTTGTCTGCTGACTCACAGAAGGATCCAGCCCCTACAGAGATGGCATGGAGGAGTGGGAAGTGGAAAAGCAGGAGGTGGCAAGGTTTAGATAATCTAATTCTCTAGGAACTGCAGTCTCAGATTACTGCAGGACTAGACATGTAGGACAGGACAAAAAGCCTACTGAAGACCTGGAGGCATTTGTGGGATTACTTAGCAACCAGCTCCTTATGGCTGTAAAGCTATCATTTTCCAAGGTTGGCCAGTCCATACTGTACTGACACAGTCCAAGTAACCAACTATGTGATAATTCTCAGGGGCAAAGAACCTGCACTTAGGTAGACCAAGCATAAATATAGACGAAGCAAAAGTCCATGGTTTATATTTCAGTATGTTAACCACGTAAACTACAAAGAAAGATGTGTTTCTCTCTTTGAGCTCAGAAGACATCTAAAGGTAAATTTTCAAGTTACTTCCAGAAACATCCAGGAAACCTCATTTCTTTTCAGTTGAGTAAGCAAGCTCTTGGCAAGTACTACCCTGAAGACATTACCGTCTGAACAACCGAAATGTGTTGGTAGATTGCAGTCACGTAACATTAATTTTAATAATAATAAAACTTACAAACTGAAGTGAAACATTCTAATGTGAAGTTGTTCACCAAGATTACCTGCTGATTTATGTTAAAATCACAACTCTCACCCTGACAGAATTTGAACTTTCAGAAGCCAGTATCTGTGAAACCAGCAAACAGAAACAAAAGCATGCAGATGCTGATTTTAACATAGATCTGATTCAACTGGGAGAAACAGAGTGCCCCAAATTAACTATTTAACGATTTATTTGAAATATTCACACATTTAATATTTGCCTCATTATATTCAGCCTATCTTTTTATTTAATATTAAAAATTAAAAAAATTAATAGACTTTATCAGAAGCCATAACTGCTAACATATATTTAGCTTCGAAGTTTTGCAAAACTGGATGCCTACTAAAAAAAGACTTTGTAGATTTATTTTATCTACTTGCAGTGTTAATTCAAATCTATGTTTCCCTTGAACTAATTTACTCAAGAAATTAACTTTTAAAAAATTTTTCATAAGTTGAATTCTCTTTCCATTAACGCTCATAATCATAAAAGGATTCTGTGCTTTGAATTTTCAACTTAAGTTTTTTTTTTGGGGGGGGTTATTTTTTATATTCTGTGAATATGAGGGAAGACATACAATCTGCTCTGGCATATTCTTTGACTCTGGTTCATGCATTTTACAGTTCATTGGACATTTTCAAGTTACATGCAACTTCCCAAAGAAGAAAGGTATCCAATCCATTTTTCTCTTTTAAGTGGCTCAAAGAATGTGAAAGTTAAATCACACAGGCTGAATTTTGACATGCAGATATAGCCGCCAAGTCTTGATTCATACAGAACACTTACATTAACATTGTTTAAGAATTAAGTGTGGAAAAAAATTGTTTTATTCAACAAGCTCTTATTTTTCATATAATTAAAAGAATAAGAAATTCTGTAATACAATAAAAGCCCTTTAATTGCTGTATAGACTCAGGCATAGCTTTTCTTTATTCTAACTAGACAGTAACTAAAATATGAGTAAGTTTGCCTGCAGTTTGTTTTGTTTTGTATTTTTTTAATTTAGAAGATGAAAAATAGGGTCATATATAGTTACTGTTTATAAAGGGGAGCTAGAACAATTCCTTTCCCAGTTATAAGAACTACCTTTTAAGCAAATAAAATTATTTCAGTATTCTTTGAATTCTGATCTCTGGCAGTCATGGAGCGGTATATGTAAATCTGCTGCATAAAAAGTAGTTCAGTAACAAATGATCATTCAGGTTTAACTTGTTAAGTAACACTTAACAGCAATCTTATGCAATCAATATTCAGATAACAGAAAACTAGGCAATAATTATTATTTCCTTTGTAATCTCTGGTGTCCAACTACTTTACATCAATGGAATAAATATTTTTATTTCAAAACACTGGCGACATTGAGATGGTTTCGAGTTTGCATGAGAAGCAAACGAGAAATAAAGAGGTTACAACTGTGTTTGAATTGTCAGACAATGTTCAAAAATATCAAGGCTAAACCCACCATTTTAATAATTCTTTCCAAAGAAAAAAATCCATTAATAAGCAAAACATGTCAACAACTTAATTAAATATTTCATAGCCAATGTAAA
The DNA here is from genome assembly GCA_013399135.1 of Heliornis fulica. NCBI lineage: Eukaryota > Metazoa > Chordata > Aves > Gruiformes > Heliornithidae > Heliornis > Heliornis fulica. The sequence continues at coordinate 229,313 of VXBZ01012769.1, read as the reverse complement.
GTTATGCAGTGTTAAATTTTATTTTTTATGGTATCACATTCACTACTGATATGCTACACAACAGATAATACATTCTGAATTTTTCTTTGTTTATTAACAAGCCCTTGTAATTAACTTCCTTTTAAATCATAAGTATGATACTATTTTAATTTCCCTCACATTCTCTACCCTATCATTTGGAATCACATTAAGCTGACTCTTAGCAGGCCACCTGGTGTAATTCTATGACATTGAAGTGAGCTGTTCTGGTATGCAGGAAACACTGATAGTCTTCTGTGCTGAAATCCATTTCTCTAACTGATGACAGAACTGGGGGAAATTAATTTTTGCTATTCATAAATACCTGACAGGTTTAATGTAAATGTTTTGAAAAAGACCTCAGCATATGCTGCACATACATTACATATGCAGCAGTGCACTGGAATATAGTATTTCCAACCCATTCAATTTCTAGATCACTATTGCTGAAACCGTTGAAATTTCTGAAATTACTTCCATGTTGTAATTTTCTCCATATACATATAAACAACAACAGAGGCCTTTCAGCCTCTTAAAAAACCCAGACATTTAGGACAGTTTGTTTGACTGGAATGCTACAAACATGTACTGTACCTTGCCTAATAAATTAATGAGGAATGAGTTACTTATGCATATGTTATCAGAAACCAGAGAGAACTCTATTACAAACCTACATGACCAAGAACACTTTCCCATTAAATACAGAATATTCCATATTCCTAAATATCAGCAGTCTTAATATTACCCCCCACTCCATCACTGCTCCTCCCTTCAAAAAGAACAAAAATCATGACTAATTGCACCAGTGAAAGCAGGTATTTGCAAAAGGCTCTTCAACATACCAATCTATTTGAATGTCTGGAATCTAAACAAAGAACTGCTGAACAGAACAGCTAGCTAGGAAAACCCTGATTTGTTTTTCAGATATATGTGAACTATGCAGACAACAATGAAAAGAACTACTTAACCGTTTTTATGTAAAAATATACACTTTTTCACTATATATCAAGACCTACTGGATTTCCTTTTAAACCTTACATGCTACAATCACATTATTTACAAATACTGAATACAAGACACTGACATTTTCCTAAAACAAAAGCAAACAGGATTTTTAAATGATAAAAAAATTTATTGTAATTATCTACAGAAATAAAGATTAATATTTTAGTGGTTATGTCAGTGTCTATTTTGATTTTGGACACATCTGCTACTGGGTATCAAACAAAACAGCTTCAGTGTTCCCAAAAAATCAATACATGACCATGAGCAACAAATTACAGTCACACAAAAATAAGAAATATATTAACCGGCCAGTAAATAGGAGTTATGACTAGAAACCTAAATGTACAGTGCAAACCCAGTTTTAAGGTGCAGACTCCACATATATTATGTGTGTTAAAACAAAAATTAAAACCCCTCCACCCTATTTTTGTATTTTGTCTAAATAGTTGGATATATCCAAAAAACTGAACTGGCAAATAGTAGTACAGCCAAAGATAAGGTGGAAGATAAGAATACATAGAAAAAACTCACATATTTTGATCAAATAAAAAGTCCTATGAGCAAGATCAAGGATTATCTTACTTTATCCAGTATGTGGAATATTTTAAAATCTACTTTAGTTGTGGTTTTTAAAATACTATAGCATAATGGTCTCACAGTATTAAAGCATGACTATGAGATTTTTTATTTTATGTCATTTTCTGTTATTTGGTTGTGATAGGAAAAGAGTACACAAGTTATAAAATTCTTGAGGATTTGAAGAGAATTCTAGTTTATTTCACAAGCACTCTGCCTGGAGAAATAAACATCCCCGGAGATGGAGATGCTGCTTTCCTAATTAGGACCCTGTGAAATGCCTTTACACCTGTAAACCAATTTACGTTTATGTTAAGTGAGTACAATTGAAGTGACTGAAGTACAATTTCAGAGCAAGAGTTTTTGAAGAAAATAATATAGCCTCCCTTCAGTGCAATTTATAGCCATGTTTTCAGGAAGAGATAAAATAATGTCATTTCACTCATTCCACAGCAGTTTTGTGATACTTGCAATTGGTTGTCAGTCAAAGGGAGTCTAAAGACAGGGCAGTTTCTGGTGATAATAATCTGTGTAAATGGCTTAATAAAAGTTCGTGTTACAGAGTATACTTTGAATCACCCAAAGCTAAATGCTATTTTATACCACATTTTGTACAACTTTTTAATTACTTAAACATAGGTACAGATATTTTAATAGCATTTTTTCTCTGCTTCACTTGTAAAAGTATGAAAAAAGATTTAAACTGCAAATATACAAATGTTTAGAATAACCACAGAGAAACCAATTTTCTTGCATCAATCACATAGCTTGAAGAGTTTTGCTGCAACGCAATTAAATCAGGTCAAGGAGAATCAGCCCATGCTTATTCCTGAGCAGAACTGCAACCAAGGCTAATTATGGCTGAAAGAAAGTGAGCAACTTGCTCCTGTCATTGGAGCTATGCTATTTGTGTAAAATTTCCTTTTTGCCTGTAGTATTATAAAGAGGTCCAGTGCTCCTCAAAATCAGGACTTTTATGCTTGAGCACTAACTACACCTAGTCAGAGCAGGCAGATGGAACATGTCTGTCAATTCCTGGAAAAGCTACTGGCCAATGAACCAATTCAACTCACTAAACCTTCAGAAATGTGTTACTCAACAGAAACAGTTTATCATAGGGTACAAAGGCCAGTAGGATACTACTCCAGTTTTGCAGTAGAAGCAAGGTAGAATCATAGAATCACAGAACATGTTTGAATGGAAGGGACCTTTAAAGGTCGTCTAGTCCAATGGGGACATCTTCACTAGATCAGATTGCTCAGAGCCCCATCAAGCATGACCTTCAATGTCTCCAGGGATGGGGCCTCCACCACCTCTCTGGGCAACCTGCTCCAGTGATCTACCTCACTAATATTGAAGAATATTTTCCTAATATCTAACTTAATTTTACCTTTTTTTCTAGTTTAAAATCATTACAGCTCATCGTATTGCTACATGCCCTTGTGAACAGTTGTTCCACAGCTTTCTCATAGGCACCTTTCAGGTACTGGATGACTGCTCTAACAGTTGTAGGGCTCTATCTGGCTTAAAACACTAGAGTTATATAATATCTCACTCTTACATAGTTAGTGTGTGGTGAACTTAGATACAGCAAAAGTATAAAAATAAAATACAATAGAATTCTAAAATCTGCAAGTAAAAAGAAAAGTATGTCCATACCTGTGTCCTAAAACTGGTATCAGACACCCTCCCCTAATTACACACATCCGGGATTTCAAAGAGACAGAGACCATCACCAAATATAAGTGACTGAAAGTTTACATTTCTATGACCTATTCTTGTTGTGCACAAGACCTCTTGCTCAAATTGCTGACATCCAGGAGTGAGCCCTAAGGGAGTTGTTCTAAGTGAGGGTTTCTGTATGTCTCGTTCAATAGGAATACAAACTGACAGAAAAATAACTCAAAATTGCTATAAAATGAATGGTACCTCCAAATGCACAAGCAAATGACATGCACTTTAATGTAACACATTTCTTCTCATTTTGTAGTAAGTTAAAACATACTTAGGGCTTGTATAAAATGTGTGAAAAAATGCTACTTGTGTTAAGAATGAAATGAAATTATAAAGTTTAAAATCCTTGATCTTTATTAATCACATGGTGCTAGTCCTAAACCATGTCATTTGGCTTGTTAAAACTTTTTTGATTGAAGCAATTTCTTTTGTTATTGAAGTAATGGATAAAAATATTAAAATTCTTTGTTTAGGATTTGTGTCTTCTTGGCACAGAATTGCAGTGGAAAGCTGTCACAATAGGATTTGACTTCTCCACATAATCCTTCATGTGGTATGCTATCTTCTACATGGTGGCTGCTATGTAGAGTGCTAGAACTAGAGTCCATCCACCACATGACTTAGAATCATAAAATCATAGCATATCCTGAGGTGAAAGGGACCTGTATGGATCATCAGGTCCAACTCCAGGCTCCACACAGGTCCAGCCAAGTCAGAGCATGTGACTGAGGACATCGTCCAGATGCTTCCTGAACTCAGTCAAGCTCAGTGCTGTGACCTCTTCCCCAAGGAGCCTGCACCAGTGTCCAACCACCCTCTCGGTGAAGAGCCTCTTCCTAACATCCCAACTAAACTGCCCCTGTTACTCCCCTCGGGTTCTATCACTGGTCACCAAAGAGAGATGGGCGTCTGCCCCTTCAATCCCCCTTGTCAGGAAGACCACGATGTCTACCCTCAGTCTCTCCATCAGCCACTCCTTGTAAGACTTCCCCTCCAGACCCCTCTCCATCCTTGTTGCCCTCCTCTGGACACTCTCCAACAGTTTTGTGTCCCTCTTGTGCTGTGATTCCCAAAACTGCACTCAGAACTCAAAGTGAGGCTGCACCAGCACAAGATAGCTGGACAGTCACCTCCCTGGACCCGCTGGCAATGTTGTGCTCAATGCACCCCAGGATATGGTTGGCTCTCCTGGCTGCCTGGGTACACTGCTGGCTCATGTTTAACTTGCTGTTGACCAAGACCCACAAATCTCTCTCAGCTTGGCTTCCCTCAGTGGCAAATCATAGAGTCATAGAATCATAGAATTTTAAGGCTGGAAATGACCCCTAAGATCATCCAGTCCAACCATTAACCTACCGCCACCAAGTCTACCCTTAGACCATGTCCTCAAGCACTGCATCTACCCGTCTTTTAAACACCTCAAGAGATGGGGACTCAACCACCTCCCTGGGTAGACTGTTCCAGTGCTTGATGACTCTCTCAGTAAAGAAGTTCTTCCTAATATCTAACCTAAATTTTCCCTGGCGTAACTTGGATAGCTACACATAACTGGAATAGCTACACATTCTTTACAAAGTGAAAACGGTGCACAGTTTTAAGGCACAGGAACTCTCCTACTTTCCAGTGCATGGAGCAGAATTGGATATTAGAGATGTCCTTCTCCAGAAAAAGTTGCCATCTGCAATTGTGGGCAATCATTTGAAAACTAGCAAGATTCCACCCTTTGTTTCTACAAACCCACCCCTTTTCTCTAAAGTGCTAAAAAATTACTGATACTTATTGTCAAAAAAAATAAAAATAAAATACAACCTATATTTTAATATAAATTGACTTTTCCTATACAGTCAAGCACAGCCAGCCACCCAGATGATGGGCGAGTAGTCACACCACAGCACTGTAAATAGAGAACACACAGAAGAGGCTCACAGCCCAGGTGTGTGAGAAGAAAGGCAACTACCTGAGGCTTGGCAAGTATGCACCTCACCTGCAGACAGCATCAACATAATGCATCCCACTGACTACAAGTCAAAAGGTTTTATTGCAGCAATGGCCTTCTAAGTGTATAACAGAAAAGGACATATATCGTGTCATACAGGCATATCAGTGAACGATGGCATAGACATGAAACTACATATTTCCTTCGCTTGTGTTTTCTCAAACAGAACTGATTGCTTCATGTTAAAGGCTTACTGAGCCCGCTCAAATCAGTTTATTCCTGTTAGCTCCTGTTTTGAGTTTCTGAAAACGCTTCAGATTCACTTCTGTGGGGCAGCTGATCCAGAGAAAGCAAAAACAGAGGCAGAGAAATGTAACAATCTTCTAGAAGAAAGGAAAGACTAAAGATAATACAGGAAGCAGCTTAGGTTGTCCTGGTATAAATAACGTTTATTTTGTAAGAGCAGCATCCAGATTTTCACTCATTCAGCAGTGAGTGCATGGTTTTTGCCTGAGGGAAGCGAGTGTCATTTGATTCTAGGCTTGTGACGAGTCCTGTCAATAGAACCTCTGCCTCCTCCAATTTAATAATTTAATTCCCTCCCAAATGTAACACCAGAGAATTTTGTCACAATGAAATTCACTTCTTAGTGGAACAACTGGACCGTTAGATGCATACATCTTCAGCTACAGATAGGTTTTCCACCCACCAGCATTGCTTTCCATCTCATATTTGCCAAGCCATACGGGCTCTGGAAACATGTTTACTGTGATTGTCATTCGCAGTTACTATATTCAGAAACTACAGGATCCACTGGAACTTTGCAGGACCATCACCCAAATTGGCCAGCCTCTTCTAATTTCCTCCTAAGGAAAGATTCATGATTGATAACTGCAAAAAGGATAGGTTCCCCCTTATTTTATATACAAAATTTTCACCACCTATCTTTGCACCACAAACCACTTACACAGAGCTCCTTCGAAAGCCTAAAACCACAATATGTTTTGCAATGTCCTTATAGAAATTTTATGTCAGATGCTGAAAGTTTCTCAATGCATTAACATCTCTGTACACAGCTAAGTAGAGCTCAAGATATAGCTTTTGATAGTCAATAATGGTGTACATATGACCTTTACTGGAGACAAAAATTGGTTAAACAAAGAGTAAAATAATTCAGGATTAGAAAAAGAAATGTATCATGTTAAGCACATTAGGAAAAATGGAATGAAAAAAAATGAAAAAGGCTATGTAAATTTGTTAGAAAAGCATCACTCATGCACAAGCTGAGAAGTAGTAGAAAGATGAAATACAGGCTAAAAAATGATCAGATTGCAAGTTGGAAATGAAAGAGGAGATATAGAAGACAAAAAAAATCCTTTCTTTTCTTTTAGAGCCACAAGACAATTCACTGGCTGTTTAACTCCACTGCAGGCTGAATGAACCCACAAAATCCAGAATGTTTCTACACCAACTTAAACTTTACAGACCAAGCTATAATTGGCCACCTTCAATTCATTATGTGTGGGAATTCTGGAAAACAACACATCTCTATGTTGAAAACTTGGCATTCTTCAAAATAAAGCAAAATGTCTATGACACACTGCCCCAAGAGAGAGGTGAATTTGCTCAGAATATTGAATCCTGATAACCTAAAGAGAACTTTTACCCAAAAGAGATGCTTATTTGACAGCAGATCACAACTTTGATCAAGCCAACATGTATTATCATCTTTCTTACCACAAAAAGAAAATCTCACAGTCCTGTGTGGTATTTATTGAAACCTATTTGGAAAATAATTTAAAAGATAAGAACTTACAGTGGAGGAAGATGACAGCTTCCAAATGTTTCTGGTATGAACTGCAAAATTATACACAGAGTGATAAATTTTCCCTACAACAGAATCTTTAGAAGTCATATATCCTTCACCTTACCTCTTGCAATGGACCAAATTCCAACAACAACTGATTAAGACATTTAAAATATGTCAAAAAATTAAAGCATAATAATGCAGAATAAACTCACTCTGACAACTTATAAAACCCACTTACCAACAGGAAAGCATTTTTCACCAAGAAAAAATACAACAAATCGCTCCTCTCAGTCTTGTTTATCAAACAATTCCTGTACATTATCTTTGAAGAAGAGGTTAAAATCTAAAATTCATAACTTTCTTGGAAAATAGAAAGAAGGAATTTGGTAAATATGTTGATTTTACAGTACTTTTCAGTTTTTCTTATGTCTGACTTCATTCAAATCCCTCAGCATTTAAGAGGCATAATTATCAATCTATCTGTAAATTTCAAGGGTCTAATCACACTATCACCTTGCTAGGTTCTCCCTCCCATTTTTAGTTTTTCATTTCAGATTGCCTCATGGATGTACATAATTATATTCAATTCATAGTAACCATTCATTCTAATTTGTATCTGTTTTGAATTTTGCTGCTGCTTCTTTTGGAGAAGATGGCTTGTGTTCCTAAATGCTTGTCCATTTTCTCCAAATGTATCAGTTTGTCTAATGAAATTTAAGTTATACCAACAAACTGATGGCTGGACTTGATCATCTTGGAGGTCTTTTCCAACCTTAATGATTCTATGATTCATTTGGTAAGCATGTTAGAAGGATTATATTGTGACATAATAGTAGATTTCATAATAACGTTATAAAAAATTCTTGCCTGCCTCCTTCCCAACTGATTAAATCAGGGCTGCCATTCAGAAGGACCTAGACAAGCTGTAAGAATGGGTCAGCAGGAACATCCTGATATTCAGTAAGGACATGTGCCACGTCCAGCACCTGGGAAGCAAGAGGCCCCTGTGACAACACAGGCAGGGGACTGGGAGGCTGCCAAGCAGCTCTGCTGGAAAGGATCTAAAGGGTGTAGGTGAACAGCAAGCTGGATGTGACCCAGTAGTGTTCCCTTGCAACAAAGGAGGACAACTGCATCCAGGACTGTATGACCAAAAACATAGACAGTAAAATGAGGGAAATTATTGCCCACTTTTTCTTGGCACTTATTTGACTACATCTGGCATGCTGCATCCAGTGTTGGGCAATTCCAAAAAGACACCGAGGAACAGTTCACTGGAGAGCCACAAAGATGGTCAGGCAGCTGGAGAACGCTGTGAGGAGAGGGTTTAGGAATGGAGGTTGTTCACCTAGAGAAGACAAGGGCAAGGGGTCATCCAGTACGTGCAAGATCATTATCTAGAAGATAGAGCCAGGCTCTGTACTGCAGTGCATGGCAGGAAGACAAGAAGCAATGGACATAAACTGAAAAAAGAACAGCTTCAAATGGAAGGAATGGAAACAATTTTCCACCATGAGGACAGTCAAGCACTGGATCAAGTTGCCCTGAGAAGCTGCGTAGTCCTTTGTCTTGGAGGTTTTCAGGACCAGACAGGATAATACTGAGAGTAACCTGGTTTGACCTCCATAGCCAGACTGCTTTGAGAAAGTGGCTGGGCTACCTTTATCATGTGATTTGAGAAAGTGGTTGAGCTACCTTTATCTCCTGCCTGATGGAATACAAGTATATAAAAGTTATTAACCATTTCCTGTGGTTTGGGTACACAATTTGAAAGCCCCCAATATACAGATTTGCAGAAACACTGAATAAAATGTCACACAACTGAGCTCTAACTGGTGTTAAAGAGCACAGGGAGCTTGATGATCAGTAAAAACATGTGAGATATAGGAAAACCAATATTACGTGTAACTTTGGATTTTAATATCTCTCTTCCTAAGTTCCAAAGCTAAAAAAAAAAAACCCCAAACATTACTTCGTCTACAAAACTACTGTGAAATAAGTGAATGTAATTTTAGAAAGTACTCAGGAGACTGAGCATCTGTAAAAAGCCCATTTGAAATTAACAATTCTATGTATAGTCTGAATTATTATCAATAAACAATGCACGAACCCATGCTCCAGAAATTAGTGTTTTATCAAGTGCTTTGCTTCATAAACAAATGGAATGTCATAACAAAGAAAACAAAGCGACAGCAATGCTTCATGATTTAAGAAAAGCTAGAAAGTGAATACCACAAAACTAAACCAATGCAATCTATCACAACATCCCAAGCTGCAAAAAATATTCCCAGCACAGTATTCCATTTGGTACAGACAAAGCAAACAAAAACTCTGAGCATTTCCTTTCTATTTAAAATGCAGGAGTAAGCCACTACCGTACTTTTGAAATACTACCGAGGATAGCAAATTAGAGACGAAAAAACCTACAAATATTATGCTTGATCCTCAAATATAGTACACAATAATTTCCTTGGAGTACAAGTTTAACAAGCTACTGCATTTTTTACAAGGCAGTTCTGAAAAAGATTAGACTACAGAGTGAATAGTTGAAGGGTTATTAACCCCAGAGAGAATTTACTCTAAATACCCTTTAACAGTATGTAGATCACTATTCCAGTTCAGGCAGAGATCACAAGTACACTCTTGTGTACATGGCTTTTGAGGGATAAGAGTATTCAATAAGCAAGCCACTTCACCTCAGGCTGGAGGGAAGGAAAGTAGTCACTTTTCCAAACCAATTTACATCTTAAAATAGGCAATAGAACAGTCTGCACCACTATTGCTGGCAGTCAGAGATTTAATACAAACTAAATGTTAAGATGTCTCAGGTTATATCTTCCAGTTTTTTGAAATATTATGCAATGTCTCAAGCTACAGCACCACCTTTGATTGCAGTATCAGCATTCACTGCAAAAGCAGAGGCCCATCTACACCTTGCTGTGTTTTAAATTACAAAAACATACAGCAAAATACAGTCCCTACAGCAGAGTTGAGAGTTTAGTATGAAAAATGAGAGGGGAGAGAGAAAGAAACACAACTCTCAAAGAGATTGAAAAGGGAGGGAAACAAAAAGAGTAAAGTGCTCATATAAACCCAGTCTAACACAGAAGTCCTACTACTAATCTCATTGGCCTCTGGATCTATCTCCAAGTGACTTAAAGTTAAAATAAACATGCAATAGCAGAGCCAAGAAATGAACTTAATTCTTCAGAGTCTCAAGCCAATGCTTCACTTATACGACCTATCACCACTTCTAATGTTCCTGCTGGAAAACATTTGGAGTTAGGGGAAAGCAACCGACAGAGACTCTGTCGTTGCCAGACCCAAAGACTCTGCCAAGAGAAGAGTAAATACTGGTAAAGCATCCCTTTTAGGTTTGCATATTGTGAGGCAAATCAATTACTTCCAGAGATTTCAGACTTGGGAGACCTACAGAAGACAACTACACAAGACAAAGCAGTGAACATTCTTAATTTTTGCAAGCAATAATTTTATTTCTATTAAGTCACACAGTAGTTATTTTTTCTGCATCTATTTATGTCTACTTTATATACAACTACTGGGAGTTGGACTTATAAGTCCCTTCCAACCCAGTATACTCTATGATACTATGATACCAGCCTTGTAGTCACTTGATTTCCCGTACCATAATGTTGAATTTTATACTAATGGTTCCCATCTAATACATAGACGTCATTAATTTTACAAATAGTGTCTACCTCAAGGTAAGAACTAACCCAGATCAACCAAATCAATACAGTTTTAATATTTTAATACTGATAATGCTATATCTAACTCTCAGATGACACTGTTCATATCTAATGTCCATTTAAAATTGATCCTTCTGTTTCCAATGATAGAACAGAACTACTAAATTTCCAATTGTTGTCAGCTGTTCTAGCTACAAAAGACGGGTTTCTAAACCAGAAAATTACTAACATGTTCTAACGATTAAAATGAGAACTATTTAATGGAAGTCAAATTCAGAATACGATTCATTATAGCATGTGGACTGGTATAATCATTTCACCAACTGAAAGAGAAGAGAGATATATTTGACCTCAATCTAGGCCACCCTTCATCTGTCAGAAGTTTTCCATTATCACTAATATATGATGAAGTAAATTCTTAAATAGTCTCTCTACTGATAGGAGAAGTCTGAAAGGGCAATGCAAAATCTAAGAGAAAAGGAATGGGATCTTAACTAGAGGTATTAAAGCATTTCCACTGTTTCTGGAAATGAAAAAAAAACTTAGAACTGCTATACACGAAGCAACCAGTAATATAGAAATTTGCTTGGGCAACTTATACTTGAAAAATATGGGCAAAAAAAAGAGGAGAAAAATATAAAATAAATAAAATAATAGAGATGTCTTAAAATTAAAGTGAAAAATCTTTGGAAGTCAGTTTATTATTAGAATGCACAATACAATAACTTTTTTACAAAGTAAGAACTAGATGTACCTCATATGCTTAGCTCCCAAACGAAATAAACATAAAAAGCATAAACATCCTTACATTTCTTTTCAGACATTCCCAAATTAGTAATCAACTACCTTAACCAATATCAACCTGGAATGAATCCTACACAACCTTTCTTTTACAACATGGAGGAAGAAGAAAAGGAAAGAGTAAAGCAGAGCAGCCCTTACTGGAATGCTGAAAGGCAGATCCTTCACCCATCCCAGGATCTGTCCTTGGTACAAAAGACAATAAATCTGAGTTCTAGGAGATGTTGCTGCTGTGTCCAGTAATTTCAATTTATAGGACTATAGAAACACAATACTCTCAAGCAAATTAACATTTCTTTCTGTGGTCATACACACCGTTTCAGCACAGTGAGGAATAAACATGCCCAACCAAATATAGGGCACAGAAATGTGATATTTCTTTGTAGGGACTTCAGCATGATTTTGTCTTTAATCTTTATTTTGGGAACATATATATTATAGCAGCAATGTAAAAGAAACATAGAAAACAAGTCTTTTACATAATTCATAGTTCAACGTGGAATGCTTTGCCACTCACGTGTAAGTCCAGCCAGTGTTTAGACAGTTTATGGAAGATACATCATTAAAATTAATTAAAAAAAATAACATAGGCAACATCTCTAGCTGGAAAAGTTCCTAAATCACAGATTCACACAAGCCCAGGGAATGCCTCAGAGAAACAGTGTTCTACCTTTTCTCCTTCCTGGAGAATCAGCAATAGCCTCTCTAGAAAACAAGACTGTTTCCAATCTTTGATCTGATACAGTACAGTGTTTCCTATGTTCTCATGCTGGCCATTGACCAAACAAATATAAAGACATAAGATCTGGATTACTGCCACTAATGAGTATAAAGCATTAGCTGTTAAGGTAGAGGAATATAGTGTGAAATATAGTCTTCCAAATAAGCAAACATCCAAATTTCATTCCTTAGTCCCAGCAAGCTAATTTCTTACAAGCAGAACTGGAAGGAAAGATCGCTCAAGAGATACCTCCTCTGGGTGACAATGTACAAAAAGCTGCATGAGGAAAGGAAACTACTACTTTTTCACAGTGAAAGCACTAACAGTTAACAACTGTCTTACTACTGGAAACAAGATTCTGGTACTGGAGAAGTTCAGTATATACAGAAGTTCATATACAGTACAGAGAAACTATAGTCATGTTAACACACCTGGAATATCTGGAATATTGTGTCCAGTTCTGTGCTCCTCAGTTCCAGAAGGACATGGATCTCCTTGAAAGAGTCCGGTGCAGGGACACCAGGATGATTAAGGGAGTGGAACATCTTCCTTATGTGGAAAGGCTAAGGGAACAGGGTCTCTTTAGCTTGGAGAAGAGAAGACTAAGGTGTGACCTCATTAATGTCTATAAATATGTAAAGGGCAAGAGTCAGGAGGGCAGAGCCAGCCTCTTCTCAGCAATGACCAGTGATAGAACAAGGAACAACCAGTGCAAGCTGGAACACAGGAGGTTTCACGTAAACATAAAGAAAAACTTCTTCACTGCGAGGGTGATGGAGCACTGGTTCAGGCTGCCCAGAGAGGTTGTGGAGTCTCCTTCTCTGGAGACATTCAAGACCAATCTGGACACATTCCTGTGTAATTTAATCTAGGTGATCCTGCTCTGACAGGGTGGTTAGACTAGATCTTTCAAGATCCCTTCCAACTCCTAACATTCTCTGATATTCCTTTGCTGATGACCTTGTCCAGATCATTTCTATTTCTGCCATGGTTCTATGCAAGATAATAATTCACGTCAGCTCTCCTGTAATAAAAGTGCTTTGGTCTGTGAAGATAAAAGTCAAAGCAACAATGAGGGATGCAGAAAAACCCAAGAAATGTGTTGGTAGTGAAAAAGAAGGGGTGAGAGAAGAAAAGGCCTTGTGAAACCACAACAGAAGCAGTGAAAAGTTACTAAGTTAACTCACAGTGATATTCCAAATAGTACTTCACATATTCTTGTGGAATGCTTGGAGCCTTCCCTGGATTTATACAGTTAAAATACACGGACTGCAATCATAGTGCTTGAACCTAATTATATAATACCCCTGCAGTGGCACATTCCACAAATTTTCAGAAGTTTCCTGGTTAAATTCAAAAGTAACATTAACACATTCAGCTTTTTCCCCAAAACATACCTTGGTTTTGACGATCGCTTAGCAGAGGTAACAATTTTTTTCCTTCCAACACTTTCCAAGGCACAAAACCATTTCATCCTCTGGAGCACATTATGGGGCTGCACCTACATACACACTCTGGCCAAAGTGAACTGAACCTATGCCATAGAACCATATCACTGAATGGTTTAGGTTAGAAAGGACCTGAAAGTTTATCTAGTTTATATAGTTAACTGCCATGGGCAGGGACACCCTCCACTAGACCATCTTGCTCAAAGACCTGTTAAATTTAGCTTTGAACACTGAAAAGCGGGGGGCATCCAAAATCATTCTGGGCAATCTTTTCTAGTGTTCCGCTACCCTCATAGAGAAGAATTTGTTCCTAAAATCTAATCTAAATCTCACCTCCTTCAGTTTAAACCATTACCCCTCGTGCTATCGCCACACTCCCTGGTGAACTGTCTCTCTCCAGATTTCCCGTAGGAACCCTCCAGGTACTGTAAGTCTGCAATAACGTCTCCTGCTGGCTGAACAAGCCCAACTCCCTCAGGGTCTCTTCATAGGAGAGGGCTGCTCTCAACACATTCTCTGCCCAGACTCTATGTGTGCTTGGGATTCCCCCGACTCATGTGGAGAACCTTGCACTTGACCCTGTTGCACTTCATAAATTTCCCACAGGCCCACTTCTCAAGCCCCCTCTGGCTGGCATCCTTTCCATCCAGCATGTTGACTGCAACTCACAGATTGGTGTCTTTGGTAAACTTGCTGAGGGTGCACTCAATCCCACTATGTCTCCAAACAGAGATGTTAACAAGCACCAGTGCCAATGCTGACCCTTGGGGGACACCACACCTCACTGGTCACCACTTGAACGTCAAACTGTTGACCACAACTCTGAGTGCAATGATCCAGCCAATTCACCAAGTGGTCCATTTGTCAAATCCACGTCTCAAATGTAGAGGCAAGGATGTTGTGCAGGACAGAGTCAAATGCTTCACGCATTTGACATCAGTTTCACATCACACAGATGACATCAGTTGCTCTTCCCGCATCCACCAATGCTGTAACCCCATCACAGAACACCACCAAATCATATCACAGACAACCAGGTATCCTGTTTCCTTCTGAGAGCACCCACATTTTCTCTAGTCTTCTGTTTGTCACTGATGCACCTATAGAAGCTTTTCTTACAGTCTTTGACATTCCTGTCCAGACTCAATTCTCTCAGGTCTACAGCTTTCCTAATGTGATCCCTGGCTGCTGGGACAACTTCTCTGTACTTCTCCCAGGCTACCTGTCCTTGTTTCCACCCTCCTTTCTGCGTTTGAGTTTGTCCAGGAGCTCCTTGTTCATCCACGCAGGCCTCCTGGCATTTCTGCCTGACTTCCCCTTTGGTGGGACGCATCACTCCTGATCTTGGAGGAGGTCATCCTTGAACAGTAACCAGCTTTCTGGGGCTCCTCTTCCCTCTGGGACTCTGACTCAAGCAGGTCTCTGAATGGGCCAAAGTCTGTTCTCCTCAAGTCCAGGGTAGCGAGCTTGCTATGTGACCTCTTTGCTGCCCTGAGGATCTTTAACGCCACCATTTCATGGCCACTGAGACCAAGGCTGCATGGGTTCACATTCCCCACCAATCCCATCTTGCTGGTGAGAAAGGGGTGCAGCATGGTACCCTCTCCTCATCGGCTCCTCCTTCACGTGGAGAAGGAATTTATCACTGGTGCATTCCAGGAACCTACTGGATTACTTATGTCCTACTTTCAACAGAGAGCAGGTATCCAACAGATATTGTGGTGGTTGAATTCCACCATGTGGACCAGGGCTTGTAAATTATAGGCTGCTCCTGTCTGTCTATAGAGGGCCTCATCCACTCAGTCCATGCACTCTGGCTGACCACTGACACAGAGGGAGGCACTCATGTTTGCATGAGGCATTGCAGTGTCTGCATGGAGGCATTCAAGTTGGGCACCAATAAAGCTGACCTCCATCTGTTCTCACTCAGCATATTTGTGGAGAGGTTTTGGTGCATCAAATCAGATTGTTTTCAGAGGAGATTCAGTAAGAAGCTCTGCTTTAGGTGTGCATAAATGAACTGCAATAGGAACACAGGCATCTGAACCAATGACCGGTCCCATTGAACAACTTCACATCACAGCTGTGGCACGTGCATTGCACATTTCATCCCACGGTCCAAACTAAAATTAATCCAAGGTAGAATCCCTAAACTGCTACAGTGCAAACACTGTAAAGCCTTAGCACCAACTGCTTTGATATAATGATCTGCTTCCACATGCCAAATTGCTTGCTTACACTGACAGAGGCTGAGTGTTCATCACCTCTTAAAAATGTTAATGCTCTACATAATTCGAGTAATATTCTATAGTTCTCAAAAGTAAAAATCTCCTAGGTGCAGAGAAGCAAGTGATTGACACTCACATAAAGAACAAAGCACACAGCAAAAACTATTTTGATTCCTGTCCCTGATTACACTGAAGAATTAAAAGAAAAATAAATCAGATTTTTGTGTGAAATTCTGAATCAATTTGTTATTAACATAATGCTACATCCTTGGGTAATTACTGGATAATACTTAGCAAAGAACAATTGACAACACGAAGAAGAAGAATTAAGAAAATAATCAATGATAATTAAGAAAATAACCTGAAAATATTGTCAGTTAAAGTCACTGTCAACATGGAAGAAAAGCTTTGCAGCAATTAATTAATGTTTTGAATATTTGGAAAGTTTTATTCACCATTTCAAACATTTTAAAAAGTAGTTTTCTTTTGTCTCCCGGTAAGAGAGGAAGGCTATGTACACAGAGCTACAGCTTTTAAGACGACAAAAACAATGGAGGGGTCCCGATCCTGCTCACCTGATTCATGCAGCAGGCCCACAGAAGTCTGCCAAACAGAGCTACTGCCACAAACGTGTCGAACAAGATTTGACTAATAAATTGCTTTGTTGCTGTCTCATTCTGTAAAACATTTTTCAGAGGTTTTAAGGATGATTTCAAAGCTATATATTAATTCTGCCCCTGATTGATGAATGATTCTATTTAGACAGTTCACTGAAAACAGTTGAACTTCAAAGGCCACATGAAATCATTTATTATCTGACTTGTGATTTAGAAACAGAGCAGCTGAGAGTCTAAGCGCATTTGGTAATAAGCAGTATTTCCCTACTAAAAACACCTCACTTTTCTTTAAAGACAAAAATAAAATAAAATCCTTTCTATAGACTTAATACAGACTATCAGGCATATCACAACAAAACATAAAATCTGCAGTCACATTTTAAGCTGGTTTTTTTTTTATTACATTGTAAGCATCCATTAAAGCACAGTAAGACTGTTAAACATAGAACAAAAGAGATTTACTTTTACTTTCTTACCTGTAAAAGGGATTTAACAATACCTGTCTTTGAAATTTTATCTTCCGGTGATATTGCACAAACTACTAACAGGGAGAAGTTTCCAACATTATATAGCACCTACATGAAAATATGTCCTAGAGAACAGGTGAAGGATTTAACAGTGAAAAATGCTAGCTAGGCAAATGTTCCTTCTAAGGAGAACGTACTTATATATGTAGGAGGGTACAACAATGCATTCACTCAGAAAAGAGAGATCTGAACTGATACAGGTGTAAACAGTTTTTATTTATTGTTTCATTGTCATATTAGAAAGCCCACTTCTTACCGCTTTATTTGAAATGATGCAATGAGCGAGGTGATTGTACTCTTTTTGAAAGGAGACGAGCTTCAATGATTTTCAACATAATTTGAAGAAAAGAAAGTATTGGGTAAAATATGTACCGTTATAAAAACACAAAAAAATACTCCTAGTTTTTCATCAGCAGGGCACAGAATTTCTTGTGCTGTGGTACTTCTTCTGAAGAGAGCTCAAATTCAATTCACCTGTCACTTAGAAAAGGTGGGGGCTTAAGGTTAAAAATAAAAGCAGTGTAGCTACTTGCCTAACAGCATATACAATATACTATATTTACAAGCAGCACATATTTATTTAGTTGGGGTAATTTAACTAATCTCTTATACTTGTGAAGTTCAAATGAAAAGCTCCTCTCCTTCACTCTAGAAAGCAAAAATAATTCATCAGATATGACACCTCTGTTCTGAGGCTTCTCCATGCCAGGAGTTCTAAGTACAGTGACAGTGTTATTAAAGATCACACCAAATGCTCATTTAGTTTTGAAAAACAACCTGATTTCAGCCAGACTGCTCAAAAGTAGAGCAATATTGTTTACTTTGCATCATTAAATCTTCTGATTGTCAGACAAGAGCTTACACGGTAACACAGAATTCATAATCCCAGCATCAGAACTAACAAGAGTTTGTTCTCATTTCTGAATTTCCATCAGGTCTTTCCGGCCGATCAAGAACTGTATTTCAAAGCATGGCACCATAAAATTCTGCCTCCCTCTCTAGGAACAATATTAAAAATATAACTTCTAGGACAAAGAACTAGTAAAACCTTAAAAGCAAACTAAAAAGAAAAATAAATATTAAGTGGCATTCTTCTCACTTATCATATTTCAAAGAGCAGCACTTTTCCGTGGAAAGACCCCATTAGCCGAGCTCTGACATCTTTATTCTCGCAGCCAGCTGTGAGTCACCCCATTGTTAGCTCCCCAAACTGCAGTGGCGGCTGCCACCTATGGGATCGCGGCAGGAGTGGCCAGGACTCGACTCGGCGGTTCCCTCTACCGGAGATGTAAGTCTGACGCCTGTGCAGGCACCTATGCTAACAGCAGGTGTCCCCACGTTTGCTGATGCTCTGCGCCAAAGTCATTACTTTAAAAGCATTTTCGTGTTTCCGAAAACAAACTTCGGCTTCTGCCTGGAGCCTGAGTAGCAGCAAGGTGATTTGGGACAGAAAAGTGCAGCCCCTGGACTCGAAAATCAGTTCAATAAACGCAATTTTGCAGAAAAACAAAAATTCCCCTGTTGTTAAGACAGTGTTATCTGCTCCGATGTATTGGCGGATCCGCAGCCAGACAAATGTCCTTCTAAAACGTAAGTGGAAACGTAAATGAGAAACTTTTAAGTGGATATGATTGGTTCTATTTAGCCAATAGATTCTTCAAACACACTGTTGTTGCAAGAGAACAACCTTACAGAGAGGAAGATGGAAAGCACTGCAATACATGAAATGTGAAAGTCTCCAGCAATATCAAACTAAGTAATACATACACATACATACCCACGGAAAAGCACTAACTAATGTTTGCTACTTCTATGTCTCAAACTCAATTAAAAAGCAAACAATTGGGAAAAGTCAATGTAGACAGCAAAAGGAAGTTTTCTTACTCTTTAAGTAGAAAGACCAGAAATGCCTGATTTTACAAAAGTGTCACCTTTCTTTCTCCAGCCTCTAGCCCCTCTGCTTTTGGTTTGATTGGAGCAAATTCAGAAGCGCCTAAGAGCAAGGTCTTAAGACAGGGACATTATTAAAGTCACAGGTTTGCAAAGCATAGATGTATTTATTGAGGTTTGATATAGAAATAAATATTTTGGGAAATTAATATTCTGAATAATAAATTACAAAAGCAGGAAAGAAATATGAGAAAATACCCGAGACATTCCTGAGACACCAGTATCTCCTGCATTGGGCACAAAGAGAAGCACAATTTGTTTTCTACATGTCCCCTCCATGTCTTAATGATGACTCAGCTACAAGGATATGGAAATACCCCAAAAGAGAAGATGTGGGCATATACTCGGCCGTTCACCACTGCCTGAAAATCCAGGAGTGCTATTAGAAATATTCAGCTTTTCTTCCAGTGGTGGGCAAAGTCTATCCTTCCATCTTGCTTTCCAATTTTGTTTTTTAATTAATGAAATACTACTTTAGTGCCATAAAGCACAATGCAATTAATTCCATAGGGTGACACTTCTTTTTCACATCCATCTAGAAGAAAAATAAAACCCCAAAGGCATGCCAGGACTGACTCTCTACTAGATTTAGAATACTAGACCTACAAGAGAAATACAGTTAATTGTCCCCACTCCCATTCTGCCCCAGTATAGTCTGTAGGAGTACAGATGCTCCCTTTGGGCACAATTAGATATTAGATTGCCTTAACTGTACTGTCAAATCTCACCAGCTTTGAGCCTGTTCTCTACCTGAAACAAAGCAAGTATGAACCTGGGTCTGCTGTCTTCAGTAGGCCTTCTACTTGCAGGGACATGAACTATCTTGAGATGCAATTTTATGTGATATAATCCGATCTAATGGTGGTTAGTGGCCCAAAGAAGAGGTCTTTCTCCTTTACTTACCCTTCTTGTTCTGTCTCCAAAACACATTCCCACTGCCATTACTGCACTGGATTTAGTGATACTGGATTATACAGTAAGATCAATGGAAGGCTAATCTTCAAAAACCCAAAAACCCCTCAACCCCAAACCTCCCCCAAAGAATTAATTTTCCTTTAGATTACCATACCAACTAACTCCACAGCTGTTTTACCAAAGTCAAGACAGAGGACAGCAGCACAAAGCCAGAAAAGAGGGCAGGAGAGTAGTGTGAAGGTAGACCCCACATTGCATGAAGCTGGTACACATTCTATTACTGAAAGGTGGTATTAACTACTCTTCTCCCTCTCCTCCATCAGGAAAACATCATGGATCCATTTCCTGGCTTCCCCAGCTTGCATTAAAATGCACACACACACCTGGCACTCAAAAAATAATAATAATTAAAAAAAGGCTTCACTTGGTCAAACAAATAATTTTTAAACAAAAGAAAGAGAAAGGCTGGAACACGAGAATCTAATGTTCCTCTCCCATAGATGTTTTGTTTAATTATCTATATTGAAGCAATTCCCTTCCAGGCTGGAAAATAAACAAATTGAAAACTCTGATTTTAAATTTAATTTTCAAAAGAAAGGAAATCTGTTCCCCAACCTGCTACCTATTTAGGCAGAGCAGAGAGATGTAGCAAATAAATCAAGGCTTTTCTGAGAGTAATACCCATAATTTTACAAAAGCTCCTATTCACCTGTGTTTTAGGAATGGAAATTGTTTTAAAATATTACATTATTGTAGTAACTTGTGGTTTGGACCTGTCATCTTGATGTGTGTCTAATTCTGGAGATCAAAAACCCATTCCAGCTATTACTCAATCAAAACCAAGTGTTTTGTAAGAACAGTCTCACAAGCCTTAAAAACAGGTATTCCTACTGGTTTGAAACACCTTTTTCAGAATCATATGTGGACTAGGAAATTTCTTTCCTTTTAAAAAACAGATGGTTATACTTAACTATCTAGGAAGTGTTCCTACTTTTGATAACCCTGTATTAAGTCACCCAATCACATTCAGCCTTTTTTCATTCTCTAGTTGTTTTGATCATCTAAATCTTCTTCACACCTGCCCTATATGTTTTCCCTGGGATGTTTCATATAGAGATCAGTGGGTTTACTATATAATCATCTCCAACTTGCTGTTCAGCATCTGCCTGCAACTTATGCTAGTAGAGTAAGCTGGTAAGTAATTATATTATTGTATAATATAATTGCTGCTGTACAAGCAGGAAAGGGGGGGGGGGGGTGAGGGGGAAAGAGATAAAGCACACACTTTTCAGAGACTACTACCAAGCCCAAAGGATCCTAAACTCTATGTGCCTTAGTGCCTTAAGCAGCAAAGTTGGGAAGCTGCAAAAGTAGCAGCCCTCTGCTCCACCCCAGTCTGCTTGCACCCTGGAAGTGTTTGGCTGCACAGATAATGCTCTGTATTTGAAGTAGCTTGTGTATCACTAATCATAGACAGCACAAAGTGTGGGGGACCTGGTGTTTAAGCATTAACTTAGAGGGTATATCATGGACACTATAACCGATAAGATGATTTCTGTGCCCTGAAGTGAATTGTCATATTTTATAGGTATAAATGACTAATTAACTTCAACACAGTCTCAACAATCTATCTCACTCTCAAAATCTTACCTGTCTCACTTTTTTGTCCAGGAAGGCCAAACCCAGAACTCTTCAAATCAAACTTAACAATTCTGCAAAATCATCTAACAGTTCTGCATGTATCCTAAAATCCCATCAACTTGATATGTTAAAACATTCTTTTTTTTCCTAATTGAATTTTACTTGAATCCAGTCTTCAAGAAACAGAAAGCTATTGTATTTCCCTTCCTGTTAAACATCTCCAATAGCCACTGTAATCTCTTATTTTTCTATTGAACTCATGTAATTAAATCACGTGGATATGATTACTTGACTTACTTTACAAGAATAGGTCATCATTAATAGTTTGATGTGATTATGAAACCCTGTATCTTCAAAGGGACAAAACAATAAAAAATGCAATAACCAAAGTCAATTATTTCCTATAATCTCTCCATTTAACACAAGGACATTACACACACATTAAAAGTAAACTACGTCTATTAAGATACCATACAAAATTATTAAAAGAATAAATGGGTTGAAAATACAATTAACATTATATTCACATGCTGTAGGTCCCTTCAATTGACTTTAGAATATGCACAACTGAATGAGAACCACATTGACCATGATGTATATCATTTCAATTTTCAAATTTCTTGAGCTTCAGAGGATTACTAAAACCCTGTACTTCCATTTTATAGCAATATAATACTAGAATCCTGTGGTGTCATAATTTTAAATGCACTCGGTATAAACAGTTTAAAAACTCTATTTGTCTTTGAAGGTAGAGTATTACTTTACAAAATTTCCCAAATTTTTGCCCAAATATTCCAAATTCTTGTTAAACAACTTTTTTTCTCAATTTATGATGTAATGTTTATATGCAATAATTAATAAACTTCAATTATAATTTGCTTCCAAATCACAAGTTTTAGTAGATACTTTTCTATAAGTATTACAGATAGTCTAAATAATTTTGCTTTTTTTAAAAAAATATAATTCTTCTGTTAATTCAAAGAGACTAGAAGTTGAAAAAGCCTGCCTTTTAAACTGGATTTCCTGTAAGTACACAGAGGTCCCTGATGAAAAAATTAACTCCTAAAACCACTCTCACCTTTGTTAAAAACAAATTGTTAGGAAGACAGAGACAGAGTAAATGGGTGGGAATTAATCTGCATTTCCTTGCACAATTTCAAAATCTGTTAATACTGCAGGTCAACAAAAACATCCAAACCAACAATCCTAACACCTTAATGAAGGATATTTCTATTCTCTAATCCCTTTTCTTCCACAGCAATATCCAAACCATTCTCACTTGCTTTTCCCTTCTGTGGGGCATTCAGGATGTAATTTCCAGAGTTCTATGTCACTCCAAAAGGTCTTAGTCGCCTTGGAGTCTGTTCCCAGCCAATCACCAAGACAACAGGTCATGATAATGAATGAGAGATCTGACCCAGAGTCAATTCACTCAGTCGCCAATTTATATTGGAATGACAAGTTAGGTATATGTCTGGAATTCCCCATCAGTACATATAATCTTAGTGAGCTCTGTCACCTGTAGCAACTCGGCCCTTTTCCTAGGCAAGTTGTCCCCTGCTCAAGTTTATAAGAACTGGTATCATTTGCAGTTTAGCTCACCTAGTATCAACTCCCCATGAGAAAGATTGCATCTCTCTTCATAGCAGATATTTCATAGTCCTATTCCATAAAGAGCCTGGTATCAATTCTTTTGAAGTCGATTCCTTACTCAGAAATAAAATGTGAATATGACTTAGCAGATCTAACCTTAGACAAGAAAAGCATCTTTGTTCAGAACAATTTCTTTCTTAATTTTCAAACAGTTCCAGTAAATGTTTGGGACCTACCCAGTCATTGGGTAAGCCTAGACAGTGGGCTTCCAAATCCTCTGCTTCTTGTGATGGCAGATATTACCCTTAAAGTCTATCCATTCCACCACATGGCTCCAGTCTTGGTGGCCACTTAAGACAGCAGATTATGTAAGTAATTCTCCATACCGTCTCCTACACTGTGGACAGTAAGTTCAGGATCATCTAAATTTGTCTGGAGAAGATGGTTCTGTGCTTACTCTGCTAAGTTGGGTAACTGCTGTCAAGGCAGCTGGCTTATGCCAAAAAGTCTCCCTTTTTTCTATAGGCTTCAAAGATTAACAAAACTTTTGACAAGCTGCTTTTGTTAGAAAAGGACAAACCCAATAATCTACATTTTATCCTTTCACTAAACTCTCACAGAAATCTATTCAAGATCAATACTCTCCTCTGATGCTAATTTGGGCAAGAAATACTGAGGTCTGATCTCACCTTCCGTTAAATTGACATGAAACATTCTCTGGAACTGTTGTTGCTTGCTGCTGTTATGCTTCAGAAAATGCAAAAAGTCCTATAATTGTGATACAGACTGATCCCTTATGCAAATTTATTTCACTTTCATCCTTTATCCAAGACTGAAATTTTTCTACTGAGAGTAGAGTAGTTCCAAAAAAAAAATAAAATAAAAGTCTGTAGATCTCACAATATCACAGACAGGCTGTCCAACTCACAGCATGTATCATTCTTTCCCCTTTCTTAGTACCCTAGAAATGATAGGAAATCATAAGCTTTGTTTGGATTGTTGGGAGGGGTTTCTTTAAAATTTTGTCAAAATATATAACATCCACACTTTTACATCCTTTCTGTGATGAGATACTCTCATATGTAGTACAAGACTATCATCCCTACTAAAAGACATCAGCAATTAACAGGCGTCTATCTTAGTGTAACATTTCTTCCTTTAAGGCCTCAAAACCATTTTATGTTCTCAATTCTTTGAATTGAAGTATGTTTTATAACTCTCATTTTTACAAATATTCTTCTAATTAAAGTGGAAGTTATATGATAAATTCCTATTTGCAGTGTCAGGAAAGTAAACACACTTCAATCAATAAGATTATGCTACACCAAACCAACTTCTAACAGGGCCTGTACATAAAACGTCAAGGCTAGCCAGGCACTAAATGGGAGAAACTCCAAACATAAATTCTGCCTTGAGTAAAAGAAATATCACTGATTTAGGTTTATCTTTTCAGTACGTGCTGAATTTCAAACAAGTTCGTATCACAACCAAAACTGATTCAGACATACAATAGCATCATGGAGGAAAAAACCAAACCAAACCAAAACAAAAGCTGTTAAACTAAATCATAATATGTAAGAACTAGGAAAAAATGCTAAAAGCTAACATTCCAAAGGGCATTTTAAATTAAATACACTTACAGCTAAGTTCTTTCCTGTATAAGCTCCAAAAAAAACCCAACACAAATAGTTCTAAAATAAGTGAAGAGGAAAGCAAATTAGCCTTGCTTGCACGCTGTGTATGTCCCTAAACCTTAAATCATCTGTTACAGATTTTGGGAATATTATAACTGATAACTGAAGTAGAGAACTTTTTATTTCTAGCTAATTTAGGAAATGGTTATTATTTCTTTACTATATAGATAACACGATCTCAAGGCCAGATAATCTGGAACCATGTCTTCATACTTTATCTTCAACCCACATCTTTCCGTAACCATCATTTCAGTTATCCAGAGGACTAAGCAATATCACAATATTTGTTATGCAAGAGGGCTCCCTAGCTCCTGACAAGCAAAAGGAGCCTAAATTTACAGGAGGTGTTACTATAACAGACCACTTCATCTTCCCCCACCAAGCTGTGCTGTACTAGTAAAGAGGAAAAAAAAATTCCCAATAGAAGACAGACTAAGCACAATATGCACCACAAACTGTGGCCCTGACAGAATAAATTAGGAATAGGCCTTGACAAAGCTAAGCTGAGGGTGCGTAAGGCCACACCACGGAGGCAGAAAGATCAAAGCCTAAACCATCTACAGCCTAGTTTCTCAGTACACCTTTGAAACAAACTGTGATATACCTTATTTAACACATACTGATTTTTGTTAATATTTCTCAGCTTTGCCAATATTTTGGTTATCAAAAGCTCTACATACAGCAGTTCTACATGTTCAATAAAAACTGAAAAAAAATTGTGAATACAAATATTTTTAAGTACAGATGGAAAGCAATTCCTCTAAATTTAGATGCGTGCTCAGCTAAATCTGGCCATTTACTTAGAGTCTCTGTAACTGAGGTAACAGAGCCTAAGTATAAGCAAAACAGAATAAAGATAACGCTTTATTATCATCATCTTGTGATGTCAAGGACAAAATTCTCTTCAGAGTCAGACCTACATAAATAGTGGGGTTTTTTCTAATTTGCCTTCAGAATATTTCTATAACTTGGGCATTTGATTTTTGCTTTAATAGTTTCAGGGTTATAAAGAAAATTTAGGAGCAATTAATTGTATTTAATTTGATATTAAATAATATATCATACGTTTCAATTACACAATATTATCCTATAAGAAATTCCTTTTTTTAAAATCATATGCAATGCTTTGATGTTCTGTAATATGCAATAATACAGTAACTGTTTCCAAAGGAACTACCCAATACTTTATTCATGTTCGCATCTTAGTGCTTTTTTTCTTCCCCAGAATGAATCGAGTTTACAAAAGAAAATTAAACAAAGAAGCATTATTCTTTCTCTGATCTTTGTTCTGATCATGAAGATTTTAAACAATAATAGCCTCACACATAGCAAATTACTGCTTGTTAACTACTGCTGCCAACCGTTAGGGTACGTCTGCCTTACTATATCAGTTTGACCCAGCTTCTAGTGCTTAATGGTCCTCCAGGCTAAAAGCGAAAGCTGATCCATCAGGCTTACATTAGCATAGAATAACACTCAATGCTTATTGATGTGCATGCAGTGTAACTACCACCCCCGGCACCTAGCTCAGTCCATTATTTTCATTTTATCTCAAGTCATTTGTATGGTTGTCTGCCCCAGTTAAAGCTATGGCAAGACTGGTACTTAAATGAATTTGTGAGAAAGGAGACAAATGCCCCCTGAACTTCAAGCACTTTTCTATCATGACTTGCTAACATAAAATATACTAGTACCGTTAGGTCCACTTAGGGAGCATATCTAGAATGGCCTTAAGTAGGAAAGAAAAATCACTTAGGACTCTATCAGCTAAAAAGACTACTGATTAAATGTTGGGGGTGGTGGAGAGCAGGCTGTTATTGTTTTGGGTGTTATTTTTCAGCGTGATCTTTTTAAAATGCTGTTTTGATTCTGCTCAGAAACCATTCAGGGAAACTTCAGCATCATAACATTCAAAACATACCGGTTTAAGTATCTTGCTTTAATCAAATACTATCCATTAAGGTCAAAAATACAGTTCTAATCACACAGTTAAATCATCACATCATAACAGAAAACTTAAAGACACACATTCTATAATAATTCTAATAGAAAATATTTTGAAACAAAATGAACTAGCACAAACTTCAGGGCATGACAAACTACCCAGCCCCCAGCCACAAAAGATAATCATTTCAACAAACATATGTAAATATTCTGTAGTCCCAAAACAGTACAAAGACAACTACAAAACAGTTTCTAAAGTTTCACTTTGTGTTATTTTACAAAATATACATAAATAATTCTCTCAATTTTGGCATTTTCTAAGAAATTTATAGTTGAGCACAACAAAGCACAAAAAGCCACTACAGTTGTTAAGATATACACAGTGCTCTTCTGAGCATGGATTTAAATATTTTATAATTACGGCATTAACCAGCCTCTCCTTCTTCATGGGCAGGACAGCACAGGAACTCAAGGGAAAAATTTTGGTCAAGCAACAGTAATGTCAACTGTTTCATAACATACGGTCAGCCAGTTAAACTGGCTGAAAAGCGATACCTATTTCCACTTCCACCAACGAACCCTATATACTTGTAATATGCACCTACATAATACATACATACATAATTTACAGTTACAAAAAAAAAAAAAAAAACAAACCAACAAACCTGGATGAGAAATATGATGTTATTTTGCCAAAAATTATCAAAAAACAATCCTCAGAATAATGTCCCAGCTCTTCTGCCCTCCCGCCCAATACTAACAATAGGGAGATTGGTTACCCAAAACCCCAACTGAAATGCAGTTATTAGATTGTTATTTCTTACTAAAAAGATTTAATGCACTGATCACTACACCAGTGGCAAGGAAAAAAAGGCAAGTGTGAGGAAATGACTGTGAGCTTTAAAAATGTATGTACATTAAGAGAACACTGGTGTTGAGGAGAGGACAACATCTTCCATTTTGCAGTGCTCCTGCAGCACATGGAAACCTGTGAAGCCGGCTGTTCTCCAACCAAACAGGGCGATTATCCTGTGCCAGTGAGCCTCCAGGATATGTCTGGAAGCAGGAGGTTTGTTAGTATTCACTTCTACTTTTGGGCAGTCAGAGTAAGAAACAGGAGAATTATATTTTGTGCTTTGAGTTTGAAACCTAATGTGTTACAAACAGCTCTAAGTTAGTGTCTTTATCAATTTAAAGACATTTGAGATTTTTTCTAATTTATGTGGAAATGAAAGCAAGAGGAAAACCAAAACTGCTAGTGACTTACAATGCTTTTGTAGTTCCCTCACTTCTCTGTTTTGAGTAAAATTAAAGTATACATATGCACTTGGGGTAACTAAAATAACTGTTTCTCAGAAGTTTGTGGTATTTCAAGACATAAAACCTACTTTCAAAAGTGTATCATGAGTGTTGTTATTCATAGATAAGAAAAGAATTAATAACAAAATGAAAACCAGAAAATAACTGAACTCTCCGAACTAAAAGCCTGTCTGTAAGTGCTCCTTAGGGCAAAACTCCATTGTAAATACACATATAGAATATTTTGTAAGGACTTGCCTGAACTGACAAAATTTGCTTCAGAATATGACACTGTTCTAAATAACTACAATCAGACATAGTTTTTAAAATAATTTTCTTAATAGATTGCAGACTTTTACTTTTGCAAAGTAATAACCATAATTAGTCTACCAACTCAAAGAGCCAAATGAAGCAGCAGTTACTTTGTGGTAGACTGGAAGAAGTACAATGTAAGGCAGACTGACAGCAGTCCTTCTCCAGCACAACTGTTTGTTGAGCTATCAAGCAGTGTTGGTATTTGCTCTTTGGAGAGAGACAGAAAGTGAGTTATGTGCCCATCATAATAGGGATTTGTGCTATGATTACAGTGGATGCTGAAAAGAATGATTGAGAAGCTGTTTCACCAGAGCAGACATAACCACATTGGTTTTTGAAGAGTTATAGCCCAGGCTCTACTTAGAAAGGCAGAATTCACAAGGAAGAAGAAATAACTTCCAAAAACGCTCTTGTACATTTCTTATCTTAGGTTTAACACAAACCTATTAAATGTAAGAGCTTTTCTTTCGATTCTTTATCACTTGTCCTTTGTTTTAAAGTCTTCTCTTCACACACTTCTCCACTTGAAAGTAAATTACTAGCCATTCACACGCTGAGATGGAGTTCATGAACATGCTGGGGCTCAGCATGGAAAGGTGGAGGAGGGGAAGAGCTAGGCCACTCAATCAAGGTAGAGTCTACTAAGGACACAGAATTCACTGGCTAAGTTCCACTGATCACAGCCTCTTAAAAGCATGTGGTGTTACTACAGTTTGTCTCAGATGAGAGGACAGAACTAAAATGTGGTCAGAATACTTTCAGTCATTGACCATGAGGCACTGCTGCAGCACCAAGAATACACCTTGTTGTCCTGCTCAGATTGTTGATCACATCATCCATTCCTCAATTTTTGTCAATCTGTGTTAGATTCAAAAGAAAGATATACTTGTTTAAGTCACACTAACAAAACCTTAAGAAACTTTTATGTAGTCTACTTTAAGGACATACTTCAGACAGTCACAGTGCATGGAGTGTAGGTAGCCCCTAAACTATATATAGCTATAACTTTCAAGATCAAAACCACTACAGTTTTCTGGTGAAAACAGTTCAGGAAGATTAACAGCTATGGAGAACTATCACCCCCATACTGTCAGTTAAACTCTGACAAAAGGAAGAATCATTTTAAGAATGAAGTTCAGTAAACCACCTATTCAGCCATATATTGAAATATTTGTGCACTTACAAATCTCTTGGATATAAAGCAGTTTGATTCCCAGGTAGCCTGTTCTACACATTCCTGACTAAACACTGTATATTCGTGTCTTTGAATGGAAGAGGGAGGAGTTTATGTTTCATACCCCTGAGAACCTCAGACAAATGCAGGAAGTCAACAGAGCCTTCCAGTTAACTATTCTTTTTAAAGATTTTTCTTCAGGGAGGTTGCAATTTGGTTCTTAATCCTTGCTCTTTCAATTGAGGTTATCAACAAGGGTGCCAATTAGTACACCCTGTAGTACTTCACACGTTGTAGAAACCTAACCCACAGAGAACCACAGGGAGATGCATTGCAAATATGCCCTTCACTTCTTTTTTCAAGCAATAACATAGGGATTTCATTATAGTACAGAGTTAGAGAGATCTCCAAATATTTAAAAGAAAAATGACTTTGAGCTCTAATGCTTAAAATAGACAGAGTCAAGGAAGGAAAACTATCACTTTTGCTTCATCCTGTCATCATTTTATGTAATAATTCCCTTGGGTCAGTCAACCTGCATGCACAAATAAGAATTAAAATCTGGCTTTCCTTGAACTTCAGATGATTCCAAACATTTAAAAAAAATTTCTATTAAAAAAAAATAAAAGAGGAATACAGACAAGCTGGTGATTATTGAGCATTTCACAGAAGGATAATTCAAATGACAATCCTATTAAATCATCCCCACATGCCACCTTAATTATTATATAGCTCTGTAACAGTCTGCCCTTTTATCCCAAACCCTGTGGGAACCGATAAACTGTAACTCTCTGCAGAATGAGCTTTCTGGCTGTGCTGCAGGCCACTTCTCACCAAGCATTCCTCAGCATTTTTTCCAACAACCCATGTGGAGGTTTCTAATGGAAATGTGCAAATGAACAGTCATCTGCAGGCTAGTCACACCCAGGTGAAAACACTATGAGATCAGCAAGCATATATACAAAAAAATAAAGTACCAGCATCTCTCAAAAATAACTTGAATAAAGGAGTTGCATGGTACTTCGGAAGATCATTGGGAACTCTGTATCGTGACAGTACTGCTTCACCCCATGGCAGTATTATCAAACTGGTTTCACAGAGGACAGGTACGGTTGGACTTTATGATCTCAAAGGTCTTTTCCAACCTAGTGATTCTGTGAAACTCTGCATATATCCCATTGATTCTGAAAGGAGGTGGCACACTCTGAATGATAATTCACAAAAATAAATAAGGAAAATAATCCATAGGTTAAAACACTATTAGCATTTTCAAGTCCCCGTTTGGTCAAGAATACTTTGGCATTCATACAAGCTATCCAATTCCACCAGAGAACTTGCTCCACCATACAGCATTAACAGATCTAAATCAGGTACATCAGAGTGAGATCAATTTAGGTATTGTCCTAACAAAATATAGTCACACCACTTCTATATGTGAGCCTCTTAAAACCAAGTAACATAAAAACCCGTAGACTCAAATGTAAAAACACAGTCTATTGTGTGTTCTCCAAGATACAGAAAACACCTCGGGCAGAAACAGGAAGATGGAAAACAAGGCTCAGTACATAGCTAGAATTCTTTCAGAATGAGGATAGATTTGAGAAAGGGATTCTTCCAGAGGGACTGAATGCTATGTGGAATGCAGAAAGGAAAGTGTTAATAAAACAAAAGAATTGGGAGCAGAAAGAGCAATGGATTTTACAGTTGAAAGTGAGATGGAAATCAGTATAAAAAGAAGTAATTTAGAAGATTCATTTCACTTGAGGTGGGAGGATTTATGTCTGATTACCACATTAATTTTGAAGAGGATGCAAGACATGGGATGATTTTTAGAACTAGTTAGAAACAGACTTAAGTATATCCCACAGGTATGAATAAAATCACTGAATCTGGGATTGCAACTTTCATGGCAAAAATCTGCAGCGAAGAAAAATATTCTTTCAGTGTACTTCCAGTAAGTCCAGGGAAGGCAGACCAGGGAAAGAGAGTCCTTTTCCTTTTCTGAAGCACACGAATGGGGGACGGATGGGTATGGGATGGCTGTAAAACCACAGCTTAATTTTCCTAGTCAGTCCATCAGTGTTGGCTTAGTGCTGTTACCACAGGCTGTTTGAGAAAACCCTAAGCAAACACTTCACATGTTCAGAAAGAAACCAGAATCTTATTTGCTTCCCAACGCACTAGCCAACTGAGATAAGGAAAATGATAGATGGGAGCCTGGACTGAATTTATAGATTTCTACCACAAAATACATGCAATTTGACAGCTACTTTCTCTGTTCCTTCTCTTAGTTTCCTATTGACTCATACTTAAATCCCTCTTGAAGGGCTTAGTTTTCACTTACTAAACTAAAAGCTAAAAAAGTCAGTTTGTGATTATAAATTCAATTCCAGTACGTTCTCTTCCTTACAGAAATCTCCCTTAAGATTTCAACCTATTTTTATTAATCACTGACTTCTCACAGAGTGTCTTCTACCCTGACAGGAGTGCAGACTTTGGGATTTGACAAAATGCAGCTTTAACTGAAGCACTTCAAAAGTATTTAGTAAATTGAAGCAAAAAAACCCCCAAAACCACAAAAAAAAAACCAACCCCCCCCCCAAAAAAGCTTGCTCCAGAACATCCATGATACAAATGTCTTTAAACTAAACTGAAATCCACTCTCTGTACTGAAGATGACAAAAATTATGCCACTAGCTGAATTTCATTGCCAAGCTGTCAACTTGAATTTCTTCTGTTTAAAAATAGCTGTTCATTACATTCAGTAATGGGCTGTCAAAGCATTACAGCACTGAACCTATATCATATACAGAAGCAATTGGGCAATGTGCATTATTATCTTTAGATTACTAGCATTTTTACAAGACCTCTGGGCTAATTTTAAATGAGCTGGTTGACTTGAACTAAATCAAAACCAATTTTATATTACTTTAAAGCTACTACAGATTTTCCACTTGTACCCAAATCATTTGGGCCTTAATGGAAGTAAAACAAAATATTTAACAAATATGAAGATACAGTATATTCATCCTTGTTGTTGCTCTCATGGATATATTTACTCTAAACAACCTATGAATAATAAAACCACTCTATTTGCCAAATTAAATAATAATCCCTATGGTATGAATTGGTATTGTTGCTCCTATGAATACATAATAGGCTGTTATCAAAAAATCATGCCTGAAGCATATATGCAGTAATATTTTAGCACAGTGAAATAGAGACTTCTTTTAAAAAAAATATGCATAATCTGTCTTAATAGTTTTTTATATAATTTAGCATATTATTAAAAAAAAAACTATAAAAAGTTATCTAGAAACCACAGTTGAATCATCCTTACACAGCAGGATGTCATAAACCTAAAGGCATGCCAGAATGGCTCACAGCTACAAGAAAAAAGAGACTAAAACAAGATCTGATGACTTTCAAATATAAATAATGAATTCTAGGGCCAGATTACTGACTTATTTTCATTAACAGAAGAGCAGAAGAAAGGAAAAAAGGTCACAGAATATGTAAAGGGCTCTATACTTTCCTTGTTTTGAAGGAAAACAGATTAATATTTTCAGGTTAGGAAGACAAAACACCACTGATAGAGCTCAGTGGTTATGCAGCAACACTGGACTTTACTGTTACTCATTTTCCAGTACAATACTTTATTTTCCAGAGTTTGTAGTTCAGCTTCAAAGCATTAGCTATGCAATGAAATTCGTCAGGCTGAGTTTCAGCATCAAAGAAAAAAACAAACCATTCATTAATTTCAACTATGGCCATATATAAGATCTTGATCAATGACACAGTGTGTCTGGATGCACCCTCAGCAAGTTTGCAGAGACCACCAATCTGAGTGGTGTGCTTGGCATGCCTGAGGGACAGGATGAGATCCAGACAGACCTTTGACAAGTCCGAGATGTGGGCCCATGTGAACCTTATGTAATGGTTTTAAACTAAAAGAGAGCATATTTAGACTAGATACAAGAAGTTTTTTATGATGCAGGTAGTGAAACATTAGAGTAGGTTTCCCAAATAGGTGGTAGGTGCCCCATCCCTGTAAACATTCATAGTCAGGCTGGATGGTGCTCTGAGCAACTTGATCTAGCTAAAGATGTTCCTGACTGAAGGTCAGGAACCTTCCTTTAAAGGTCCCTTCCAACCCAAACTATTCTATAATTCTATATAACCAGCCTGTCTCCAAGAGACTGTGGAGATTTCCTGCACCATGACAAGCAAAAGCAAGCAAAAAAGCGGTACAGACGTATTACTAAGAATCTACATAAACAGCACTATGCAAAAAAACCCAATATAATCCTTTAGATAACACTAGCAATAGAATTTTTAGTTAATAATAGAGACTTGCAGCCTAAAGATGATAGCCTATGGAACAGACAATTGGGTTTGGCCTAAATTGAGTCCCCTGTGTTGCGTCCCTCCCCTCTCATTTATTTTACCACTTTTAGTTTAAATTCCTGCCAAAAATTAGAAAGTGATCTTTTCAAATAATAATTTTAAATTAAAATGCACTGTAAACAATACATTCTATATGAGAATCACTGATGCTAACTTTCATTACTTTGAAATTATCATCTCTTACTTTATTTATTTACCATAAATGACAACAACTCTTCTCCTGAAAACCTGTTCCTGGCCAATTCATAAATACATGATGTGCCTCCCTCAGCGAGTGCTTAAGTGCCACAAAATTTGAAGACTGGAATGACTATTTAAAAAACATTCAATAAAGCACCACTAGGTTCTAAAGAAAGAGACATTTAGACAATCATATCAACAAATAAGAAATAAGACTTCCAGGGAAAGAAGTTTGGAGGTTTGTCCCCCCTCCCCCACATTCACTACTGCAGGTAATGTGGGATTCTTACATTCCTCAATAGCCTATAAAAAGAAAAGTAATGGTACATACAAAAAAAATATTTTGTGATACTTTTGATGCATCTTCTTTAGTCATTTTGGAAAAAGCAGAAAACAATGAAAACAAACTATGATGTTGCTATAAAGTCAAGGCATCCACAAAGAAAATACTTTACCCCCAAGTAATCTGTAGTTTAGGAAGGCAAGTGATGTCTATTGCTGTCATACTGTATGGTATAACCATTCTTGAGTGACTGATAGGGAAGAGGATTTCTGATGGATTAGCTAGGTATGCTGTGCCTCGATAGAATGAAAAGATAAAATGAAAGATTATACAATGTGGGACATAGCACTGAGTGAGATTTACTAAGAACATGGTAACATGGAAAAGCACTTACACTTAGATTTGTAGAACACAGAAGAAAATTATTTATTAATTATTTCCAATTCTCTTTTTTTTTTACATTTAGAAGAATACCTTATGATTCTACCTACAGTTGTTCTTCACCTTCAGTGAATGCTGTCCTTAAATTATTTAAGGATTTTTCTTAACATTAACATCATCGGTTAATGACATGAAGAAAATTTTTAATACCACCTCCTTTTTTCCAAAATACACTGGAGGTATGCATATTCCATACATACCTCTCGGGCTCTGAGATGGCATCCATTTACTTGCTCTAATATTTTCTGTGATTACATACAGCTCGTTCCAAAACAGCAGCTCATGTTCACTGGGGGATTCTATTCACTATCGAAAACACTGTAAACACATCTGTTCTCACAGTGTACTCAGTGAAATGACACAGAAGCTTTTGGAAACTGATACTAAGATATTTCAAATGACAACCAGCAAAAATAAACAAACACCAACTGTGAAAAGAAAAAACATAGTGAGAAAAAAAGAGCCATATTTTAAATACACACAGGAGCAAGAAACTGATCTAAGTACTGGCAAATATGAGCAAAGAAAGAAAAAATACTTAAAAAGGGAGAGGGAAAAAAAGAGGAGGGAACATTCAAGTAAAGGGACATGTAAGTCAGTTAAGTTTCTCAAACACAGCAAATAGAAGTACAATTACTACTCTTGCTCTGTGCCCTACCACACCGCTTTATTTGCCACTTTATTTGTCTCCTGCTATGACTCCGTCTGTCATCCTTTTTGGCTCAAATCACTGTGTTTTATCCTATCCAAACTATGTCTGCTTCCTCACCAATTACCTGTTTCTTGTATTTTCCATACTATAGGAATACAGGAGTTCACCAAGACACTAATAGCTTTCCCTTACTTATACTGAAAGGAATTTTTTCTTCATTTTCACCTCTCAATCTCTCCATAGACTTTTGTACCATAGGTCATGTCTCTTCTCCTTTTCTCTCTCTCTTTCAACTTCATGAGAACCTCTACAAAAAAAAGTTCTTCCCCAAAGTATCTTAATTTCTTATTACATCAACAAGTTGTTTCTCGGGGATTTCAATAGAATCCTTCATGCCCTTCTTTGAAGTTTTCTCCAAATTTCTTTCTCAATACTTCCATCTGCAAACTCATATGAACCTCTTTTATTAGCAAACTCTCAGCTCTCTCCATCTTCGGAGTCCTACTTTGTCATATACTTAGCCTTCCCCATGCTGGCTAGCACATTTTTCCCCATTGTTTCTGCATTCTCTTACACTTGATAAATTTGTTACTGACTTAGGTGCTAGACTCCATAAACTCAATGTTCAATTTGTAACCCTGACACTGGCTCCTCATCCAGGATGTTTAAAATTCTACCAGCTGATCAATTTCTTCCTCGTGTCTTATTCTTCTCCCATTTCAAGTATTAATACTTAGGCTGTTTTACTGCTAATACTATTAGCACTGTTTCTCCTAATTTCTGAGCACAAATATTGTGATGTTCAGCGATCCCACAATAATTTGAAAATTAGATCCAGAAAAGTCATACACCACACAAATGCCAGTTTAGTTTCACATCAAGAGATATAGCAGCACTACAAACACAGAAGTTAAAATGGCAGCATACATAAAAATATTTCCATTTGGTCAAATAGGGACATTTATGCTGTTAGTTGAGTAGTTAAGAATAGGGAAGAGGTTGCTAGCCATAATTCTTCTGGTTTTGCCAGCTACCATTACATTAAAATGTTCTTAACTTATTAAGGATAATGCACAGGCACTAATACTTTAAGGATAATGCATAAGCACTAATACTTTAACATTTCCTCAAAACTCCAGAGAACTATCATAAACCCCAAAATATCTACTTTTTCTTTTGAGTTACTGAAGCATTATATGCTGGTTCTGCTCAGAAACAGTACTCTTTTTTTCAAACATAATTTGTAGAAAATATAAAATAAATTTTATTTAATTACTTAATTTTGATAATTGAATATTGGTATCCCCCAACAAAGCAGCTGCAGAGACACAGCAAGAGGATAAAGTAGTAGAATATAATGAAGTGAAATCATATGATGAGGACATCCTATTACAGTTATGTGAGATTTCCACAATGTTTATCTGCATTTTAATTACAATATTGCTTTCTTTAATACACATAGCAAGGATCTAAACTAATTCCATATTTGATTCTAATTGTTTTCTGTTAATCTGAGAAGGAGAACTGCCAAGAATGTTCAAGGTCTATGTTTGAAAAAAACCTGTAAAATCTACAAAAAGTCACAGAACCTTTTAAGAACTAAACTTGAATCCTGTAAATCAGGAGTTCTGTTCAACAACATTAAGCTGTATACAGATATATAGCTTCACAGAAGTGGGAACACATTTGCACACAGATATTTTAGTAAATGCCAAGCACATCAGTTTTGTAAAGTTTTAATCTTGTAATAAAAACAACCAACCAGTCCTACTACTTGTTCTATCTCACAGTGGTAGGAATGTCTGTGGCCGCTTCCTTACGGTCTAAAGGGAGGGCTTTGACGAAAACAAAGGTTGTATAGGAAGGTCACAGCAAGCCATTTCCCTTACGCAAATCATGCTACTTACATCAAATGATGGAATCAAGATTTTTTTTCTGTCTTAAAAATGATGAATACCTGACTGCCAACCACTTCCAAGATGAAGATTAATACATATTCACACACTACAGAAGAGAAATGGTTCACTTTAAAAATTAATAGCACAACCTCCTATTATTATTTTCAGTCCCCATTGCCAAGGAACAGACGTATTTGTACATACTAATTCACTCACATATATATATATGTATATACACAAGTACTTAGAATTAAATTATTGTACTTAAACATTCCTAAAAGTTCAGGTTAAATAAATTACTTTTATATGAGTGTCATCATTATTAGATGTTAAATGCTAAGGCCAAAGCATGTTAACATTTTTCTTTCTAAGCATCACTGAACATACGCTCACAGACAACACTGAATAGACTTTTTGCTGAATTTTATAAAAAAATTTATTAATAAAGTTGGCTTTAATTTACTTAAAATTAATTACTATTAAGATTAAAGAAAACTCTCTCAGCAAAGGCTTAACAGTCATAACACAAATTAGCTTTTCCTCTCCCCTCCAAAAAAAAAAGGGAATTAGAGCTACTGTAGCATTCCTTAATTGATTGTGAATTTAAAAGGACCTCTGCATGGTTCTGTTTTGTACTCATAGTAGACAAAGAATGAGTAAACATTTATCCAAAACAAAAGAAAATGTTTCACATGAGACGCGATGTACTGCTAGCAGGGAAGGGTTATATGACTGAGATGTCTACTGTTTAATTTCTTAAATAATGTTACAGCTATTTTTTAGCATGTGAGAATTTGCTATGTCATATAAAAAAGAAAAATCAGTTTTTACTCAAGTAATGTTTTCAAAGGGAATATGCAATCCATGAGAAGAAATAAAAGTAAAAGGTAAGAAACAGAAAGTTATAATTGGGATACT
Source organism: Heliornis fulica (assembly GCA_013399135.1). NCBI lineage: Eukaryota > Metazoa > Chordata > Aves > Gruiformes > Heliornithidae > Heliornis > Heliornis fulica. The sequence goes on along the minus strand of VXBZ01012769.1, from coordinate 190,878 downwards.
TTTGATCACTAAAAATATCAGTTCCCTCTCTCTCCTCTCTTTAACATTTCTAGTTTGTTGATGAACCAACCGTGTTTGGCATAATTAACACTAAGATCTTCAGAACTCTATGACTGAAAATAATTGCTTCTCTCCTTTCTTTCCTGAGCACGCTGAAGCCCAACCTAAAGATTTAGAGCTGACTGGACAAATATAAAGGATGTCAGAAACAGTGACCGCTGACATGCCATTCAAGGCACATGGAAGAGAGTTCAGGCTTGAATGCCTCTAAACTGCTCATTGGTAAGATCAGCTATCAGTGAGACACAGTGTAAGTCAGCACAATTCACTGAGCCTGCTATGACCTTAAAATCATTGCTCCTGGGGCATGTTCATCCACCAATTAGTTTATACGCTCACTGGAAATCCATTGCTCAGTAAATGCACTGGTCTCTCATTCCACAGTGTTGATGAAGTGTGTGTGATGGCTTTCTCTTCACAACTTGACCCCTAAAGCTGACCCATCTGGAACTGAAGTATTCATGCCACTTGAGCACATCCTTGGTTATCAGAGTCTGATATTTTCTTTAAAAACATCATTACTTGCATTTTTTCCTCTTAGTTAAAAATGTTTTGCATCCAGTAAGACACAGAAAACTTTTTTGAGAAGAAATTTAGTGCACAGTACACTGAAGTATTGAACCAACTTGAATGGAAAACATGATTTCTGATAAAACTGGTATGAAAACAGTAACTATGGTTCCGCTCAGAGAAAAGCTGTTAAACCCATATATTAATTCAGTGCAGTACATTCCCTTTGCCATGAGGTTCAAAAACAAAACCAAAAAACCAAAACCAGACCCAAATCAAAACAAGAACTCTATATGCACAGCAGGCTCATAGCTATCATCACAGCATGGTAAGAGAGAATTTTCATTTAGGCATTTAAAGATGTATGACATCTATTGAAGCATTACATAGCTAAAGTACAATGTAGATTGTGTGATTCTCTATATAGAATACTCTTACCTTACTCTAGGTCTCCAAGTACATTATGACCCCACTTCTACTAAATTACAAACCACAAATTAGCAAACAAATTTGTAAAATATAAACAATAAAAGTATGCAAAATCCATCACTAGGCTTATTCCACAATCTGGGATTAATTTTCCTATCAGGTACTATCAGTTCTTATTATTAATGACAGTCAGTCATTATTAATGACAATAAGAATAACAACTCATCTAATAGAACACAGTAATAAAACCCAAACCAAACAAAAAACCCCAAAACCCACCAAAAACCCCTCAAAAAACCCAAAACCAACCAAATCCTCAAACCAAACCAACACATAAAACCAGCAAAAAACTCAACTACTGTGTTACTACTCACTGCACTGCTCCTGTATGTTCTCCAGTCAAATAAAAAAAAAAAAAAATATTCTGAATACATTTATCAAAGAAGTGACTGTACTGACATTTTCTCGGGGAAAAATTTTTATATAAACATATTATAATATAATAATATTATATAATAGTATAATACATTATACAGCATTATATTATATTATATATAAATTATAAATTATATAATATAATAACATTGTATTATATAATTTATACTATTATATTATGATATAATATTGTTAAAATATTATATTTTTCAGCTTTTGATAAAATTCAATAATCATTTCATCTCTTATTAGAGTGGGGTTTTTCTGGGGGGGAAAGATACCTTCCTTTTAAATATACCCTAATTCTACTGAGAAAACACAAAAAGAAGAACAGAAAAACCAAATACTGTGTTTGCAAATATTTTTTAAAAGAAAAACAAACCCAAAGCTGTGTTATCTTATGAAAAAATGAGAACGATTAGTGGTAAGACTCATTAAGCAATTAAGCAAACCAAACAGAATTTTTTTTTGTTCTTCTTAATGAGTTTAAGCTCATTTGCAAAAGGAATCTCTGCTATTGCAATATAAAGTGCTGTGAGACTTAGAAAAAATATATCTCAACCTTAAAATTATATTAATAAAAAAGAATTAATGGTGGATATATTTTGTAGGCAAAGGCTATACTATCAGATGAATTTCAAAAGCTATAACACAAAACAGTTTGTAATAGCACCTAGTTTACTTAAATACCTGACAAAAAAATAAAATCATTAAAGGTAAAAAGTATTAAGAGAGTAGACCTGTCTCTAATCTAGAACCCAAGTAATAAAAAATCCAAAGGCAGAGCTAGAACAATTCAAACTAGAAATAAGATGGTCATTTTAATTAGATAATTAGCTATTTGAAAGTTTTGTATGGAGAAATAGTCAATAAACCATTGACTTTTCAAAGCTTTCCAAAGCTACATGCCAGTTCACCAAGAAGATTTGTATTTAATTAGGTCATTTTTAAGGGCTCAAAGTCTCCATCAAATTACTGCATCCTAGCCAGTTACCTAACATCACCTGAGTCAAAGTAACTTAGCCTGGGACAAAGTAAAATCTGTCTGACCGCAGACAAGATTCTCACAGTCAAGTTCTCTGACTTGTGTAAGACAAATGAGAATAGCTGATCATGATGGTCTTCAATACTTCAGGTGAAATTTAGGGCCTACACAAGCAAGAGAAATGCTGCTATAGATATATGAGGAATTGTACAGCTGCAAATGTTGTCCTTTGCTTGCTACCAATGTCAAGCTAAGTAAAGCTTTATAATCCTTTCATAGACCCTGTCTATATTCAAAGCATTTTTGCTCTGTCTTCAATGTCTTCTGGATACTGTAGGTAATAAACCATAAAATTTTTAAAAGAAGTAAAATATTAATTTTAAATAGAATGTCCTAACTGGTGGGTTTGGTTGGGGGATTTTTCGGAAAAACTTTTCATACGCTTTTCCACTGAAGGGAGTGGATGGAAACTTCTCAAGTATTTTTCTAATTATAAATTAATATTATTTACTTCAAAATAACTACAATACATTGCATTGCTATTTATGAGACATATCCATATGTTTTGTAACACTTAATCACAGGAAGGGTAAGATACCTGACCTTTGAGAAGACAACAAAGCAAACATCCAGAATACCGAAACACCACAAACTAAGTGTTCTGAAACACCAAGAGTGGTCAGACGCAATAATTAATGACCTGATTAAACAACACAGCACCAAAGGAGCAGGGTCCATCCTTCCTTTCACCCCTCACTTTTCCCCTGGCCACATGGTCCTGAGAGACACATGCTCTCTATTAATGCAAGCTGGTACTTGCTGGACATCTCCGTTCAGTCAATCTATTAAACTTGCAGAAAACAGTTGAGCTTTTTTTACTGTTTTAGTAAATTGCACCAACTCATGAAAGAAATCTTTCAGCATGTGAGATGCTGTGCTGCTAGAACAGGGAAAGGACTGAGGAGAAGGGTGCTCACAAGAGCTTTCAGTAGCAGCAAGTTATTACTTTCATGCGTTCAATACATGTATAAACATGAAAAAGCGGACTAGCTTATTTCTTTCTTCCAGAAGTCATAATGATGGCCACCAAAAGTTTATGGATTCGAGATCATTCTGAGAGGAAGAAATCTGCCAATACACAATGAAAAAGTAGCCAAAATACTGTGAACAAATAAAATACAAATTATTTGATTGAAGCATGCTTATGTATCTCACTGATAAAAGTACATCAATGAATTTTGTACAGAGATGAAGTACATTAAGAGACCCTAGATACTGAGTTTTTGGGTTCATCGATCTTTTTAATTATTTTTTTAAAAAACAGAAAAAAAAATTTGTAATTTACACACACATCTGAAGAATAAGTAATAGCACGAACTGCATCTCACTCAAAAAATTCAGGACCAAGTCATCTACTAAATTTTCCACGATTAAGGATGGATATTCAAAGCTTCAGTTGTACTTAATTTGAGCTGATCATGGTCTGCTCCTAAAATGGGGCACTCAAGTTCTTTCCCTGTCCTGGTATACTTCAGCATCTCCCATGCAACTGCACAGCAAGTTGACTGGGGAGCTGATCCAGCTGAAAACTAACCCTACCAAAACAAAGATCAGATTAGCCAGATCCCCTAGCACTAATGGTGCAGTGTTATAGTTGCTATATTTGACACCAACATTAAAGTCATAAAACAGCTGAAGTTAGAAAATGAAGCATCTGAATTGGCTGCAGCCTGGAGTCACGGGAGGTTTAGCATACAATACAGAAGTGTATCTACCTATACTTACATGCTGTAGTACTTAAACCTAGTTTTAAAGTTTTATTTTCATCTTCTAGTTTAAGTCCTAAAGTTGTGCTGTTTGATTTTTTCTTTGGGTTTTGTTGGTTGGTTTGGGGTTTTTCTGTTCTCCTTCTTGTGTCATTCATGGACATGCAATTTCTTGTCCTTAGTCACTGCTGATAGGTGACTGCAAAAGCTGATGCTGGTATACATTGAAGAATCATTTCTTTTAAAATTAGCTTCTTCCATTGTTAAAGAACCATGCAGCATAAATGCTTCATTTCAAGCTTGTGCAAGTTTTATCCTGAAAACTATGTGCTTCATTGTCCCAGAGAAATAGAGCTGTCTTGGGTTGTTATGAACAAGGGCAGACTCAAAAGCACTGACACTTGACCTAGCAAAGATCTTGCAGTGTAACAGGTTGACAAATGGGAAAACAATTTGTGAAAATAAATGTCAAAAACTGCATCTGCTTCAGCAGGTTTGAAATTCTGACCAATTTAAAATTATTGTAAGCATTCAACCAGGTTATCCATCTGAAAATCTGCTTAAAATTTTCCAAAGATCATGACATTTTTCATATTAAAATTGCTTTAATTTTGTGCAGTCATTCTTGTAAAGCAATATAGAAAACTTTTTGGGGATACATAAATCATATATTCATCAGTAATAACTGAAAATCTTAAGGAATGGACTGAAATAAAAACGTTTTAAGTCATACAAAAAATCATTTACCTAATATAATCATCTAATTTTGCAAGTATTAGCTACCAATAGGATCAGTTTTGATATGCAACAGAGCTTCAGAATGGGCACATTCTGTCTGTAAAATAAGTAACTAGGCAAGATATACCATTGGAACTGGTTTCTTTAATTACAGATCTAACATACAGTTGCACAGAAACTTAGAAGCAGGCCACAGCACCTAAGACTGATGACACTTTCTGCTGTCCATTCTACAGTCCTTCTTCCTGTGCATTCAACAAATCCCATTACCTTTGTTGGCTTAAACATTGCTTCCTTCCATTAAACCTGTGTCTGTAATTTTACTGTGCAATATAAGATCACAAAGATGTATTTTTGCATTCATTTGCATAATCTGTGAGGCTATGATCATAGAATCATAGAATCATAGAATTTTTAAGGCTGGAAATGACCCCTAAGATCATCCAGTCCAACCATTAACCTACCGCCACCAAGTCTACCCTTAGACCATGTCCTCAAGCACTGCATCTACCCGTCTTTTAAACACCTCAAGAGATGGGGACTCAACCACCTCCCTGGGTAGCCTGTTCCAGTGCTTGATGACTCTTCAGTAAAGAAGTTCTTCCTAATATCTAACCTAAATTTTCCCTGGCTCAACTTGAGGCCATTACCTCAAGTTCTGTCGCCTGTTACTGGGGAGAAGAGACCAACCCCCATCTCACTGCAACCTAATAGAATGATAGAAATTAACAATTACACATATTTTATTTCTTTGCAATTTTGTTCTACATATGTAAGAAAATATTACTGGAAAGCAAATAAAGGCCTTAGGAATTAAATTGAATGGCAAGCCAGCAAGTTTCTCTAGTCACTGTCATTGCAAGACAGCTCTGCATGAGCAACCTTTTATTATCCGACTTCAGTGCAAAGGTAATGTCTTTGCGTGTGGCGACTAAACCTGTTAAACCTCAAATCAAAAGATTTATAAAACTGATATAGAAGTAACAAAGAGCAGTTTAATGCAAAACTTCAATTAAGTCTCCATACTAAGAACCCTGATCCAGAAAAACATTAAATTGCTTTTCTTCAATACCACTGATTTACATAACCAGAAAGAGAGCACATCTACATGCTTAGACATTTGCTACCATTTTAAGGATTTCCTTCTCACATTTGGTTTGTGAGAAAATATTCAAAACAAATATCAGTATTGTAGTATTAAACCTGTGCACTTCAAAGTATCCCTCAGGTTTTAATGATTAATATTGTGCTAATTCTATACAAGTTCAAGCTTAGAAGAGTTACAGTCTGCATCCATACAACTCATCCAGTCTTCTAATCCAGATTTTAATACATGTGCCACTTCTGGGAAACATTCAGAGCCTTAATAAATGTCATAAGGTTTAGTTGCACCAGAAATGTTCGGGAAGATTTTTTATTTTCTTCTCTAACATAGACCAACGTAATTCCGGAACTACTCATTAAGAGGGGAATAACCCCACAACATAACAATACAGCCTGCAAAAAAATGGCATCGCAAGCCAACAATAAGCAGAAAGAACCACTGCTAAGCCAAGAGCTGCTCAACAGATCTTCAAGACAGCTGTTAAAAGTTAAAGAGGACAATCCTCTTTGCTCCAAAATAGAAACATCACTTGCACTTGACAAGATTCTTCCTAGAACTTTACACTCCTACATGTTAACTTTTGAAATTCAAGTAAAACTTAGAGATAAAATCTTCATAAAAACCAGCTCCAACACTGTCCCTAGAGTGCTTACTTTGGTAATCTATCTCAAGTAACTCTTCCATTTCATATTCATTATCTCCCATACAAACCAACTCAACACATAAATTAAAATAACATTTTAACAGGTGACTCCAGATTAAATATTCACAAAGCACTACAAAGCAGCTCATATTTGTCATATTGTAAGAGAGACAAGAAAAAATAAAATCTGAGTATCCTCCAACAGGGCAGAGGAGAAGACAAGTAAAATATTCATTGAGCCTGTTTTCCAAAGATACACAAGCAATTGGGAAGGGAGGATCTTGCTTTGTTTCATTTCAGCTTTTGCATATTTCCTTTTCAGAGCATGTCAACTAAAGAATGTGCCTAGAATAATTGCAACTATTTTGTTATATCTCTCTTCATAGACAGACTGCTAAACATTCATATTGTAGATAACCTAAGTCCAAAGTGAATTTTATGGAAGAGTAATGTCCACAGAAAAATATAGTGTAAAATTATTTTGGTTTTAATTGTGCAATAACTTAATCAATAAGCAAGCCCTAAACTTGTTAATGGACCAAAACAAGCATCAGGAATGAAAAAAGGAAGGAAGTGGGCTAAAATCTTTTAATACTAGTTGGCCATACTGTTAAAATTCATCCTCAGATCAAAAGGCAGGTGTTATGGTTTTAAAGTGATGCTTTAAGCACAATTAGTGATAGCTGACTTAAAAAAACACAACCTGATGTTTCACACTTGAAAAGCCTAATGTAGCTTACATTTGTTACACAACTACTTACCAGAGGTATGAATCCTCTGTAACAACCTAAGAAGGGTATATATGTAGGAAATGCAACCTTGCAGCCCCCTTTCCAGGGGCAAGGGAATGTAATTTGATTCTGCTTTGGCAGGTACCCCTGGGAGAAGCCTTGAGGTTTCCTTTGACTGTGTGGGAGAAGAAACCTGCTTCAACCAGCGACTGTACATACAGAAGAGAACATGGTAACTAGAGCAAACTGGAGAAGCTGTGAATGTCCCAGAGCCTAAAAGCTTTTGTAGACACAAAAATACCCTTTCAGTCACAAAACTGGGATCTGCAGGTAAAAATCCATAGGTGGTACTAGAGATCTAAGGACTACTTGTGCTATACATTAACATTATTATTAATTTATATTCCTTCTGTTCACATTGTTTTGGTTCACTCCTCTAAAAGACATCTATTTCTGTCTTAAGATGCAATACATATATCTATCTATGCCGAACTGACTTTTTTCCAAGATTAATGGAAAAAATGTATTTGATATGTTTAAAATCATAAATATTTCAGTCTAATAATAAAATTTTCTAAAGCACTCACCCTGGGCCAGTACATCCTTTTAATCTACAGTGACATTGTGACATTGAATTATGTGTGGCACCTACATCAGTAGGAAATATTTAATATCATAATAGTACTTAAAATATTATAAGCTTTAGTCCCAGTTTTAAAATAGTCTCAAAGACAAAACACAGCAAATTGAAGTATTAAATGTCCCCTGAACCTATTCTTAGAAGATTAACCATTTGGAAGACATTTTAGCTCTAAAAATTTGTAAAGTGACTACATTAGTAAATTTTCTTGTTACTAATGTATTAAAAAGGAGATTTTAGTATTTTTACTTAAAAAAGACAGCATCCAGGTGTTAGAGAAAACACATTTAATTCTTTTAAAGAAGATTAGCTACTCTCATTTATAGGTACTATTTCCAAGTGCAGGTATTCCTAGACCCAGGCTAATTTTGTTGGCATTTTGAATGGCTAGGATTTTACTCAAACACAAAATTTACAAATTATTGTATTATTAGAAAATGTGTATGATCCTCAAATCTGCACCTGGTAAGGTGATTATAATTTTTCTTGTATGGTTTCAATAACTGTCCGGATATTTAAAAAAGAAAAAGGAACTTAACCCCTTCACTTGAAACCTGAAGTCTCCTATGTCCTTCATATAAGAACTTAGTTAAATCTTCATTTAATGATAAAAAATATTCTTTTTGAAAGCCTATATAATTTATAAATATATTATATAAATTAATATAATAAAATATAAAATAATATACATATATATGTTGCAGAAGACAGAAGGTTTTGGGTTCAGTATGGAAATATAAGAGTGACTGAAATACTGTTCCTTTTTATCCACCAATCCATTCTGTTTTCAGGGTTGTTTTCCACTGTTCTGATGACAAAGACATAAGACTGTTATTCTGCTGAAACAAATTCACCTAAAAACTTTTTAAAGTGTATTTCTTCTTGTGTAACAACATCACTGAACTCACTACAGGTGAAAAGTTGCCAGATTTTTTCCAACACATTTTCAGAAGGACACATACAAGCTCTGCATTCTGTCTGGTTAACTCTTTCTTGTGGGTGTTCAAGATGACCTGAAGTCATCTGCTAACATGAAAGCCACAGACAACTTCGGGGTTTGGAAAAATGGGGTCCACATCGGTACAGTGGCTAGTGCTGCTGGCAGGATGTGTCTCGTGGTGACCAACATACTTCAATAGCGACAGGATTTAGGATACACTAAGCTCACTTTATTATACTATGCTCTTAAAATGCAGTAAAGAACAACATCATTTCTAAGCTCTGAATTATTATCAGTGAGCTGCAGTTAAGGATAAGAAGTATTGCTAAGTTTTGTATTATGCATGCCATTACAAGCAAGCACCACTTTTCCATTCTTCTAAAAATGCCATTTAAGGGTTTCAACAGTTCTGCTAAACCTAGACTGTAAGTGCCATGCTTGAATCTATTTTTTTGGATGTATGCCCAACAATAAATGATCCACAATGATCTGAGGACAGCACTCTCATCCAAGAACTTAATCAGATTAATGATGTATTTATTTTATAAAAAATGAATAACATTAAGCTTGAGAATACCTAATTTACATATTAAATGGTTGAAGGGGACAAAAAATACTAGTGGTTTTATAAAATTAAGATTACAGAATTGACTATTGTTTTCAAAATCTGTTACTAAATTGCGGAGATGGAAAATAATAAATAAGTGTTCATTAGCAGTGTTTATGTAAATTCATGAGTTGAATTTTAGTTGTTCAAAAGACTTAACGATGTTTACATTTACGAAGAATTTATTGAGAGCAATGCTAATATCACAACGTAGCAATGGCAATAACACCAACATTACATACTTTTAAGTAACTTTCCAGCTCTTTCGATCTAAAGAATATAATTAATATTTTTTTAAAAATTGACCACAGACAGAAGATGCTGAAGGGAGCACTGAGAATAAGAGGTGTGAAAGCAGCACTGACACTATTTGCATTTGGTTAGTTTTACATAAAGCATACAAAGAGACCTAACAGAATGAATTAAACGATACAAAACTGGCATACCTTACAGGGTTAAGGAGGGGGAAAAACATTTGTTAATATTCTTTACTCATTTCTTCCATATTCCAGATACTTAGTGTTTCTCTACCAAGTTCACTATTTCATAAAAGTACTACAATTGTGACAAATATGACTTATCGGCACCAAATATAGTGGTTTTGTCCTGTCGCATCAACTCTTTGAATCACATACTGCTACAGCCTGTTCATTTCCAAGTCCCAATGGGTTAAACTCAGCACATGGAAAAGCAATGAGAAAAACAAAATAAGAACCATGAAGATTAGGCTGGCATTTGTCATCTGATATGGTAAATCTTGTGTCTACCGTCATAAAACAATAAGTATTATGTCCCCTTCTAAACTTAAAGACATTCCCTCTACCTTTACGCAATAAATACTCTCTGTTGATAAAACAGGCTCTTGCTCGGACAAACAGGGATTTTGCAATGATCCAAGATGGCCAACAAGGATACATATGAATCAGAATACCCCTGGAAATATTCCTAGGTCAAGCAAAGAACATAGATATGCAGCTGCAATCCAATCTGAAACATCAGGCAATAGTTTCTAACAGACTCTGCTACTAGAGCAAGAAACCTCATCTTCCTGTTGCAACAGCATGACCCATAACAATATGCTGCATTAAAGACAACAGAATAGGAATTCTTCTGAGTACCACATCCAAAAGGCAGGACATCGCAGAGTAAAGACAATAAACCAACCCTTCCTTCCTTTGCTGGGAGGGAATGGGAGGAATATTCACAAAAGATGATGGTAGTAAAACAGTTCTTCCAATGACAGACTGTATCTTCAAACCCAGAAGGAAACAAGATGAAAGCTGAATTTCTCCAGAAGATGAGAAGGTGAGGGTGGGAAATCTGTGACTTATATGAAGATTTCATCAAACTTGCTTCCCCACTGATGTACAAAACTCAAATTGTTTGGCACTTCTATTGAAAATCCAGGCCTACAACTGAGTAGTATAGGAACAATGATTGCTGGCAGACTTGTATCAACAGAGCCCAGCAGTTGGCTCTATTTCAGCTCCTATCTAATCCTTATATTATACTGCGCTCATCACCGCAGTATGTGAATTCCCACTAATGGGATGTTATAGCTAAAAAACAAAGCCCACAGCAAAATTCTTCCAACTCAGGAAATCTGCAATTAATATTCCAGCACAGACTTAACTGTGTTTCAACACCCCCTGCCATTCTTCATCCATAACAGAGCTCATGCTAGTTGTTATTTTTGATGTGGGCCACAATGTGATACCAATCCGTATGTTCTGACTGATAAAGCAACAGCCCACCACAAATGGGACACAAACGTGGTTTTTTTTTTACTTTCTAACTTAATATGGCCAACAATACTGTCCTTGTTGTGGTCTAGATCTAAATCTAGACTTTCACTGACTTCTTCAATGACAAAAAATTAATCCAACTTGCCACAGTAACAATTCAATATCAACCTTATAATGATTTATATCAATAGATCAATGCACACCACTTTTCTGGAAAACATACAAATACATAAAGACCAAAATCCCTTGCCCCAGTGACACTGGTACACTGAGCACTTGTCCCAGTAATAGTTTTTTTCCAAACTATTTTGACTGCACCTGTTTTATAACACACCCTGTGGTGGAACTACCACAAAAATAGTTAGATGACATAGAGTGATATTAAACAGCTTCTCCTTTCACCTCCCCACCTAGCTAGATAATATCCTCCAGAATCCATTTTCATTGGAAGTACTGGAAAACCCACTATGCTTACTGCACTAGAATAGTTCATATGAAGGACAGGGTCTGATAACAGAGCACTACAAAAGATCAGTGTGGGACAAGGTTAGGAACTGCCCTGTGCCAGGCAGTTCAAGTTGCCTCTGAAACCAGTAAAAGCAACACATTCCCCCCAAAATATTCAACCAAAGGAGCACATGGTGCTTCTGCTGAGACATCTTTTAAGGAAGACTGGCAGCCACTGGAGGAGGAGAAATGACAAGACACGTAGAAGATGATGGTGTTGGAGACACATGGTTGGATGGCGGCCAGAGGAAGTACACCCCCAGAAGGAGGACAGGTAAGCCACACTGGAGCCAGTACACACCCACAGTAATAGACATTTTTAATAAAGCTGTTAAAATTGAACTTGCAAAGTGAGAACATACATGTCATATCTAAAAAGCAGCAATAATCACGTGTCTTCACATGGTTTACTTATTTGCACATAAAACTCTATTCCAGTGAAAAGTATTGAACCCAAAATATTAACTCAGGGTGATCTGTATTTCTTTCAATTTGATGACTATATGAACTATTCACTGATGATGTACATCCATGTTTCCGAGATTAATTTTCAAAAAAAAGTCTAATATTCAGAAGTTACGACAATCCATGGTAAACATTCTATTTGTTTCATACTTGGGGTGGACAATAAAGCAATAACCAGCACAAATTCTATGTATGATTTTGAGTGATATAATAAAGAATGTTTTCTTTTTAGTGAAGACTACTTACTAAAAAAAATCTGAGGAGGAAAAAACCCCAAATATCCATTTTTCTTTTTTGTAGGTTCATGTCATTTCTCAATGCTCTAGTACCAGGCTCTAGGGTGCTGTTCAGATTAGCCATGACTTGAATAGAAATTCATTCTTTTTCTTTGCTGAATGAATGCCATTATTTGGCTGTGGGTTATAAGTAGAGTTATATTTCTAAGAATTTTATTTCTGTCTATAACCGCTCAGGAATATTACTTATGTTCCATTTCATAGTTCTGAAAGTGTTTTGACCCCACATAGAAATTTGAAGACCTTTTCTGAATAGGACCTTCTATTCACATAATGATTTTTTCCTATATTATTTTATTAATATAAATACACTTCACCTAGTGAAAGCAGGTCTTACATAATATACAAGAGGCATCTTATTACATTGTGATAACTTTAAATAGAGTCTTTTGACTATGAAACTTATTTTTTCTACTTAAGTGGATATAAACTAGGTGAACAATGAGAAAGAACATCTTTTAAAATGACCTTCTGTTGATATTTAAATAAAAAGAAATTTGTGAGTATTTTCAAACCCAAATAAAATACCGGCAAAAAATAGGCTTGAATAACAAAGCAGTGAAATATATTATCTTGTTCCACAGGATTTCATAAACATTTAAGAGCTGAATTTATATTTTTTTTCTAATGAGTGTCCATTTAGAGTTAAGTCCAGGGCTGATACTGTCAGAAAGGTGAGTGCTGTCATTTTACTATGGCTAGAATACCTCTGTGACTCGGCATCTCATTTTCCTCTGGTTTCAGAAGAGCATTACATTTGTGGTAGGCTTACAATTCCTATAACAGCAGCTGCTGTTTGACATGACTTGGGACAACTTTTCCAAAACAAAATATTATTTTGTAATCAGCCATCTGATTACAATTAATAACCACGATGCTGTGATTTTGGTTAACCTTTAGCTAGTTCACTAAATATCTGTCCACATCCCAGTTCATTGTTTCATACTGATGTTGTCATGATTTCACCTGAACCTCACTGATTACAGTCTTACTGTTGCCCGATACACGAAACACAAACCAACGGAGTTAGTTTATGCGGTGCTTTATTCGGGGCCCCGGGAACCTGGGGACTAGCGTCCAAAGCCAGATTCCAAAGACCCTCAATTTTGGTTCATCTTTTATACTCTTTTTACAAACAGCTTACATTCTTTGGTTACAGATTAGATCAGCACGGCTCGACACGCAAACTCGCGAAGCGCTCCACATCCTCATACGTCATGAAGATAGCAATTGATAGTCAGCTCTTTTGTTATGTCTCGTATGCTAGACTAACCTAAGATAATGTCGTTAACCGACTCCCTACCTTCTACATCCCTATCACTAACAATCAGTTTGTTTTTGCTACATGTTCTATAACCTTCACTAGTCTCTTTAGTTATGTCTCTTCACATTCTTGGTTGGGTCAACATATTCTTTGCTTGTTTCCCAACCTCCATTCTCGCTGGCCTGTTTGACCAGCCCGAGCTTCAGCCTAACTACTTCTAAAATTCTCTAATTCATGCTACTTGCAACATTACTAGTGAAAAAATGCTGAAGGATATGGTTTGTGGCACTTTGGGAGATGGTTTAGAGGTTACAGTGGTGTAGTGCTGATGGTTGATGATCTTGAAGGTCTTTTCCAACCATGATGATTCTTTGATTCAATGAAATCTTTGGATTTACTAGCTATTAGCAAACTGTTCTCCATTTTGTCTCCATGGATATTACAAGCAGAGGCAGAAGGTTTAGTCATACCAACCCATACCATGCTCCAAAATCAGGTAACTTTGCCCATGGGAAATTTCATGTGCTATTTAAAAAAGAACAACTCCTTACCAGTGTCACTGAAATGCCCAGTGCCACCAGAAGGAACAAATCCACCCATAACATTGTGGGGGCAGATCCAGTCACTGTGTGCTGGCTCTCCAAAAAGAGCTCATCATGGAATGCCACATTAGTGAGAGCATGAAACAACCAGAAAAGGAGGACATAAGCCTGCCTCAGCAAGTGCTGCCCAAAGTGTTCAGTTCTGCTGCCTTGCCTTGACCTAAACGTTTAGTCCTGTCTCTTCACTTGCCATCCATATTCTTTTAATGCCTGAGCCTGTTTACAGGGTGGAATAGAAATGAGAGTCTGGGGGTAAGAACTAGAAGGGCAGTCAGCAGCAGAGCCATTCTAGATGGGCTTTAAAAGTTTGTGAAGTCAAACTCAAACTATTACAGTTTAATTCTTTCCCACCAGCTATGCTGAGCCATCCTTGATACTAATGCCTACAGAGCCAGGTGTGTTATTGAGCCACATCCTATACATCTCTTCTCAAGTCTAAATAAAGACAGAAGTGGTATGGATGATAAGGTGCTTTTTCTCTCAGCACTACGGGAAGGAAAGGACCATTTGGATGCAGGAATGAAAATACTGACAAATGTATAATTTTGAAAGTTATATTCAGGACGGTAGCAGAGGGACTTTCACAATTTAAATTATTACAGCTATTTGCCATTGTTAAACAATGAAATACACTGCACATGCACTTGCACACAGATTCTATTTACAGCTAACATGTTATAAACTCTCCCCTTTTAGAAAGCATTGAAGTATTGCAATTTTCTTCAGATTAAATTTGGAATCAAGTAATTATCCAGCCAAAGTGCGATATTATTGTCAGAAAAACTGGTTAAATGCTTTTCCACGGTAATGTTTTAATACCTGATGCATGTATTTAAAATGTTTCCTTACACTAATAAAAATACCTAATCAATTTAATCATAAACTTTGAAAAAGTAGCCCTCAAAATATATTAGTGCACCAATAGCAATCCTATTAATTGAAGCATCATTTAAAAAAGCCTCGATGGCTCTTATAGTTTCAGTCCCATACTAATTTAACATTACAGCGTTACAGCGTCATTTCTTGTTCTATTCTCATCTAATTTACCCTTCTTATTTCCTTTTAGATATGCTAGGTTTGCCACCCAATGAGTTTATTTCGCTAGTCATCACTTTTAACAGTAAAACCAAACTATTTGAGGGGAATAATCTCCCTGCAAATCCAACACAGGATAAAGAGCTCTTATTTATCGAGCATTTTGTGCCTTGAATTGAAGCATTATTAGGAAGAGTGAGCAATAAACAAAAACACCTCAGGGGCATGGGAGGAGCAATGTAACCAATTACATTTAATTAAATCAAAGGATGGGAGCCCTAGGGTTGAATGAGCTGAAGAACAAATTTGCATTAACACCTAGCAGCCAAACAAGTAGTTCTTGGTTTAGTCTGCAAGTACAATTGTTGCCATCTATTCTCCGCACTGAAGGGGGGCCATTAGCTAAATTCTTAGGAATTGTTTGTCCACTGATGAGGGTCTGCCTTCTCAACATTTCACCTCCTCACACATGAAAATTGCCTACTAAAATAAACAGCTTCTCCTGAATCCCAGCAAACAAACATTAGTATATGACTCACAAGTTTGCAATTCCCTAACACCTTTGTTCAGAGTCAACAAAGAGAACAATGCCAGGGCTCACACACCTGAGAGAAGTGGGGACCCTCCAAGTCCTATTTGGGTGGGTGAAGGGGAGAAGAAGTGGGAAGAATTAAAGTTAATCTGACCACAATGAATTCTATAAACGAAACGTACAGGCTAATGATTACCTACAGCACTGCAAATATTGAGCCTCTGGTGTAATAGAAGACTTCCTAGCGCCAAAGTAATTACTGGTGCAATGCACCTCAAGCCTTCCTCTCCGCTGTTCAGGGGCAGGGGAAAGATGGCAGAAGTCTGAGAAGAGCAGGGAATGGAAATAAACAAACACGAGTATGAAAATGACAGAGAAATTAAGAGCGACAAAGTACAGAAATGCCAAGGGTCCAGACCTCTGCATTTTCCAAACTGTGATTCAGGGGCAGAGGGGGAGCAGGAGGAAAAGACTACAGATGTTTAATCAGTTATAAACTACTCTTTCTTGAATGGCCAATGCATCGTCATGCTAAAAGATACAGTTTGCATGTAAAGAAGGGGATGTTTGTTGAAGGTGTCTGTGAGTAGCAATGGACAAAATTCCTTTTTCATTAAAGACATATTTTCAGGGATTTATAAGTATAATAATTTCAAATAATTAGAGATTTAAACCTATTGTCTATACCTCATCCCAGACACAAAGTATACCTTAATCTACCTCCCTCAAAAGCATAAATTAGTTTATCCATTTTAGGTTATACAACACATGAAAAGGAACTTAATGGTTTCAAAACATTTTCCCTTAAACCTCAAGCTAAAAGGTTGAATTACTAAAATAATTTTTTAGGCAATCAGTGTTCATTGTGCCCTAAAACTGCAACAGCCAAGATTCTCATTTTGAAAAATACTGAACATGCGTACATAATATTTTCTTAGCTCGTTTCTTGAATATTAAGATGGGGAGTACAGAGAACAATAAAGGACATTTGTAGAGACCTACATGCTCTGATCTCAGTCATTTCAGGAAGTTAGCTGTTCCCCTCTTGAGCTATTCATTTTCCTGATTTGGAAGAAATTGAACTGCAGTCTTACTCTACAAAGTGACCACATAAAAATACAATTTTATTCTTACCACACAAACTTGCTGCCTTTATTTACTCATAGCTGCCTTTGCCTCTCATAATGACAAATAAAAATATGTTTTAGTGTCCTTTTACACACTGTGAGATCCAAAAAGCTAACAGAGATCTAATAGTTTGTTTTAAAGAAATACAAAGAAGATTTTGTGAACTGGGGTAATATCCAGCCTACATATTGCAATTAAAATTTTAAAAAAAAATCCTATATTTTTTAAATGTGCTTAGCTAACAAATTTTAAAACCATGTCAAACCAGAACAGACTCCAGTTTTACATGTACAGCCCTCACCTGCAATAAGTCACATTCCTTAAAAAAAAATAAAAATAAACCAACCTAAAACTTCTTACTCTAAATACATACTCATACCTTTATGGCTAAGATGCTCTGATCATCACTGGTACTGCTTTCTCCTTCTCAAGGTAACTGCAGACCTGATACACGTCCCAATTCTTGGCCATGACCCCTATGAGAAGAGTACGGGGAGGCAGACTAAGAGCTATCATGAAACAACACATTGACTGTGGAAGAGTAAAGGCAAAGGGGCAATGAAGGAGGAAGCTCTTGAATAAAATCCCCTAGGTTATATAATACTTATACTTTCCAGCATGTTTAAAAAGAATAAGATCAACTAATGTTTTCGGCATGTGAAAATAGTTCAGTTTGTGTTGTTTGGGGTTTCTTTTAAAGCTCATGGATAGCACATTTTAAAAATGAATACAGCTAAGTTTGAGGTGTGACATTTAGAAAAAAATTCTCTATCGGTGAATTCTCTGATCATGTCAACTCTATAAAGAAAGCCAAACAGTTTTAAGAGCTTGTGAAATTACCGATCATTTCTCGATGGTCAAAGGTTTGATGTGGAGCCTACTTCAGGTATCTGCTGTTGCAGTGTTGAATTCTTGGATTTATCTACATGCAGAAAGCACTATTCTGGAACTAAGTCTCCATACATATATATATATAACAGAGAGCACGTGCTTTTCTGGATTACTCAAGCGCACTGTTTCCAAACAAAGCTCTCGCTCAGCTAAGGAATTTTCTGGAGTGTTCAGTAAGTCAGGATTACTTTTAGACTGAAGCAGAATAGCATAGCAGATAAAAGTACAGCAACAAGTGCAATAGAGCATTTCAGGCATAAGAAATGGTGAAACAAAGGAAGAAAGTGATCTATGGTCTATATGAAAAAGGTCATAAATATGGCACAGCATCACTCTGCAATGTAAACCAAATACCAAGAAGTCTTCACAGTGGTCAATCTGACTATGCAGTAGCTCCATGAATTCCCAGAACAGAGCATACACATTCCAACTACCTTTCTAAATATTATTTTATTTATTTTCTCACAAGATCTAGAAGGAACCACAGTGTGACAGAACATTCCAGATGCACGGAGTAATTAACTTACCTGCTGACAAGCAGTACAAATTCAATCTGCATCTTGAATCCCTACATATTAGAGAGCTACTGCTAGCATTATAATTAAGGTTTTACAATAGTCCAGACACAGGGCTTGGACAGGAGATGACAGGACTGTTGCCAAACAATTGCTGACTACTCTTGGAAGATCTACTTCAAAAGATGTTTTTTGAAGAAAACAAAACCAACAGTTTGAACCATTCTTTTGAAGGCAAGATTAGTTTTACATTTTCAAATGTTAATGTCATTTATCTTCTCTGAAAACATACTACTTGTTTTAATATACTTCTGCTTATTAAAACTACACTTTTCTCAAAAGTATCCAACGCCCCCACATTATGGTGTGTAACAAAGTGCTGTATCTCTTTTTCATTCTGTATTTGAGGTCAACATTCTTCTCATTTGCAGGGATACTTTGGTTTTGGGGGTTTTTTTTCCTTCCTCAGTCTTATACATTCTGTATTGAAAACAACAGATTTGACAATAAATGTTCTCAAAATAACCAATTGTTTCAATTTGAAATAATTATGTCCCTTTTGCTATGCTTTGGTTTACCACAGTGGAAAACTGAAGTGTGCTGCCTAATTATATGTTTGTTTTATCATTCTAATTATATTGTTAATTAATTGATCTCAGCATCCATTAAACAAGATTTATAGCAGTGACATAAGTAAAACAGAAAGGCATTTTAATCAGAGCAGGAAACAATAACCTGAAATTCCATTGTGCAAAATATAGTTGCACTGGTATTCAGTGGTACCTACCACTGCATGTTTGACGCTTTGCTTTTAATGTATATAAATCAGAAAAAAACCCCAAACCCTCAACAACCCCACAACAATTTATTTTAAAAACAATATACAGATCTTGAGTTAAGCGAATATACATTTTCTATGTCTTTACACAAGGTAAATGAGAGCAAATCATGGCAAACTAAAGCACTTTCCTTCAAAAGAACTGAAAAACATCCATTTAAAAAGATGTTAATTAACCCTGCAGGGTACATGCAGGATTTGAAATGAGTCCAAAGGACGTGCAGCTTAATGCTAAGAACTTATAAAATGAGCTATCAGGGCCTATTAGTGCATTGTAATGGCTCAGATACTTGAAGAAGTGACCCTAAAATCTCTATTCTGACCTGACTTTCAGAAATGGGGCAGAAGATTGACCTTCACACAATATAATCAGCAAAGGATCTAAAAAATGTATCTCTGTGTTATGTGAAACCACAGTTTTATTTACTCAGGCATGTTCACTGAGGAGTTAAGGTCCACTCAAGCATCATTTCAGGGTTAAAGGTTATAGTATAAAGCCATTATGTTTTCAAGCAGAGTAGCATGCTACCATTTGTCTTGCAGTAATATCACAATCAGACGTTACCTTTTTAGCTTGGCCCAGCAGTGAGTTTAAGACCCTGGCATATACATTGTAAAACAGAATGGTACTTTCTACAAGTCATTCAAACTGCATTTGCTAAAGTTTAGATTCATGTATCGTTTTATCCAGACAGGCAGAGAGTTTCAAAACTGTTTATGATCTGCAATCCTGTAGAGGTCTGTATCTATAGCAAATTGGTTGATTCTGTGTTCAATATACAATCAAAGTATAGAAAAAAACATTCAGTACTTTGGCTTTAAGGTTCAGTTTCACAATGGGGTCAATGTCTTTGTCTCAAAAAACCAAATAAAATAACTAGCTACAACGACAAAAAGGAAAGTTCTGGTTCAGCACTTGTTTAAAAATCTTTGCTATTGTTTATCAGTTCCAACTTAAGAACCTTTCTTGATCAAGACCTTACTAAACTAAGGCACTGTGCAACAATAAAACCTAAGTTTGGTCACAAGAAAAAGTGTTTATAAGGCTGTTCAAATCAACAAACTAAATGTTTATTAAAATGAAATTTACGCTTGATACAATAAATTAGGAAGATACTTACAGTGCCAGCAACGTGTACTGAATATGCTATCAAGGTGGGCTTTTAATATTTGTATTTCATACTTCTTCAGGAGATGGCACAGGTTGTACATACTTTTTTTTTTTCCTCAGGTATAACACACAACCTATGCATGCTTTGTGGTTAGGAAGGTCTTGAGGAAAACATTTTTGTATTCGTCAGAAATTGATTCTTGCAAGAATAAGTCAAGTTAGAAAAGCAACTTTTTTTTAATTTATTTTTTATTTTACAATAAGGTTTCTGTAACTTTGTTACAAAAGGTACAAAAACCAGATGCTTCCTAAAACAACAGTCTTGATTTTGTGTATTCTTTGGGCTCACATGGGGATACTGAAATCTAACACCAACTGCTATGTTTCTGTAGAGTTTGACCACTATACACTAATAATGTCTATCAAAAACATATTTATATTTCAAAACATAACAGCATTACTGATTATAGAATGATTCAGAGTGTAAAGGTTAGACATATATACAAAGAGGCAGAGTACTTCCAAAAAAATATGATTGTTTCAGGGTACATTTTCTGCAAATGCATGCCAGTTATCTCAGCAAGTGCTACTTCACAACATGAAGGATACTTGGTGTGATTTGAAGTCTGCACATAAAATCGTTATAGCATAAATTTGGGTACAAAACTACAACAAGCACTTCCATTAAAGATTGAGGTTGTCAAAGAAAATACTTGATTTAGGAAGTGACAATATTAGTTAGGAAATGCCATACACAGCACAACTGTCTTGCATGTCTGCCTAAGGAAGCAACATGATACTGCCACATATTACACTTCACAGAAGACAACTGCTTCCTCTTGGTTCACAGAACTAAAGGTCACCATTCGCTTAATGATAAAATAATAAATATTTACAACTATGTATAGTCCCATTTCTTACTTCCTAAGTTCACCTTTTAATAGACCAGGTTTCTCCAACCTTTTGATTGAGAAGGCTGGTATGAGGCTACCAGTATACATCAGAATTTCTCACTCACTTTGAAAGATGCCCAGGAGTTACTCCTAAGAGGAAAATTCCTCAATCTCACATTCCTTGCTGCCTATGGTCCTTCAGCAGGTGGTGTTGTCTATGGGGACAAGCAGGACACAATCTTTAGATGAAGCTCTGAGCCACAGAAAGAGGAAAACCAGTATCACCTGAGAGTCCAAAGCATCGACAGAGTCGGTTTTTGAGTATTAAACATTTTGGCTTTAGGTGCTGAAATCACGCTTTCTGCTGTGATTTGCTTCTACAGCTCAGACCCTAGGCTCTCAGAAAAACAGCATAGTGGCCCACCATCACAAAGTACCTTCTGGCAGACCAAGGAAGGGAATCTGCTCTCCAAGCAACTGCACAAACTATGAAATCCCCATTTGCACAGGCAACCCTAAAATAATAGCACACTTTGTAGAGCTAAGGGCTAAAAGCTAAAAAATATCTTTATGGTCATTTTTTGAGGTAAAACCACCAAACATTAAAAATCTCATCATCTCGAATACTTGTTCCTCCATGGGTTAGAGGATCAAAGCTTTCAGACTAGCTCAATTTCTTCAAGATTATACAAATAAAGTACACTGAAACATGGCAGTAGCTAAAAATAATGAAAGATATATTTTACCTGAGCAGTCACAGGAGAGCGATGCACACAGAAACCCCTGGAAGCATAGCTCGGTCGCTGGCTCTGTGGGAAACATTTTCTGGTGTGACCATGACTTCTTTCCAGCCCTCCTGAAGCTGAGCTAGCATAGCCTCTTTTCCACCTTTGACTTCTTGCCTTGGTCCAGTTACTCTTAAGACACATTCATTTCATACACTGTGATTTCATCCCAGGCTCCTCTTCCCTCAATCGCATTTCTTTCTTTAGAAAAAAATCCTCAGCAAATATGTCTTTATTTCCAGTTCTGTTTCCTGCCCTGCCACTACTGTTTTACACATTCTCCTCCACCTGCTCCTTGTTTTAGGACTCTGACTCAGCTGTTTGCCTCACTCGCCCTGATCACTTGCTCTTAGCATCAGAAAACAATATGAATCCTTTCCCTATATTTAAGCTATCAAGTCTTACAGTAGAATAAAAATTATTTAAAGATTGAAAGCAAACAATTGTAGCAGCACCTGCCACCATCCTTCAAATTATTAAACATATGTAAATGCTATTTACAAAATCTACAAAATAATTTTTGTATACCTACAAATAATGAAATATCTATCTACAGAATATACTAAATAGGAAATACATGAATATGAAAGCAGTAATATATATTAAGCATTAACTGTATTACTTAAGTATTTGGTTTTTGGGATGGTACTTTTTGGAATATCAAATACTGAATTTGGTTTTTTGTCTACTTCTATGCTATCCAACATTCAAATTCCCAATTTAAAAAGAGGAGGAAGAGTAAAATCTGCTACCGATTTCTATGCAAAGTTTCAATTATCATGCTCGTTATTATTCAGCACTGAAAACATTATAGCAGTTACCAGATTCTCACCTCATTCAAATTAAAATAATTTATTTTTTTTAAAATCAATTTTAGAGAGAAGACAATGTTTCTTATTCATATGACAAACCCTGCCAAAGACAATGAGACACTTTATATTACTAAGGCAAGTCAAATTTGACTTGTACTAAAAACAATTGAAAAAATATGACAGTAATTCAAAAGCTGACAATGCTTCAAACATTTGGGGAAAGATGGCACATTGCAGTTCTAGTTTCATCATCTGACAATATTTATGTCACCAGTAAGATCCTCTTTCAGGCAGGGTCAAAGTAAACTGTCAGGTAAAATAAACCTGTCCAAAATCCAAGTTTTCTTCTTCCACATATATCATGTGAACATACATATATATATATACACACACATACATAACTATGCGTAATGACAAAATAGACCTCTATATCCATACACATATAAAAAAGTCCACGCCAATTAGGCTGATTTACTTAAAAGTCACAGGTTAATCACTTCTGAGCAGTACATGCATATAACTTATTTTGGAAGAAGCATTTTGCAATTACAAATCAAATCCCTGCATTTCAATGGTCAGATTTGTAAAATGATCTTAAAAGATATAGTTGGACTTAATTTCTAGGATTCTGCCTATTTCTTTTTGACAGTTCTGAGTCTGCTATTGTAACAGCTTTACAGAGTTCTGTTAATGCCAAACCTCACCAATTTTGTTTATACTAAAAAAGTAAAGAAACAATTCATGTGGAAACACAGACTCCTCATCAATTGTTTTCACTCACCAGTAATTCAGTTTGATTCTAAATCAGCCTTGCAGAATTATCAGGCATAATATCTTCCCCTTCTGCTAGGCTGCCACTTACCCTTCCAAACAGTAAAATGGGTGACTATGTACTTTAGCACCAAATATTTACCATATAATTTTCTGAGAAGCACATAAATAGAACCCTCAAAAGAAAACACTATATTAATTATGAGTTAATGTGTATTTGAAATAATGAGAATCACAACAGATTTATAGCACTTAGATTATAACTTATTTGTCCGAAATCTTCTATATTGTTGTGCTATATGTACTGTCAACAGAAGTAAATATCTGGAATTCTGTATTGTTTATATTGATTGTTATTAGAATTACTTTTGTCTGGCAAAGCAAAGCGTAAGGTATTATAACTTCTGGAGGTTAACTCAGGAGAGTAGCAACTGGCTGCTACATTATGCAAATATTTACTTTGTAAAGCATTAATCAGAACAAAGACTGTAATGAGCAAACTCCCTGCTAAGTAGCGAATCTTTAATATGTATTTAATACCATTGCTATAATTTAATTTTTTTTCAGTGCTAAGTATGACAGCAGGTTTCTAAATCTGGAATTGGAAAATTTAGTGGGAACGGGAAAACTAATATTCCTTTTTAACAGGTGCTTTGAAAATAAGAAGAAAAATTCAACAGGTACTTTATCTGAGCAAACAGTGAGCAAGTATTATTTGGTGAGCTTCCAAAAGCTGTCCATCTTTCCCTTGATTCATATGATTCTAGTTTCACAGTGTATACCTGTTGCTTTTTCACTAAAATAATGATAAATTCAAAGACACTATATTTTAATGTCTGTTTTTAAATGTGTGTAGACTTTTTCACTTTTAAATGCCAAACCTGTATGATCGTTATATTTCCATGTACCTTTAAGCACTTTATTCATCCTACGGCCTTTTTGACTAGATATATAACTTTAAAAGGCAGCTTAAACCAACAGAAAATGTTGCCTTTTGCTACTACTATCATTTACATGCAATTACTTTCAAGTCAGGTCTTACAAAGGTGTTCTCATTTTTATACCCAAATTTTTTATGAGCTAAAAAGTCATGGAAAAGGTCTCAACATTCTTTAGATTGCAACTACATACAGCAAAGGATAAATAAATTGCAGTGTGCATTTGTTCTAAACATTCATAAGTACTTTAACTCGATGGCTGTATGTAAAAAACAGGCTAAACTGTGTTTTGACAAATTTAAATACAGATCAAGAAAGCAACAAGTGCCTTACCACTAAAATAAATTTAAATTAAATTAAAAACCCAACAAACGAACCTGAATATAAACTTCAGCCTGTACCTTAGACCCCATGGATTTTCAAACTTTTTCACAAATTATTATTAAATTAAAAACAGATGCACCAAAACCAGCCTTGTTGTTATCCCTCCCTTCCCAGTTATTTTATATAAAGTTCAATTTTGGTTTCTACACGCTCACACAGATCTATGTTTGAAAACAATGCCTACTAATCTCAGCTGGCATGGAAAGAAGTGTTACAGTTCACAAACTTTGACAGTTCACTGCTACTTACTAGATAACTGCACTAGTTAATAAAAAAAACCCAACCAAAAACCACACACATAAAAATATTTCTGGCACAATCTAGGATTAAACCATCTTCCTTTGCTACTTTAACTTAGGATATAAAGTTAGAATTGGGGCAGTAACTAAGCTGTTCCCACAGGAGATTTGCAGCTGAACACCCCTTCTTCACAGGGAATTTATCTTGGTTAGTTTTCAACAGAAAATACAATAAAAAATTTTAAAAGCAGGTTATAATTGTGGAAAAAGGTACTGAATCAATGCTTAGTAGTAATAAAAACCCTCTGGTTATCTGGCTAAGTGCATTTTTAGCCAAGTCTTTAACTACACAAACCAAAGGAAAGAATATTTTCTACTTTGAGAATGTCCAATTAAATAATAACAACTCTATAAATTGTCTCAAATTGACACAATTTCAAAATGAGAACCAACATACAGCAAAGATAAGGACCCTGTATAGAAGCTGCTTGGAAGCTTATGTTTTGTTATGAAGACATTCCAGTATTTTTAGCCTGACAGTGCTTAAGAACATCCAGTGTGTGAGCTGTGTGAATAGGCAAATTTCATGGAACTGAGAATGTGCTTACAGTGAGGCATGCATAGAGTTGATGCTTTCACATTCTGAATTCATACCCACTGGCAGATTGCAGTGGGATGTTTTCCTGACATTGGGTCATGAGAGATTACCCAATACATGTAGTAATACTGTTTCCTATCTTACTGTCCAAAAGAAGCTAGAGTAAGAGAGCATGTAAAAGCTGAGTCCATTCCCTTTGCTAATTCAGGTGTGCTGGCCACCCCTACTTTCATGAAACCACCCAGTGAGTGTTACAGCCGTTAGACTTATGTCTGAAATTAAATTCTACATAAAATCTGCCATGTGACAGCTTAAAAAAAAAAAAAAAAAAGGCGATTCCTTCCATACTTTTTGACAGATGCAGTTGAAGCATATAAGTAAAGGATTTAAGACTGCAAATGCATCAGGTTAGGATCTGAAACTCCAAAGATAGAGATAATTAATAACACACAAATCTTGAACCTGTGAAAAATTCCAGACTATAACACAACACGTATAGAATTTTTTACCTGCAGGAGGATTATATATACCTGCATATATATATACCTGCATATTTTTTACCTGCAGGAGGATTATATTTTATTGTCATTGTATCTAAAGTTCAGTTCAGCAGTGCTCAAGTCTAAGTCCTTTGCTTTCAATAACTCAAATGGGTGGCATTTCAAATGAGCAGGTGCTCCTGAAAATGCAGCAGTGTCCAATTTAATGAAGAGCTTACAGTACAGACATGTGGGAGAGGTTACAAGTCAGGTCTGCTAGTGGTCCTGACCATACCACCACTATAAGTTGGCTTGGTTCTGTCTCCCATTTCTACACCATGAACAGCTCTGTAAAAAATCCAGAGGCTTGTAAGACTTCCTACCTGTAAAATGGACCTAATATTTATTTCAATGACGTGATATTGGATAGATTAGTTAATACAAAAAAAGTGCTTTTGGGAGTATATTGCAGTACTTGCACTCTTCTGAGTTGATACAAACCACACATTTAAATAAGGTAACAAAATGCTGCCATAAAATATTAGAGTTGACCTAAATATAATGAGAAACCTAAAAATTAAATGCACATTCAGCCAGCACTAGTCTAGAGAGAAAGTAAATTTAATTCACTAAGCACAGGTCACAGTTGACACTAAATATCAACAGACACAGAGTGAGCTGGTGTTAAAAGGTGTTACAGGTTCAAATTGCTTTCTTCTTAGTCTTGAATATGACCTGCAGAATTCAATTTCTCAGGGACAAGAAGCACAAACACTTTTGAGCGCACCCAAAATACAAAAAAGCCCCTCACCCCAAAATACCTAACAGCCAAACAAAACCCATCCTGCATTATTTTACATTCCATCACATTTACAGAACGTCAGGAGGTGGAGGTAGAGGGTTATTGCAATACTATTCTAATTTTTGCTAGACTATCCAATACATCACAAAACAATATGCACCTCAATGTAGCTGGAATTCTTTAGGACACCAAAGAACTACAAGACAATAGTATGCACAGAAACTTAGGATACATCTGGAGTACAAATAATTAAAACAATGGCTTTCAGGCAGCAAATGCAATTCTAAGACAGAAAATCATCAGGTAACTTTCAGTGCCAAAGACAATAATGTATTCCATAATTACGTATCTTTCATTCAACTCATCTTCTCCCTCATCTTCACATAATTAAAAACTCAAAACAGATTCATGTTTTTCATATTTTTTGCATATTCCACAATAAAGTATAGCAACGAAAAATAAATTACAGATTTTAATTAAAGCAGTGTTCACCAGAGCAATAAGATAAGAGGTTCATATATAGGGCAAAAGCAGTAGATGTCTTACAGCAAAGCTTTACAAAGTCTTTTGACAAATTCATGAGAAACTGAGCCTAAATAAAAATTGGCTAAGATAGGTTCAGAGGTGATCACAAATACTAACTCTGGAAAATAATTCTAAATGTTTTACTGCAAAAGGAGGTGTTTTGTCAGGTGGAGTTTCCATAAACGCCCACATCAGACTGGGCTCTGTTCAGTGTTTTCACCTAGATGATGGAAGGACCATGTTTACTAAATTAACAGTCTATCAACTTAGGAAGCGCAGTGTGCTGAAGGGCAGGCTCCAAAGGACAAAAAGCAGTGAACTGGGAAACAGTAGGAAGCTCAAAAAGGACAAGTACCAGGTATTGCACTTGGGTGAGACTAATCTGATACCTAAATACACAATCAGGAATAACTGATCTCTTTTGAAGAGAACCGGGATCTTATGGCAGGTCAAAAGCTCAACATGAGTCAAAGTCACGCTCTTGTAAGAGAAGAAATTACAGTATTATGATTACAGTCTGTAAAATACAAAATCACCCAGTTTATTTAGTGTTATGAAGATCTCAACTGGACTGTTGTGTCCAGTTTTCACACTTTTCAAGAAAAGCACAAACCAAATGCACAGAAAGAAAAAAAAATAGAGTTTGGCTTGCTCAACGTAAAGAAAATGAGATATAGGCAAGGGCATGTGATGACTTAAAACACCTAAAAAGCTATTACAAAAGAAAATTTCATGTTTACCAATGAGCAAAACAGCAATGTAAAAAAGACTACCATCAGATATCAGGAGATATTTCGTACCAGTAAGGAGGGCAGATATGAAATCACTATTACTAGAACAAGTATTTGTGGGCTAGTCAAATCTTTTGCAGGTGAGCTACAATCTTAATGAAAAACCATAAGGTTGGGTCTTCAGTTATTAGTACAAACATACATGATGTGTACATGTGTACACCTAATCCTCATGCATTTTCCATTTACCAAACTACTTGTATAGGGGGCTCCTTTAATTCACCAGGTTTAGCAAAAATTAGTTCTTCAGGTTTCTGGAATAATGCCATGTCCATTTCTTCCCACATTACTGAAAATATTTTGAAAATTGTTAAAAAAATGGAAACGTATTTAACTGTACTGAGATTCAATAAAATGTTTATTTTGTCAAGCTAAGTATATCAATAATAATAGATGTACATTGAATTTCACCTGGTCACTGCTATGTAGATTCGTTTTCATCATACTTTTCAGTCAGAACTATAATCAGACCAAAAAAAATTTAAATGTATATATTACTCACCATAGGTTTCAAGTTCTAATTTCCAGAAATATTTTACTCAGAATAGTTTTGCTTGATCGCAGTTTTGTGAATTGATGCTGAATTCAATGGAAACCTTTCATCTCCACATTTTCAAAAGAAGACATGAATTCACCCATTCGAACATGATTTTTGAAATGAAATACAGTGCCACTTTTAAAGAGTTCTCTAAAATGACTTGAAATAAAAACCCAAGTGCAAGTTAAGCATAACATTTCAATGAAACTTGCACTGAGAAAACAAAGAACAGGGACCGTCCTTGGTACCTCTATGCTACAGCCTCCAATGAGGCTGCATTATAATGCAGAGAAATGCCTCATCTGACATGTATGTCAGACCCCATCAGCAATTTCATGTGGTAATGAACAGAAGACAGCTAGTCAAGGATCAGCTCCATGCATGGTGCTTTTTGACCATGCTTTGCACATCATGCCTGTACTTCTGTGAAAAGCAGCACTGAAAGCATGGCTAGAACACAGTAAGTAAAATGAAATGGTAAAAACAGAAAGAATGACTACAAAGAAATATGCAAGTTCCACACAAACTACAATAACGTCCTGTACATCAAGATAAATGAAACTTATTTAAAGTTAATTTATTTCAATTATGCCCAAATTTGAAATATTTTAAGAGAAAACTACAGTGCATTAAAAGGCTATGCTTAATTAATAACACAGTAGATCTGAAAGGGATGCTTACCACTGTTATCTTACCCTATCTCAATTGAAAAGGTGATTAAGATAAGTTATCTAATGTAAAAGCAAAACCCATGAAATTAATTAAAATAATTCACACTCTTCTCCTTCTACCAGTCTAATTTAAGGTGCTATATCCTATCTTCAATTTCTTTTAATTAATTTAAAAAGAAAGATCCAACTTCTCAAGATAATCCATTCAGAATACACGGAACACTTTAAAAAATGTTTCAGATTATAGAAGGTCAACACCAGTGCATAAAGTCAGAGTAGCACCACAAGTAATATGCTCACACGTAGAAACACACTTATTTCAGCTCTTTATATAAGAGCTAAGACACCAGATCTGATGCAAAAACCCCGCTATTAGAGTGCCAAGGTTCAAAACATTGCTCAGTAATACTGAAGAGTAACTGCAGTTCTAACAAATTCATGTAGATTTACCAAAAAGGTTCTTATTGGAATATTCAGAACAGGAGAAACAGTTTCTACAAAAACTTCAAAGCAACCAAAGAAGAAAGCAGGTACTCAGGAGATCTCATCTGGGCTTCTTCACCTCCAACTTCTCTGAGCTACTGCTATATTTGAAAGTACATGCACAGAGTCACAGAGTTGGGTTATGTTGGAATAGGTACTAGAAAAAAAGAAAACAACTTTAGAGGAAACAGATCCCTGATCAGAGTTACGATTATTCTTTTCACATACAGACTTCTGATAAACAGAAGATTTTAGTGAGCTGGGAAAAGCAGAATATTGCAGGACACTACTTCAAAACAGACAAATCACTGACATTCCATCAGAGGACAGATTCATAAAAACAATTCTGGTAGCAAGAGTAATTTAAAAGGTACCTATTCTCCCCATATACTTATTTTCTGCTCCATTCCATAATCTTTATGCCGGTTATGTCAATGTGACTGCTTGGGATGATGCTGTAAACTGGATCAGTGAAGTGAATTGGATGGGGGAGGGGAGGGAGAAAACAGCTGGCTTTTCCTAACCCTGATCATGAAATGTTTTATTTAAAAGGAAGCTGCATAGTGAATAGTAAATTGCAGGTATCATAAATACAATATTTCATTCAAAACAACATGTATCGTTGCTATCCAAATACTCTTCCAGTCAATTTATTTTTTGTTCAAGATTTTTCAACAGGGTTTGAGGTTCTGACATGGTAAGCAATTTCAAACTGCCACAATGAGAGAAGGTTCAGAAGACAGTTTCTTCAGGTGAGAATATCTACTGAGGCACAGAGGCAGTAAGCATATTCAAGTCAGTATGCTTTTCACCACAGAAAACAAGACCTTTCCTCTGAAAAAAAAACCCTAGGGAAACATCCACAGCAACACCTGAAAAATGCAATCCTGCCCCTTGTCGACTCTAGGTAATGGTACATGAAATACAGGACCACGTCTGCTGCCATATAGGATGCCATCCTATGCTTTTCCCCGGGCATCTTGATGGCATCTATCCTTCCAGGCACAATAAATCAGTAGCTGCCACGATCTCTCCAAAGAGGAGCTCAGATAACTTTGAGTAAAAGAGAGCTCTGAAGAAACAGTAGCTCTCTGAACACATCCTCATGTACTACTTCTGGGAAAGAAGACACCCCTCGTGTTATCTGAGAGGAAGGAAGAAAGAAGGAAAGATTTGTTGTTTTAAAATAATTTATTAAGTAAATGAATGTACACAATTACCAGTTTAAAACAAGCACAATTTTCAAATTATTGCAATCAAGTGAAATCAAGTGAAAACCAAAATGAGAAAAATTATTCTATTTCTATTATTTTCCCTCAACGTGCATTCAAAAAAAAACCCAAACCCCAGCATGGACTTTAATTTTTAAAAAAATTCCTTCTTTCTTTTTATTTTCATGAAAAATATTACATGAAAAGGTAAAAATATTCTCCCATTTAGCTAACCCCTTTATCTGTGGAAGAAAAACCCCACATTTAAAAAAAAATTCAAAAGGTTTCAAATAAAAACTAGCTGCAGAGACTGGAATTTCTAAACATAAGACAGTTCTAAAGATGGTAAGTAGGTGTTTTGTGTCAGCAGCTATATCCAGACACTATATTTTCAATAAACTATTGCCCAGCAATAAAATCTTTTAAAAAAAATTGAAAAAAAAAAGAGTGAACACGTAATTCTACTTTGGCTGGATTTTACATAGGTTACCTGTTTTCCTGTATAAACTGAGGTGACAGAATTTAAAGCCAATGCACCCCAAACCAAGAAAGCTTGTCTTTTCAGGATCTACTTGCCTACAGGATCAACTGGATTCTAGGTCCGGGTAGCTCTGTAACTGTAGCACCCTCTGCTGCTTTTTTAGTTCCAAAGCATGTAACTACACATAGCCAGGTACAAAAAATACAATTATACATTGGCCCTGTCGTTCCTTGAAAAGTTAACATTATTAACTAATGCTATATACAGTTTACATTTTGCTATTATAGACAGTATATTTGCAATTTTATACTTCTTGAGCACTCTGGAGTATCTTGGGGTTTGTATTAACATCAGGTACTGGATGAAAATCCCAAACCATGCTGCATTTCATCACTTAAAATTCTCCTTTACAGACACACTGTAGCTTGCTTGGACTAGTGGAAATTAGTTAAGAGGTTTATATTTTGGCCCTTGATCATTTCACTTAAATGTATGTGTCATTTGAAATCATTACCACAGGGATATAATTATACAAGCATTTCAGCTATATCCACACTCTTCCACTAGGAAAAACAGGGGAAGGAGATACTCTCAGAAGTTCTTTCTTGCAGAATTCTCCTTGTTTTCTGGACAGTCCATTGCAGAAGATACATTTCTTCTGCAAGGATGAACATGGCATGTGATTCCTGGAGCCAGCTGATGCTATCCCACAACACTACCACTGAACCGGGACTCCCACTACCTGGGACCCACCAGTTCTTTTGATGGTCTATCTCAGGACTAGAGATAGTTCCAGGATGTATCATCGTTTTAACAGATGGCACACTGTTGTCTAAAGTGAACACATTGATCCTTTCCTTCATTCCAGTCCTCTTTTTCCCTGCCTCCTGCTTATGGACAGAATTAAAGCCTAATGAAATGCATTTAGCATCGTATCCTGTCTGTGTGGAGAATTCATTTAGAGTTTTCTTGTTAGACCTGCTCTCTCACAAAGGATGAGCAGGAAAGAAAAATATTCAATTTTTCTGGTAAAGTGAAAACCAATTGCAATTTGTGGTGTGAATTTTCATTCGCAGTAGCAATCCTACAATGAAAATGCATCTTAGAAATCTTTTTGAAAAAGACAGAATAGAGTGCAGGTACCAAGTTTGAACAAGATATCGTGCAGAGGCAATTTCCAGCATTAACACTTGGGACCCTGCCATATGTTGTTTACAGCCGCTGGAGTTGGCTCCACTGTTGACCCGAAGTCCTACTGGCATAAGGCAGCACTTTTAGAAACAGTCACAAATATTCCTCAAAAGCTGCTTATTGATATTTTATATAATGCTGCCAGCTAGTGGGCACATCTTGTCCTGAGTTGGTATCTACTAGGAGTGTAGAGAAAGAGGGATTAACTATGGTCTGCTCTACCACTCTTTTTTTGATAGCATAAGGTAATGTAGCTGTTAAAGTCCATAAGCATAAAGATGAAACAAAACCAAAAAAAAAATCAAAACAAATGATTATGTTTTAAAAGGATGCAATATGCAATGTTTCAGTTTTCACAAAATCTAACTGGCTTACTGAACAATTGTTTCATTATCTAATACTCTCTAGCAAAACATTAATCTTCCTCATAAATACTCAGTTTGGCAAATACATAGATACTAAAAGATTTAACTGTTTTCTAATAACTCAACCTAAATAGCTTAAGTGAAGTTTAGTGCCGACTATATCTGACTATGCAGTGTGTCATAAAACTCATGAAAGTCTATAGCTCTTCAATGGGTTCCCTCACTGAGCATGCTATCGTAGATGGGACCTATATGTTCAATACTGGCCAGCTTCATCAACATTAGGTATTAGCAAAAACAATATAATATACAATATATATACTATAATATACTATACAACATATAATACTGTTAAAGTCCATTTTACAAATGTTTGGGTTTGGTGGTTTGGGGTTTTTTAGGGTAGATTACTATTTGATAATATGAAGTTCTTAACACCACAACAACTGTCAAAGAGTCAACCTAATTTTAGAACTACTACAACTGTAGTTACCTTTGAGGGTAAAAGGAGGCAGGATTACTGCCTACCATTTCCACTGTGGGTTAACAGAAAGAGAACCAAGAAATACACAGAAAAAGATCAAAGAAATAGCCAAGTCAAATCAAGGAATAATGGGAATGCACACAAATTCAGTCAGGTATGTTCCAAATGGACCAGCTCAGTAAACACATGGTTGGGGAACTTTACTATGATGGTGTGACAGACATGAAGTTGCACTGGCTTGGACACTGGGGACATTTACTCCAGACAGAGAGTAGGGAAAAAGTGTGATTATTACACTCCCAAGCCAGTACTGTATACAGCCAGAATATAACTCTTTTACAGTTGCCCTAACAGAGTGTAATCTGGAGTGCTTAGTAAAATGGACATAAATCAGTAATACATGCAGACACTTGCAGGCACAGTCATTTAAAAACGGGGAAGCAGCGCATCTGGAAATGACTTAGCAGACACTGCATATAATAGCATAGCATGAACCCTCAAAGCAATCCTGAATCCAAAAGGACAAACGTTTACCTCTGTATATGCAGAGAAACAGTAAGAACTACAAATGCCATAGTATTTCTGTGTTAGTGCTGGTGTGGTGCCTATTAGAGTATAAATCTTGTTCTGTCATCTGCAATCAATAAGAAAGTAGCTGAAATACTGGAAAAAAAAGTTAACAGAAGAGTTGACAGCACATCTGTCAATAGAAAAAGAAAATGAAAACTTTAGCAGAGCAAATTATTTGTGTTAACAAGGAAATTTGTGTAGATTGATCACAATCCAAGTTTTCACACAAAGAACAATGATTAAGATATCATGTTACAAAGTTTAACAGAGTACACTGTCTTGATCCACCATGTGAAGCACTTTCAGACCAAAATAAATTCTCTGCTGTTGAATATAAGTACCCAAGTTGTTATCTAATGAACTAATACAACAATATTTTTTCTGGATCCAAAACCCCCAGTTTAGATTTTTTTCCTACTTTTTTCCCTTATTGAGAACAGTTTATGAGAATGAAGTATGAATGAACTTGTTACAAAAATCCCTATAGCTTCCTATTCTGAGAATCTACATGAAATCTTTCTAAATGCCTCCTGTAATTTACACAAAACTTTGTCTCTAGATCTTCAATGTCTAATCTAAGAGTGTTTATCATCTAGCTCACAATGCCTACATCTGTGGCTGATATTGGCCATAACTACAAATGTAAATTTTCTTTCTCAGCATTAACATTATTAATTTGGATATTCATATATGCCTTAGATACAATTTTATTTCCGAAATCAGAGAATAAATTTATCTTTTCCAACAGTTAAAGAACATATCCTGAAGTATTTTGTGGAAGAACTACAGAACTATCTTCGATATTCAGAACTGAATGATAGCTAGCAAATTTTAAGAAGGAGACTGCATATGATGGTTTTTTTTCCCTTTTGAAGGCAAAATTGTCTTAAATGAATTGACCTTTTTTGCTAATTAAAAGCCAATGAAACATAGCCTTGGAATACTAAGACTGGAATTTTGTGATGAAACAAGTATTTATCATTGCTTTGATAAGGATTCTATGTGTATCTGTAAATGTTAATTATATAATAGTATTAATTCATCAAAAATGTTTAAATATTTTTGCTCAGCTTCTTTTCCATTATCGACCACATTTTTATAATTCAAGTCCATTAATAGCACAGATAATTTTATTAATCGGTATATTGAAGCAAAGCCATACTGGGTCAGACCTTGAAGGTCCACTTATGACTCTTCTTGTCTCAGGTTAATGCAGCCAGGAACTGATGCTTAGATAAGACTGAAAGATCAGGACAAACAGATCATCCTTCTGCCCCATTAATTCTCCTGACATCCAGCACTTCCTAAACTGTAAGTGATGGCTTTATATTTAGTACCCACAGTGAATTTCTCTTGCACAGTTTTTTCCCCTCTGCTTTTTGAATCCATGCCACATTCTAGGGTCCACCACGTTCTGTGGGTAGAAATTCCACAACTTGACCATGTGCTTTCTTTTGTTTTACTCTGGTTTGAGTTTGCCCACTCCAAGCTAGTAGTATTACTGTTTGTTTCCCGTGGTCTTGCACTGTTATTCCTCAGACAGCCACTGCTGGCCACTGGCCAACACAAAGCAATGGGCTCCATTAATTTTTTTGTCCAACCCAGTTCAGCTTCTCTCATGTTCCCACTGCAGTCACAGAACCAAAAATAACCTGCACAGGGATGACTTAAGGGTGTATCCACACAAAGAAACAGTGTAACACAAGAAAGACTATGGTAGGTGGATCCGTATCTCCGATGACCGGAATTGTGTTTTTCAGCTGAATGAAATGGTTATTAGGGCTCACACATAAGTATTTTACATTGATACAATTAAACTTCTGTCAACATAGTACTGTATTGAAATAAACAAAGACTTACAGACATTCCCTGTGTTGTCAAAACTTGTAAGAACATCTTTAACATTTAAGAGTCCATCATGAAATCTGGAAGAAAACACAAATAGTGACTTTACCAAGATTTAAACAATAAAAAAACCCAACCCACCCAAACCCACCATCTTGCCCCTTCAGAGAGGAGGCTCACTGCCCACCTTTACTTCTCACAAACCCCTTTCACTCAGAAGTATCAAACACTACTACTGTAGCCACCAGAGGGAAAACTAGGGGACAATCTCACAAGTTTTCAAGTTCCATCACTGAAATCCATAAGCATGGTTCTCAGAAACTAATCCTTTATCAAAAAGACATTTCCAAAGAGCATCGTTTTTTGTCTAGTCGTGGAAGTCACATATAGGAAAGGAATAATTTTGTAAAGCGATTTCTTTGAAGAGGAAAACCAAAAGACTATTTTTGAACAGCAGCTGTACACATATTCCTGTTTTCTCCCACAAAAATCAAGAACACTTCACTTAATTAGCGTGAACAATGAAACTGATTAATGTGTTCAGTGAACTGTATTTTTTGTATTTTTCATTTGCATAGCCCAGGCAAAATAAACATTCAAAACTGAGGACAATAAATTAATTAACTGAATTTCACATACCAACTTCAAATTTTAAAATACAGTGTGCAAAATACTGACAGAAGAAGAAAGAACATGCACCAAGACTGAATAAAAATTTTCTTAAAAAGCTTCCTCTAAATGTTATAGGTGTCAGGCTAGCTAGGTTCACATGCACATACAAAAAAAAAAACCAAACTCCGCAACATTTTTTTAACTATTCCCAGATAATCTAGGCCTAAAATTAAAATATATATATATATATATATACACACAAAAATCTTACACTTTACAACAATCAGATCATTAAGCTGTTTCACAAATGCATAAAAAATTATCTAAGAGCAACTCAGAAAGGCAGTAAAATACAAAAATGCAGGTTTCTAATAGTGTTTCAAATACAGCTTCTAAGGCTGTTTAGGAACATATTGTTTTGAAACACAGAAAAAAAATGGAAGAAATCCAAAAACTCCAGCACTTCCAAAATTAGTTCTCATTCTGGCAGCTTTTCTTTCATGGAGGAGGGTAGTTTGTAAGAATGAAAAAAACCCAAACCATAAACGTTGCTGCAAATTAAATTATATAGTGAAAAAATCCACTATTTATAACTTCCAATAAGCATTAAAATACCAAACCATTTACATGTTAAAATTTAAGAATCAACAAACAGCAACTAGACTAAGTCTTAAAATTAAATTAAAAAAGAAAAAAGAGAGAGAAATCAAGTTAATAAACTAAGTGTCACAAGCTCATAAACAGGCAACAAAATGTTACAAAAGCTTGACCTGGATAATAGAGCTCTTCCCCTCAGCTATATAAAACCAAACCAAAAATACATTTCTCAGCTCCAGTGGAAATGCACAAGAGCTCTGATGGACCATGATTTAAAATGCACGTTTTTCTTCTTTTTTT
>VXBZ01012769.1:139060-151491 GCA_013399135.1 Heliornis fulica | reverse complement strand
GTTGCTGCAAATTAAATTATATAGTGAAAAAATCCACTATTTATAACTTCCAATAAGCATTAAAATACCAAACCATTTACATGTTAAAATTTAAGAATCAACAAACAGCAACTAGACTAAGTCTTAAAATTAAATTAAAAAAGAAAAAAGAGAGAGAAATCAAGTTAATAAACTAAGTGTCACAAGCTCATAAACAGGCAACAAAATGTTACAAAAGCTTGACCTGGATAATAGAGCTCTTCCCCTCAGCTATATAAAACCAAACCAAAAATACATTTCTCAGCTCCAGTGGAAATGCACAAGAGCTCTGATGGACCATGATTTAAAATGCACGTTTTTCTTCTTTTTTTTTTTTTTTTTGGCAAGTTTGTTTTCAATCAGATGGGACAACCAATGTTGGTTGAGCTAATTCAAGGCAAGTGACAAGCAAGTGGACAGTATCAGTAGCTCTGCTGACCACTGAGCTGCCCTTTAAAATGTCCCCTGCTGGCTCCTTAGCATCCTATAAACCCTGTAACTGTTCATATGTCTGACACTGTTAGAGTCACTGTTAGAGTTAGAGGCAGCTGTGCACATCCCATCTTCTAAAAGAACTAAGATGGAAAGGGGTAGAAGATATTGAGACAGTAAAGAAATATTTTAATCTGTGTTGGCATATAGATTAGTCCTGAGACAATATGTTTTGGTTTGGGGTTTTTTTTTTCCTCCCTTAATTTCTTTACCTATATAAAGGAGATTTATCACACAAATCTCCAAGTGAAGCAAATGAAGAATAAACAATTTACCAATACGGTATCTGTAGTTCAACAGAATACTATAAAGAAAGAAAAACAGAGGTGGAATGTCCTGATCTAGAAAGGAATATGATTTATATAGTTCCAGGTGAAAAGGTAGGAAAAAAAGGCAAAAAAAGGGAATGACAGAACTGTAGCACTGGTCCTAAAGTTATCATTACACCAAACGTCAGGCGGTTTACAAAATAAAGGTTTATAATTGGAGAAGTGGCCAGTTACAAAACCTCAGTCTGAAGAGTAAGCAACAGTTCCATGACAGGTGAATACCACACACCTATTACTTTTAAACTTTTCCCGAAATTTTAATGTTTTATTAAACTCAAACAATGCTCTTAATTATTATTTTTGGTACATTCACTTTTCATTAAAGATCAGTTCTTCCTGTGATTACAAAGACATTTGTTTCATACAGAAACATTTTTTTGCATTTATTATCCAGCAGCCAAAAGCTTGTGGTGTCCATGTACAAACACAACAGACCCCAATGTTTGCTCTCTTGGCTACCTGAGGAGTTTTGCACAGGCACCTGTTTCTGGCTGCCTGCAACAAAGTCTCTAACTCTCTGTCACAGCAACCTCTTTCTTGCCTTCATGAGTATTGTTCATGGCAAGCACGTAAGTGAGCCATAATTTAACGATAAGAAGCATCCAGCTTTTCTATGAGGGATCTCCCTGTTCTCATCTTCCAGGTGCCCACTCCAAACTCATCATTAAACAGGACAGGGGTTAACAGCTGATTCCTTTAGTCTGATCAGATTATGAACAAGAGAAGT
Source organism: Heliornis fulica (assembly GCA_013399135.1). Lineage (NCBI taxonomy): Eukaryota > Metazoa > Chordata > Aves > Gruiformes > Heliornithidae > Heliornis > Heliornis fulica. The sequence goes on along the minus strand of VXBZ01012769.1, from coordinate 149,925 downwards.
AGCTGTTACCTCGACAGTGATCTGGATTGCTAAACTACTGCCATTTAATCCAAAAATCACATCTCAGACTATACTACACTATGGACTACTCCATGTCAGTAACAGTGAATCTTCCTAAGTCAATTAGCACAACAGGAAAACACTTCTTCCTGCTGAAAAAGCTTTTTCTCCTTACACCAGGCTAAAGAAGCGGCACTGAAGTTCTACTGGTAACCCACTTAACAGTTAGGGAACACAAACAGCGAGCAATGGAGCACAACTCGCTCAGTGAACAGGCTGGGCAGCCTAAATAAAACTGCTACGTCACATTTTATTTTTATGGATGCTTGTCACCATCAGAGCTTTCCACAGTACATCTTACAAACTGCCCATAAAGAGTTTGTAAATGTCACACTCCTGCATTATGGAAGCTAAGAAAAGGAATCACAGAAGCTTGTGGTTAAATCCCAAACTCAAAATTCCCATAAAATTCCACAGGCATCTCAAAATACAAATAAATATTAGTATTTAGTGCTTTGTAATATGTCACAGATTATATACAGTCCAAATAATTTCAAAGTTCAAAGCTGTGATAGCTGTAATCAACAAAGTACTTTAAACAGGCACAGGTAAGCATCACAGAGAAAGTGAATTTGAGAACAGTGGTAATTTAATCCACTGCCTTCTTGAAATAAATCTTCGAGTTACTATATGCAAAAATTTCTATGGCTGAGGCAGTGAGTTTTAAAAGATGAATCTATGAATGATAAACTAATTTAATTCATGTTTCTCCTGATACGAAGAAAAGCAAAATTCACTACTCTGGACCTTTGGATGATGTATAAATAAAGTCAGAGAGAGACAGAGAACTTTAAAATATAGTAAGAGTCCTCTGTCTCCAATTCAGGCAACACAAGTGGCCGACTTTTACTTGTTAATAGCTGTGGACAGTAGAATAAAAAAAAAAATCCTCCAGTAGCTCCTTGTTAATGTCCGTGTTTCATCAACCGTAATGAAACAAAATTAAATTCCTTCTCTTTTACATTGTTCAATTGAATGAGAAAAAAAAATAATAAAAATAATTAGACACAGCAAACATATAAACCCTACAAAAGCCCAAGATAAACAACACCTATATACAATGCTCAAAAGTAAAAAAAAAAAAGCACCAAAAAACCTGACAATACGTCACCTGGATAAAACTACAATATTCATGGAAAATGAAAGACGGGATAAAACCAGTAAGAGTTACTGCTAAGGGTACTTTACTGAAAGAGTGTCACCATCAATTGTCATTGTGGTCCAGTATGAATCTCAGAGTTCTACGCAAACTTCTGTTATCTGATCAAATGCTTTTTCTGGGCTAGAGTACAGTAAAACAAGGTAGCTGCTGCACTACAGCTCAAGATCTCAACTTCACATGGTAAGAAGCACTACAAAGTCTTTTTACAAATACACACACCATGTGTGTATGACAGAACAGTCATGTATGACAGAACTATGACAGAACAGTCTTAGTTTTATCAGTGAATGAAAGTAGTATCACTACAAATCAAGTTCTATCTCCTCAAATTTCCTCCTCCTGTGGCCAAGCCCTTATGCTGCTCCACACATCATCTCTCAGCAGGCAATAAATGGAAGAAAACAAGTTTATCATATCCGCACAAATTGTCTGTAAGGAGTAGGTAAATATTCCCCAAAATCCACCTCCCTCCTGTTTTTTATGTCTATCCCTAAAATAAAAACTAATTAAAACTTCAAAATGTTATCAGCAGAAATATCCCATAGGAGTTGCCACTTGAATTCACTCCTGCACCATCTTCTAACAAACCACTTGCCACACACAAATAACAGGCCTCTCATGTCTAAACCAAAGGTCTAGAATAATCTAATAATTTCTTTCGTATTTTTATCTAAAGATTTATTCACATTAAGAATAAAGGCATGATATCTTGCAAAGAACACTTAACACTCTTTACAAAGATTTAACCCTTCCTTCAAGCTCCTGACATCGTTCTTTTCAGTTCTGCATTTCAGTATTTGAAACATCAAATGACTGATCAATGGAAAATATTTTACCACAGAAATAACTTATTCTTCTCTAATTGCTTAAAATGAGCCTACAATTTTAAAGTAAATCCATATTCTGAAATAGGAAATTTGAAGATATTGATTGCTCCTTTTTTAACTCTAATAAAAGAGTAACTTTCCCGTCTAAAAGACAGACACCATCTCTACTGACACACTGCATCTTTATGATCTATAAAATAACTTCACTGCTAAAACCACTCATACAAAATGTAAATGTAAAAGCATTTTCCTAAGAATAGAACAATTAAAAATGCAATATTAAATAAACATTTTAAATAGCTCTATTTCAAATCTATCTTCCTCCTATCACCATGAAAACAAGTATTTAGCATGCACGACTTTTAACGACAAAGTGAAACATCTGCAAAGTTATAAAGAACTCAAAGAAAGCTTACAAATAGACATGAAAGTTTTCTGAATAAAAACATATTTTTATAGTACAAAAGACCCAAGGCAGGATAATATCTGTAATGAAAGACATCTTTTTTCCTACTGCAAGCTATCAAGAAATTTCACTCAAAGTGAGGTTTGTATTTTTCACCTGCAGACTACATTATTCAGTTTACTGCATCCAAATCTGAATGTAAAAACTGAAGCAAGATTCCAGCTTGGACCACCTTCTCAATGTTAGACTGCCACAAACATTCAGCCCAATTCCCAGGCTGACTTGCTGTCAGTTTGGGGATTTCTTGTTTAACTGATATTATCTGCAATCATCAGAGAGAAATTTCTGGTATGTAGCCACCCAATTTATATCACCCAGACAAGGATGTCGTGTAGTAGCAGCAAATATGGTACAAATCCACCATGTGTTGCAAATCTACATTTCATTAGGCACACTAGAGATCACTGTTTAACCAGACGAATTATGGGGATTTTTAAAATGAGCCAATGATGTTAGTTCAAGGATCTAGTCAGAATGGCACTTAAATCCAGCTTAATTTTTTTAAGCAAAAATTGCTTTATATTGGTGCCTCCAGCTTCCTATTTTGGAAGATTTGTTATTAAGACTTATTCTAAAAACAAATTAGTGACAGAGAAACGTGTCATAAGCTCTTCTTTCCTAAATGTGAATCCAACCTGAATTTGGTTAGAAAACTCTTTAATAAGCTTATTAAAATAAACTGCAATGAGAAGTTCAGAAAAAGCACACACATGACTACCAAAGCTTCTATTTGCCCAACAAACTGGTCCCCACATCACTATGCAGTAATTCCAGCTAGGTCATAGCATATCTGAATATACAATTTGATCAGTTTTGATAGCCCTTGAACTGATATAGCTTGACCTTTATACTCTTAGCCAAAAGCCAGTAACAACCTTATGAACTTTCTTAAGTATTTAGCCTTGTCAAGATATTAGCTGACAACCTTTTTAACATCCAACATATGCAATGAGCCTTCCCAAGAAGATGTTAATGCATAAGGAAAATGTATGTAGATGAAAATTCAAAAGTACTTTTGCCAAGATTTTAGAGGGGTCACAGCAGCAATTTTTTCCTGACAAAAAGATATATAAAAAAGGCTCTCCTACACAAGCACACTGTTCTGGGTTTACCTGAATGATGTTACTGTTAATAATTTGCTAATAATATGCTCTTGTTAACTTGTTAAAATTGGTTCTATTGATGAAAATGATGATAATTAATATTTTGCCAATGGGAGGAGAAAAATGAAGGGAAGACTGTCAGACATACAGAGGATCCTTAAGTTTCCAAGACATGATCAGCTCTCAAAGATCCAGGAATGCTTACTCCAAGATTTCTTTTCTACATACAGAAGTTTCAGTGAGGAGAACTGTCACGCTGTTACATACACTAAACTGTTACGTTTACCCTCATAAACCACTGCTTCTGCAGAAACAGAGAAGAATCATAGCATATCCTGAGTTGGAAGGGACCCATAAGGATTATCAAGTCCAACTCCTGGCTCCACACTGGGACAGCCAAATCACAGCATGTGACTGAGGGCATCATCCAGACACTTCTTGAACTCAGTCAAGCTTGGTGCTGTGACCACTTCCCTGGGGAGCCTGTTCCCGTGCCCAACCACCCCCTCCTCTTCCTAACATCTAGCCTAAACCTCCTGTGTCGCAGCATCATACCATTCCCTCAGGTTCTGTCACTGGTCACCAAAGAGATGAGATAGGCACCTGCCACTTCGTTCCCCCTGTTAGGAAGAAACTTTAATACAGACTTAAGGAAGAACAGATTTTATTGCAGGTATTTATACTTTGTTCCTATCAAAATACACAGCAAGTATTTTCTCCCTCTTCACCATCCTGCAATAGTCTGAAATGCCATCTATTGCACCTGCCTCAATATAGAGATAAAACATTTTAATATAGAAAATTTTAACAAAGAAATATAGGTAAATTCTGATCACCATTTCTAGATCACCAAGTATCTTCATGAAAGGAAAAAATTCAGGCAAAAATAATCTTCCCATTCTCCTCAATATACAGGTTTTGAAACTCAGTGTGAGCTTGCTCCAGCACAGAAACCATACATTTCTGTTGGCTAAACACAAAGGAACATAAAAGGTAAAAACAAAATCCCCATACATAGGATACTATACAATGATCACTAATAATAAAAATCATACATGAGCAAACATGCTTGTTTACAGCTTGAGCTGAGTCTTATTATTAATGAAGATACTATTCCTCACATAAAAAATATTTTAAAAAATTACATGGGAAGTGATAGAAACAGGTGTACAGATATCACATGTCAGAGCAAGATCAGCCTAATATTCCCTTGGCTTTTGTAGACTTAGCCTAAATTCTACTTTAACGCCTTACACTTCCTATTACCAGTTGTCATGTTTTAGTCCCAGCAACTAAGCATCACACACCCACTTGCTCACTTCTCTCTCTCCTCAGTGGGATGGGGAAGAGAATTGCAAGAAAAGTGGTACACTCATGGGTTAGGACAAGGAGAGTTGAGTAGAACAGCAAAGGAAGAATAAGAGAAAATAGAAAGCAATTGATACACCACACATCTTGCTCCTAGCCGACAGGCCAATGCCCAGCCTGTCCTCCAAACCATGATTCCTCCTCCCAGTCCAGCTTCTCCCTTATATACTGAGCATGACATCATATGGTATAGAATGGCTGTGTCCCTTTCCAACCTCTTGTAAAAATTAACTCTATCCCAGCTGAAAACCAGTACAACAGTGTGCCCCAAATCCCTAAAACCAGGGAAGAGACACATGGCACAGAGGGATTAGACAGACTGTGAGCACCCAGATCAATCTGTAGCATGCACAGGCAGTTTACAGGAAAAGTCCATACACAGAAAAAAAAAAAAAAAAAAACAATATCAACTTCTATTACAAATAGGCAGTATTTTCAAATTGAACACTTCTCCTCTGAAGTCTTATGAAGTCAATAAGTATAAGCTTACAAAATGGAAAATGAAGGCTTTGTAATACTCTAAACAATTTTGTATTTGACTTTTCACCCAGCTGTAAGTTTAAGCCAACCTGCACATGGTTGTGGGGTTGGGGTTTTGTTTTGTTGGTTGGTTTGTGGATACTTTTGTTTGGTTGGTTTTTTTCTTGTTGTTTTGTTTTATGACAAATATAGCAATGATGGTTTGTGTTAGATCTTAGTTCTTAAGATTGACTTTAAATTATTGGTCCCAGTTAAATAAAAATGCACTTCACAATTTTGATGATTCGGGCTCTCCAAAATATCCTCTGCTGAGCACAGAATGCAATAGCCTGCACCCTCAGCAGAGCTAATTAGGGTCTGCAAAACAAGTACTGATTCAGGGATGTTTAAGGTACTGCTGCAATGATACCTTCTCAGGTGAAATCAAGTTATAGATATGTACGAAAATGAACAAGGAAACCAAAGCAGGAGAAAAGGAAAAAAACCCAAAACCCTAAACCAAAACCCCACATAGTAATGAATAGCAGCTAGACGGTTTTCTGTTTTGCTAAAGTTACTGAATTAATTAATGCTCCTTTCGGAGGGTTTTTGTGGGGTGGGGTGTCAAGTTTTTGGGGATTTTTTTTGTGATTTGTGCTTTTTTTTTCATGTAGGTATCTTCATGATAGTTCTTTTAGAACTTTATGAATGATACCACATCATTAAAATTTTTATTAATACTATGAGTAAATTTGTTCAGGTTTTTCATGTCCTATTTTTATCTCAAGATTATGTCAAAACAGAAAGCTGTTAGAAATATAAATGTTTATATTTGCATTTTGTTATAGGTACAGTCATCAGTATTTTCATTCAAATGTTGCCACTTCCAGGAAATGTACTGAAAAAGAAAAAAAAAATCAGACAAGCTGCCTACTGTAACAAACAGCTAACATGTAACAGTTTATTTGTAAACTATGGCCTAGTTACACAAAGCACTGGAACAATGACTAATGAGTTTTATATTTGATGCCTGTAGAAGATCTTAGGAAGTACTTTAAACCTAAATGATGCTTACCTTAAGGACACACCATATTCAGGATAAAAGATGCTTTTATACCGAACCCAGGTCCCAGTTTCCTCTTCTGTATTCTGGTCTTCTACTGAGAAGAGATTGAATGATGCGAACCTTCTTACAGACACTTGTTGGAGGTGCACATCTTTCAAGTGCTTTTTCTTGAGAACCTTTGAAATGGAGAACAAATTAAACATTAAGAAAAAAAAAGCTTTCAAAAAATAGAACAAGCACAGACTTATTTAACTGAAAAGTTTGGTATCAACTGTAATAGCTATGCTATTACATATATTATATATTACATGTATATATATTACATAGTAGCTATGAGTAACTACTCCAGGTATGTAAAGCCTGTAAAAACAAGTGGCATTGATGGATGGTAGGGTTCAAGAGACTGGGTTATGGATTTATTATGACTCAATATATACATATATATTTTATCTCAACAAAGGTAAAGCATATGAACTGGGTTCATTAACACACAGTGTTGCTTTGTTAACTCCTGCTCCAGTGAACCCACACCAGATTCAGAGAGACAGGACATGTTCTTGCCCAGCATTCCTTCACACCCATGAAACCTTCTGTGCCACTCACTCCTTGTAAATTAAAGAGTGACATGTGCTTACTTCCTAGCTTAGAAGCCCACTGCTGCACACTTGCAGAACTGCTGCCAACTCACTTCCTACCCCAGACCCTACACTTCCAGATGCCACAACTGCATATTCCCCTCCATAAGGGGACTGATGCATTGACCAGCCTTTACATGATACACCAAATTCAGTACTCAGAGGCTGAAGAATTCAAAGCAGTGGCAGCAGCAGTATGTTCTAAGTTGCATTTGTGTAACAGCCAAATTATTAAAATTCTTGTTCAGGAAAATGAATATGTGGACTCTGTCCTGTATAGTCAGCTGCACTCAACTGTGTCTTCAAGGAATGAGGTATCAACTCCTCCACTCAGGAAAACACGGCACCATTTGAGGTGTACTGTTGCACAAAAGACAACTACAGTTTCCCTGCCAAAAAATGCCTTATTCTTTAGGTCTCTGGCGTGAAAGGAGAGATATCTGGGATTTAACTTCTTTCTCCCAACACTGGATGGAATATATAAATAACTGTCACTGTATTTTTTAAATGAAGGTGTATAAGCAACCCACAGTAATGGAAAGTGGGGTGGGGGTAGGAGCAGAAAACAAACTCATTGCAATAAATGCAGAGCTAGAAGGAATAGCTCTATTCAGCAGGGGAGCACCACAAATTATTTTTTTTTTGCCAATCAGGACTAAAACTGAAGTCAAATGAGAAGTGGCTGTCCAGAATTGGGAAACTTGAAACGGAAGCTCAACAAAATAAAGGCTCAGAGGTATTTTTGCTACACCCAACCTTTGTCACCTTTGATTCAACTGGAAACACACTCAGATCAAGGAGCCTTACAATTTGGTGCCATGACTTACTATTTTGGAAATATATATACACACACACACTTATATATATATAATTGGAAATACTACACATGTGAGCAGATCAACTGTATTTGCTACGCTGTTAGTCTCTAGAAGCAGGTCTGATAAATCTGGATTCCTGCTTTTGGATTTATTTCCATCAGGTTTCAGCTTTGATAAAAAACCCCAACTTTTTATCAAAGTATTCAAAACAGATGTGTGTTGTATACACTATTTCTTCTATTTCTGTAACCTGGACACACTACTTTATACATGCAGGTTTCTATGTAATCAGCTACAACATAACCTATAACTACACCATCTCTAAATATCATCAGTAGGACTGTATATTATTTATTTTTACAAATAGTTCATTTACCAGTTTTATTCAACTCTAAACAATTTACTGAAGACTAACAGAAACATGGAAAAAGATCTGGTGCACAGAAATTATTCTGCTGAGAAAAATGGGAAAAAACCTCCCCACCCACTGCCCTTCCTCACTTTAGCTTTTACTTTTTCAATTCTGGAAGCTAAAGCACCTTAGCAGGTGAGCAGCATTTCCATGAGAAAAGAAGCAAGAGGAAGGTAACAAACAGGATAAATATATAAATCTTACAGATTTCAGGAAAGTTTTAATTAACATTTCTACGGGGAGTAAGCATACGCAAAGGGAGCAGTTTAGTTCATGCTTATTCCTCCAACTTTCCTGCTATAGACTGGAATGCCATCAATCACACACTGGTTGAACTCAAAACACAGCCTTAGAGAATTTACTCCAGTCATTTATAAATGCACACTGCACGCATAACTTACTTCCCTTGATTCTGACAAGCTAAGTTTCAAAATATTGCCGAAGTTCAAACTCGGTACATATATAAAGCATTTTATTGATAAAGAACACATAGGTAATTACACAAACCCCTGGTTCTTTATGCTAGCTTCATAGGATACCTGATAAAAGGGCTTTTTTCTTAATTAAATCAGCAAGCACACACTCAAGCATCCTTACCATAGCAAATCAATTTGTGTATGCATTGAATGGAAGCAAGTGCATTATATAAACACACCACAGAACTCATTTCACATAAGGCGTTATTATAAGCCCTATGAAAAGCATTTTTAAAAGCACTGTAAGAAACACTTTGACAATGCTTCTTTAAAGATGGTTGTAAAGGAAGGCTGATACCTTCTTCCAATCCATAGATAGATCCAACCATCACTGTAGTAAAGAACGCAGAACTGATTTTTACTTCAGATGTAACAGTAAGATTAGATTGATTTTCGCTTACTGTACCATATAAAAATCAACATAAAAGCTAAAGAACATGGAAAAACCCTGCAGAGAAAAAGGTCACGGATACATGCAGTTTGAGGAGGAAACAGGAGCCTTCTCCCCAAATACTGACATACACCCCACGCTCCTATTTGATTGTTATGAAAAATTCCCCGTGATTTTAAGAGTCAAGGAATGCCAATGGCAGTACGTTGAAAAGAAATAACAATTATTATAGCCACAGAGCACAGTTTACAGAGATTGCTAGAAGAGAAACCTACGGAGACAGACCTGATCTTCCTACCAATGACTTTTACATTTCAGTTTTGTTTGCAGTACAATAAAACAGAAGCTTGTCCTGCAGAACAGGAAATTTACAAAGGGGGAAAGGACACAATGAAAAGGTCAGTATTAGCATCCCCACACCACCCACTGCAGCTAGGTACCCCTTTCAATCCAGCGGCCGTTGACCAGATGGACCTGCTGCCACCACTGTTCTTTCTGGGAGAGAGCTCAGGTTGGGCAGATCTGGGCATCCACTCGCAGGAAACTAAACATTTACTTTAAGGCTGTAAACATCACCTCCCATAACAATAACAACGAATGAAACTGATTTGGGGGTTTTAGCCTTTAGATCTCTGTTCATCTACGGCTGAATCCTTCCCAACCTTACACTGCTCCTTTGAAAGAGTCCAAAAAAGCATGAAAGGTGGCAGCTGACAAGCTGCTGTTCACCTGGGCCACAGCTGTAACCACTTGCTGCTGTTTCTTACTCACTCTCCTCCTCTTCCAGGAAGAGCCTCTCATCAGGCCACCGGCATCTGCTGGGAAAGCATAGTTCTGGCTGCCAGGTGAGCAAGGCCTCGGCCCATTTTCCTCATAAAAGGCGGTTCGTGCAGGCAAAGGGTGGGAACAGCTACAACAGCCAACTCCAGCAGCATCCAGAGAAGGTGTCAAGCCCCAGGCAAAAATCCCAAAGTAGCATGCTCAGACTGCGGGGTGCCAAGGGACCCCTCCCGTTAACGCTGCTTGCGGGAGCTACTGAAGGCACGCTTTAAAGAGCTCTGTGTGTGCACGTGTATGTTTTGCTTTTATATTCCAGGAAGGGGAGTGCAAGCCCCAGCGTACTGTTCCTCGCAATCCTCCTGTGAGGGGCGCGGGCAGCTCGGCTCTCCACACGCCACCAGTGCCGTCGGGACTCCACACAGACATTCCCGTCCGCAACTGAGCCCGACCCGTAGCCCTGCGCGGAAGGACGGAATGGGACGCGAACCCTCCCCGCCATCCCGTCCCGCCCGCGGGCTCCCCCTACCTGTCCGAGCAGGCGCCAGCGGGCTCTCGCCGCTCCTGCACCGCTCGCCTCGCTACTGCCCGCGGCGAGGCGGCGCTGAGAGCCGGCTTCTTCGGCCATACGGCGGCTTGGAGCGCCTAGAGCCGAAGCGGCGAGGAGTGCGGGGGAGTGATGCCCTGGCTGTCCGGGGCTTGCCGACGAGTCTCCGGCAGCCACTGGGACCGGCCGGGCTAGAGCTTGAGGGGGTGGAAGCGGGTAGCCATCTTTGTTAAGGGCAGCACTGAGAGCTACCAACTAGCCTCCTACTGCTGCTGCGCTACGCCCAACTCTTAGGGCG
>VXBZ01012769.1:30189-139046 GCA_013399135.1 Heliornis fulica | reverse complement strand
GAGCGCGCCTCAAAGCGGATCGCCTGTGGCTTCTGCGCCTGGGGGCGAAAGTGTGAAACTGGAGGCACCTGAAAAAGCAGCGCAAGGAACCGCGCTAGCGCTCCCGGTACAAGGTCGCCCGCCGCTGCTCCGCGCCCCCGCGCTGACATCAGCGGCGTTTGCTTGCCACGGCTGCCCGAAGCGCCCTGCCGCCATCTTGGCTAAGGGCGGGTAGTCGTGCGAGGGAGCCCTGTGCTAGTCGGGCTGGCCTTCCATCTTCTCCCGGGCAGCCCCGCCGGAGGCAGAGGGTCCAGCCCCGCCTGCGAGTCCTTACGTTGGAACGAACTTGCCGCGGCGGTGAGCGGCAGGGCTGGCGGGGACGGGCGGGACGGGGTAAGGGGTCGAGTGGGCGGTGAAACGTGTGGGGCCTTTCCCTGCAGAGCCGCCGGTTTTCCTGCGAGCGCGGTTCAGCTCTGCCTGCCGAGTTACCCTCGTGCGATAAAGTGAGTTTGTTGTTGTGCGATGCTGAAAATTTGGGGAATAAACTCACTAAAACCACCCCAGTTCTTCAGCGTGTTTACATGCAGAGTATCGCTTTCCTTCCTCTCCATGGGTAGTTTCACTGGAGGCAGGAACCGTGGGTCGGAGTCACAGCAGGTTATATGCAAGTGAAGCTGTGTATACCGGGAGTTTTACTATTTCTTCTCATCTGATTGACCCAGCCAGTAAAAACTTCTTCCCCGTTAAAGAAATTAACCTTCAGTGTATGTTACGTATATTTCACATATGCAGCATAAATGATCAGTTTGGGGTTTTCAGAAATTTCAGGTTGCCTATCAAGAAATGAAGGTCAGAATGTCCCGTGTTGGACTGCAAAATCTTCTTGGAGGGCTGAGCTTCTGTGTCAAATACTACTCTAAGCACAACCATCTTCAAATAACGGGTCTTTATACTAAAATAGTCACAAAAAAAGGCCATATCCTGGACTGTTCAGGAAGCGCATGCACACACAGGACTGTGCCACCTGGAAGCACCCTGCCATGGAGATTCTTTTCCTGCAAGGTATGCTCTTTAAGTATAGACTTAATGTCAGCAACCACCTCTGCTAAGCAAGCCAGCAATATTTTTCAGATGTCAATGAAACACATTCTTGCTAAAGAGTTTGAAGCTAGGGGGTAAATACAAGGATTTCATGTATGTTCAAAGACACATACCATTGTTCATCTTTCCCATGCTCTTTTGGTGTAAAGTTGCATCTTGGTTGATTTTCCTCCTGCAGCAACTTTTAAAAGCATGGTTATCTTCCTAAAAGATTTGGATAAAGTGTCAAGAGAAAACTGGAGGGTGAGATCAGTTAATGTAGAGGCAGAGTGGCCTCTGGCCAAATTGGTGACACCAGAGTTAACCACTGTGAGCTGGCTAAAACTTGACCTTTTCTGTGCTGACCAGTAAGTTACAGTTTGCATCATATTAAGATACTCTGTTGTCTTCTTATAATTGTATTTGCATGTGATGAAACTGTTCTTTAAAAAGTACTTGGATTTCTTCCTGTGAGTAAATATTGTGTAAATGGGTGGCAATGTAGGATGCAGAGTTTGGAAAATGGTCTGAAATAATTTCAGGTCTTCAGTGTTTCTAATAGACGGTTTACTAAAGGTGTTATAAAACCTTACTGCAGTATGACAGCCTATAAACTTGATTTATATGCATAAATCCTTTTTAAAAAGACTTGGGTTTTGCTTTATTTTATCTTAAATATGTTTTAGATGGATGTGTGCTTGTTCCAAAACTGTTACAAGTTGATAATGTTCAAAGGTGACTCAAAGATCATTTTTAACCCTCCTATTTTTCACCATAATGTGAACAGTTCCTAAGTCTGTGTGTGAAATGGAAACAAATGTTTCAAGGCCAACAAATGAAGTCTTAATGGATGAGAATGGTATGGTTCTGTTGTTTTTTTGACAGTTCACTATCAGTTACAAACGCTGGTCTACAACACTGTTTCCAGGATACAAAACAGATGGTTTTTCACCTGAAAGGAAGCTGTGCCTGCTTGCTTTTGAGCAAACTGATTGTCACTGAGATCATCTGCTGCCCTCAGAGTCTTTCTAGATGCCTTTCTAGATGACTGTTGCGTCTGGTTTTTTTTTCCCCAGACAAGGGGGTGCACAGTGACTCAACATATACATACACCTTTGCCACAAGCTGTGTATAATACTTCCAAATAAATACCATGGAATCTGTTGAAAGCAAAGTGAGAGGAATCATCAAATGATTCATAAGATATGGAACTTGCCAAAATAAGTTGTAGATGCTGAAATTTATGTGGTATGAAGTGAGGTGATATATGTACACGAAAGAGATTTTTTAACTATCCAGAAACCACATTCAGCTCAGAAAATTGCTGAGCTAAAATCATTGAAGGCTGGGGGAATACCTGTTGGGGCATATAATCTGTGCTTGTCCCACTCTTAAGATTCCCTAGGTATCCATTTGTGGCCATTGTGGGGGTTTTGGTTGGTTGTTTCTGTTTTGGGGAATGGAATTTTCTGACAGCATTTTTTCCAGTGACAGAGGAGGGAGTGGTGCAATTAACACATCCTGTAGTTTCTGTACCTTGACCAATTAGTTACACAGTTGCTCCTTAGCTGCTTTAAGATCTTTCAGTTTCTTTGAGTTGTTCTGATTTGATACATTAGACTAGAGGGACCATTGGTCTGAATCAGTAACAAACACTTCTACACTCTCACAAATGATGCTCTTTACAGTTCTAGGGACTTTGTCAACTGGAGTAGATAGTTTCTCCTCCTTTCAAAGTCTGCTGATAACATTCACATTTTAGATTTCACAGATTTGTGAAGACAAACCAGAAACAAACCAACAGCTCTTGATGCAAAGTGAGGATGGGGTAAATTCCACGATGCTCTTTAAGTTTAGACACATTCACATAATACGTTGAATGTAATGAAATGCTACTTTGTGAGATCTGTACAGACTTATGTAATATGTGTTAAGCTTATTTGATCAAATGAGATCTTACAGCAAGCAAAAATTAAGCAGGGTGCTAGCAATTTTAACCCATCTTTACAAGAAAAGGCAGTTTTGTTGGCTCTTAGGTATCAGTAGTCTGCTCATGGAAATCCAAATCCTTAAGCTTATTCCTGATAAAATTGTTGCAGAACCCGTGTCACTTCTCTGCTTCGTTCTGCACCTTTTGAACACTTATCCCAACACAAGTGGAAAAAGAACCTGAACAAGGTGCTAGAACTCCTGGGGACAAGGACACAGTGGCATTGTTCAGAAAAGGAAAAGAGAAGTGATTGTCACTCTTAAGATGGAAAATTTATGAGAAAAAAACTCTGAAAAAGTAAAAAATCATTTAAAAAAATTAGCTAAAACACAGTTCTAGAGCAAGAACAAATGTTTACATATAGTGAATTAAGAACATACATTAATAGCACACTAAATTTTGAAGAGATGATGTCAAGAAATGTGTCAAGTAAAACATATTTGACTGTGTCTCTCTCAGGAAGAATTGAGAAGAAATACCAGTGGTGTTTTTTTCTTTTTCATGGCAAGTACTATTGTAATAATGCAAAGTTGGTTTTGGCTCTGTAGCTGAGGAAATACTGTTATTGCCTCAGTACATTCATATTGGAGAGTACAGGGTGCTGGCTTGTAGCCATTGTAGTCTGTCTTTACTTAGCAGGAAGGAACAAAAATCCCTTCCAAAAGGAAGCAAAATACATCCATAGAAACATCAGAGCTTTTGTACAAGAATCTTCTGAAATCAGAGCAGGAAAACTGGAATGGCATTTCAGCAAGATACGAAGCTATGACAAAGAGAATCAAGGCAAAATTAGAAGAATTGCACAACAAGTATACCTTCAATTTGGAAAGCCCAAGGGTAAGTGGCAAAAAGCACAAACATTTCTCGTTGCTGAGTACAAATAAAAGGCAGTGAAGCCATTCCTACTGTAAAATGCTGTTTTGCTGGTTCTTTTATGGTGGTAGTTTTGAGGTTTGAGTAGTTTAATAATTATGGATAACAACAGCATATGTTTGGAATAGCTTACATGTGTTACAATAGCGTATTTACCTTAATTTCACCATAGGCAGAAGCTAGCAAAGATACAATAGTCATCAGACTTTTTGATAAAGGATACAAGATATTGTAAGATACGAGAGCAATTGCAGGTGATTTGAGCCTTTTGATAAATTTAGAGCAGGCACAGGTAGCTTAAGTACTCGATAGTTTTGAAAGAACCTTTCTGACGCGTGCAGTCCCTTCTTTAATGTCAAGCACACATGCTAAATTCTGTCATTTTTTCATTACATTTGTGTTCCACAGAGCAGTGTTTGAATATAGGTATTCTGAGGAAATAGTCCAACTAACTCTGTGTTGGACTTGCAACATGTTTGTTTTGTGTCAAACAGATCAGATTGGGAGAGAATGTATACTTTGAGGAGAATGGCTGCATATTTCTTTCAAAAGCAGATGACGGTAAGGGATTTATTTCTCTTTGTAACACGGGACCATTGTTAAAAGTGCTGGACATGTACCACTTAGTGTACTTCACGTACTAAAGCTTAATTGGTCTCTTTCTTAAAACAACTAAAAATAATAAAATTCTTCCATGATTGATTAATTCTGGAATCCCCACTCTGAAAAGATGAGGTGAAGAGTTAGGGAATAGCATATATTGATAGTGGCGCAAGTTTCTGGAGAGGAAAGAGGGAAGTCACTGCTTTTCAGAGCCCTAACATAACACTGTGAAAAAGGATAAGCATATAAATGCTTTTTTTTTATTTCTGAGGGGTGCTAAAAACCTTTACTAATTGTGTTTAGTAAAAACAACTGTGCTTTAGGTATCTGAGCTTTAAAAATTAATACATGTACTAGAAGCCAAAATCTGTACTTCTAAAATATTTTAAATAATAGTTACAAGAGGTTTTCATCCCTCAGAAGTGTACAATTATTTTTGTTTGTTTATTTTTACAAAGTGTGTTTGCAAATACCTCGCAAGAAAAATATTTAGTGTTAATAAATTCCAGTAGTATGCTTGTGAATACTGCAGGCAGAGTTGTTAAATACAGGCAGTAACAACCACTCTTCATTTTGACAGTGCCTTAATTACAGGATTGATTTGCTATCTTTTTTTTTTTTTTTTAATGTAGTAGATGAAGGAAATTATGAGCTTTTATTCAGTACTGAAGATCTTGGCTTTTCTGATGCCTTTATTCAACGGATCAGAATTTCACCAGATCAGAGATACATGGCTATCAGCTTAAAAAGTGAGAATTCTGAAGAGGCAACTTGCGTTATTATGAAACTTGGTCATTTTCCTGTCATAGAAAAAGTAATTCCAAATGTATTTAGTTTTGGTAAGTTGTTTATAAATATCCTGTGGATCACATCGGCTTTTAACACAATGTTGTTGTTGGTCTACAAATAATGTAACAATATTTAAATTTAAAAGGAAGAAACATTGTTAGCTTTAATCCTTATAGCTGTTGAATTGTTTCTTTGTAAAGGTTTCTTCCACACTGCTCAATTATGAGTTGTGTGCTGGAAGTGACTGCTTTCATGATACAAGTTTTCCTTCATTGTAGACATGTTTGAAGAGTTACATATATCATTATTTTTCTTTAATTCAGTGTGCTGCTTTTAAAATGTACTGACGTGACTCGGCAACGTAAAGATCTTTTTGAGAAATGTTCTAGTTATTAAACCCTTCAGCTACAAGTGAGGTCACTGATAGCTGTAGGCACTTACTGCTGAGGAGTGTGCAAGTGCTACCTGCTATTAAGTATTAACTGGAATTTCAACTGGATTCTAGGATGTGGGTCACAATTCAGTGCCCAAAGAAGTCGGTTGGGCTGCGAGTCAGTTCTTTCAGAACAGATTATAGAGCTTTACATTGCTATCAAAATGAGCAGAGGTAAACTGAAGTGAATGGGAAGTCTTTCTCTTTTTTTCTGAAGGCTTGTCTTCATAGTGAACCCTCAGCTACCCGCACATGTCACTGTCCAGGTAGCAAATAGTTTGCATTACCTCAGCATGGTACTTCCTTGGCTTTCATACTGAAGATTAATATGTTTTCATAAGACAGCATACAATAACTTTTTAAGGCATGCATGTTGAACATCATTGTGGTGGCTGTAGGAGCAAGAGAGGTGGAAGTAATTTGGCTGGATCTGTACTGAATTTCAGAATAGCAAGCTTCCTGCATTATCTGTTCCAAATGCTGATGAGCACATACACAAGCATAGAAAACTGGAGAATTTTTATTTCAGCAGTGCCCATGGGGCACATGCATCATTATCACTCTTCTCTAAATGGTTTGCGTGCGGTCACATGCAGTGGTGCAGAGCACATGCTCCCTTTGTTATCTTGCTGAGACCATGTAAACCTCTGTTTCACTCACCAGTTTTAAGCACATCTTCTCTTTCCCTGTTACCTCCAGAGCTCCCACAGGGTCAGGAGCTTCCTTTTCCCAGGCCATGGAAAATTGTCCTCTGCCTTGTTTTTTGTGTTTTGTTTGGTTTTTTTTTTCATTTTTGTTTTCTTTAACGTATTACAAATTTTTTCTTTCACAGGATTCAGAGAAAACATTGAAAAATCTTTTTTTTTTTTTTTACTTACCCCAGCCTTTGGGATGTAGAAGTGCTGTCCTCAGTTCCATGTCAGATGCAACCCATGTTTTTCAGCACTGGGTCCCTTGTTCATGGAGCTCCATTTTCTCTCAGTAATCGTATATACTGTTCCAACTTTTATATGCCTTTGTCTTTTTTCCAGAATGGGCTACGAGTGATGTACTGTATTATACAAGTCAAAAGAATCTTAAATGCCAGAATGTGTTCATGATCACTTTCACTAATCAGAAACACACTAAACTAGTTTATACAGAACAAGATGCGAGGTAATACTTACCTAAATTATAACAAGTTACTTACATGTTCTAGACTATTTTATATGTAAAATACAACTGCTTTGGAAAACAAATTCTTCCATATCATATCCCAAATGGTAAAAGGCATTTTTAAGTTGTGCTCTGCTGACAGTAGTACGTTATGTAGTCTTAGAATGTGCTCTGTTCTTCTCTTGATATGTGATCAACAGAGATTTAACTTTCTTCTCTTACCTCACGAGTTCAGCTGAGTTTATAAATGTCAAGGTCACTCTCGGGTCAGGGTGTCCTTTAATGAATGTGTGACGGTTTCATACAGGGTAAATCAGACTGTGGATTTCATTTTGTTTTCTCTGCTATTGATGTCTGATACATCTTTTAAAAAACATAGAAGTTCAGGCTAATCCTTGCTCTGGGTAATGGATGAGCAAAATCATTACAGCATTCCCAGAGATAGAACTATTGTTGACTGAATACCCTCTCAATAACCTTTCTTTAAGCAGTGGTTTAGGAATCACAGGAAGACAAGAAGGGTCTTGCTAAATTGAGTGCAGAGCTAGTTTTTCAACCATGTAGCATGTGATAGATTTATACAGCATTCTATAAAAGTTTGTGACTATTCTTAATTCCAGTTATGTATTCAGTAAAGAAATTACAATTATACTTTCACCTAAAAAAAACCCCAGAAAAATATCTGCAGTTGAGATGGAGTAAATAAGATCCTTTTGTTCTAGCTACGTTTGATGCATACTTTGGAAAATCAAGTTGCACTGACCTGACACTTCCCCACAGGGAAACTGTTGGCATATTTCTGAAGGTCATAGTCATTACAGTAAATCTACTAGAAACTTACTCTAAAGGTTCATGTGCTATTGCAGCTCGTAACGGAACTCACTTGTTCATTGGAGTTGGCAAGACGTGCTTTTGTATTGCCATTGAGCAGTTCCGTTCTACATCTCAACAGCTCTTTGAGGTGCAATCAAATATTCTTCTTAGAAGCTGAAAATTTCTTGACTTCCTTAAAAAAAAAAAAAAAGAAGAAAAAGGCCACTAAGACAAAAAAAAACATTCTAATATCAAAGTCTGAGTCCTTGGGGAGAAGTGTAACGTGCATTTGAGCTTGGCTCTCTTAGAGGTAAGGTCAGCAGAGTTGAACTTTTGGAATCTCTACTGAATGCACTGCTGCACTCTTGCCAAATTTGTGTGTATTAGAGAGGCAGGAGGCTGATTCCTTGCAGACTTTAGACCCCCCCGCTGTGCCTGTCCTCCTAAAGATGTCAAGAGGGTACAATTAGAAAATAAACCACAACACTACTAGAAAACACGTGAGTTCCTCCACCTGCAAATAATTAAAGGCACTGAAAATGCTATCTGAAGCACCCTGTCTTTCACTGATCAAATATTTTGAACTCTAGATGAATCATACTTGCAGTCATGGATCTGATCTGTATAATGCAGATTACGGTACTCAACCCTGCAATTCCTTGATTAAATCTTCCAGATATTTGTGTTGGACATAGTTTTGCTTTTAGAGACATCCAGTTTTAAAGATTCAAAATGGCAGAGAAAGCGCTATGTTCCAAGATGAGACATTCCAGTTAATTAGGATGACTTACAGAAATTTGAATCTGAATTTCAGCTTGTACTTGTCTAGTATTAGCATCCAGCCACAGATTATCATTCTGGTTTCTGTTTCCTGAGTTCAGAAGCACATAAAGCCAATAGATAGTTCCAAAACCAGTTCCTGCTTTCCAGCTTTATCACTGCAACACTGTCCGTCTTACCTCATGCAGGCCTCTCTACCGTTCTTAAGCCTTTTTTTTTTTTTTTCTTAGTTGCTTCAGACAGTTAGGTCAGGAACACTTAGGAATTTTTATCAATTTATTTTTATGATAACTTCTACTTTTCTTTTGTTAGTGCTGTTTCCATATGATGTCCTTTATTAATTTAAAAATATTTTCTAATAGAGCTGGTTAAGAGCTCAGTAATAAGTTCTATGTTTTGCCTGCATTTTAAAGCCTGTATATGTCAGTGGGCTTCCAGTCTATCTCAGTGATGCAAAAACCTGGATTTAGGTTTTTTTTTTTTTTGCAAATTTCAAGTTCCATACACAAGACTATGGGTTTTTGAATCCCAGGATAAATGCATCAGGAGTGGGTCTGGAAACCAAGTAGTCTGGAATTTCTGCAGCCTACTTACAGGCATGCTGTTTCCTACCTGCAGATAGAAGCCTGTGGCTCTGAATCAAGTGATGTATTTTTAAAATAATTGGGTTTAAGTCTTTTTTATTGTTATTATTCCTTGCAGATTCTTTGTGGACATACACTGCACAAAAGATAGGCGTTTTCTCACTATCAACAGCAACAGTAAGACAACCTCAGAAGTTTGGCTGGTTGACCGTAGGTATCCTTTTAAGTTACCTGCTCTTGTGCAAGCACGAACAAAAGGGGTAATTTACCACGTTGAGCACAGAAATAACGAGTTATATATTCTTACTACATACGGAGAACCTGCAGAATATAAGGTAATTTTAACTGCTAGCAAGACTCATAGGATTTGTTAAAACAGGTGTTGCAAATCACATAGAAATTGTAAGGCTGGCTTTGAATTCTGCACTTCACAGCTTACTGAAAGACCTTAAGAGAATTACACACAGCGCTGTGTGGACTGAAAGACTATAGCAGTACATAGAGTCTCACCTGCAGCACGCCAGTTTGACTCTGATTCCTTTGGCAACATCAGGAAAGAAATACGCTTTAACAGTCATTTCCCCTGTGTTAAAAAAAAAACTAAGTCAGAGATCTCAGCCTGTATAACCAGCCCACCTACAGTTTTGCTAGCCACACTGAAAGCACTGGTGTCATCAAGACCTTCTGTAGATGATTCTGTGAGAATTGAACGTGCTTCCCCAAACGTTACTAAATTGTTCTTCCACTTCACCAAAGTAAAGGGAGTTTAAAAACCTCCAGTTTTAGTCAGGCAACCCCCACGCTCCCCAGTACAAACCTAGATTTCTGTACATCACATTTGTAACTCTTACTACATCTTAGTAATGCAAGGTGGTTTTTTGTTTTTATAGCTGATGAAGGCACCAGTAGCTTCCAGTGGCATGGAGAACTGGCAGTTAGTTTATGCACTGGAAGAGAAGACCAAGCTAGTAGACTTGGAGATGTTCAGAGACCACTCTATCATGTTCCTGAAGAATGCTGGCCATCTTTATTTAAATGTGATTTCTTTAGTTTCACATTCAGTTCAGTCAATGAAGGTAGGTTTTAGCTTGACTTAAGCAGTTTACTAATTTTCTAGCACTATTTTTTTTAACATAATATTATAATGAAAGCAAAAAATAGTAGAAGTGGTTTGGAGCTGTAATGCTGCCAAGTTTGTCATTGTGATCAATTGTATTACCTCTGTCTGTTCTTCAGGATTTCATGTGGTGGCTTAACTAAGTTAGAGACCAGCTATCCTGTGAGTCAGTTCTTCACCTTAGTACTGTCAAGCTTTTTACAGTATAGCTGATTTCTCACATGACTTGATACCTAAACATTCTCCTTCCTTTTACTGGGCCCATTTTTCGTTACATCCATCAGTGTAAGCAAGGGAATAAGCCTGCTGCTCCCACAGAAGAAAGATTTTTCTTCTGAATGTTCTAAGATGGACACTGTCTTCTTGTGAATGGGAAGAGTTGATACTGAAGTACAGTTTGTGCTAAGTATTTCTTCCCTTCTCTGGTTGTTGCTAAATACTTGTGGATTAAAACCAGAGTGATCCTATTCAAAACCAGGATTTCTGGAGACTATTCAGACAAAATACTTAATTGATTTGTTTGCCTGAAAAATACAGTCTGAACTACTTGCAAGTTTATTGTGACAAGCTACCAAAGCTGCGTTTTGTAAAACTGCTACAGAAAAAGGTTTTCAACAAAGTACTCTGTATGGTCTCTGAAACCCTCATTTTTTAAAATGGTCATCGTTTATTTATTCAGAAAGGGTCTGCAGTTACTCTGGAGAACTTGGACTTTTGCTGCCATTTCAGAAGTCTCTAGCAACCTAACCTAAGTAGTGGCCTGGCAGAGGGTTTGACTATGTCCCTGCTGCTCTCAAAGAATGAATCTTGATTTCTTTTATTCTTAGCAGAGTTAAAAATCTTAAATATAATAGCAGTAAGTGTCTGAGGGTGAATGTGCCAGGAAAGGGTTTTGTTCTTCACAATGCCTGGCACTAGGAACAAAGTTAAGAGGCAGGGGTTTTCAATGGCTTAGCATTACTGAGCTAACTCACAGCAAAAGCATAACAACTGACATGGACTTGGCTGTATAATATGTTGAAGTAGGGCTAGAAATCAGAAGGGAAATAGGATCTAAAAAATAAAAACAACGCAGAGTCACTTCAAAGAATGTTTTAATTTAAAGAAAAAAATCTGCGCTAATGCCCATTTTAAAGTGAACTTGGATTTCTTTTTCTTTTTCATTTCATTGTTGAACTTTATCAAATGGCCCTAGGGGAAAAGTTTGCCAAAGTATTTCACTTTTTGACTGTTTCATTACTGAATTTGAAAGAAATGTAGATTGTGCTAGTAGAAACTGAAGATAATTAGCTTGGTATTCAAAAACTTTTCCTCTAAAGGACAGACCAGACAGAATTTGCAGAAGCAGTGTAAGGGTCTCACTTGAGGTGCCGTGTTTTCTCAGCTACCTCCATGGGCCTGCGAATTTGAATTGGAACCTCATCCTGAACATACCACCAGCATTTGCTATTTTCGGCTCGCCTCCCCAGTACACCCCCCTAAGCGTTTTGCATATTCATTTAAAGAAAATAATCTCATTGAGCAAGCTGTGCAAGAGGTACCAATTACTACAGATTGTCACACTACACGTTTACTAGCTAAAAGCAAGGTAAGATTTTTCAGTCCTTTTCCCATTCCCTCTATTCTTCCCTCCCCACCCATTTAAAGAAAATGCATTTGGCAGGCAGTAGAGATTAAGAAAACGTAAAGAGCAGTTGGTGCTATAGTTACCAAACAGTGGGTGTTTTCTTCAGAGCTACAAAGAAGAACAAGATTCGTGATGGGATTTTTTTTTCCCCATTAACTTGGGTATGCGAGAGGAGATAACTGTATGTGATGAGTCAAGAATCTTAGTGCAGTATAACTTAGAGTTGGTAGTTGATGTATGGTATCTCGCTCTCCATGCTGAAAGGAAAAGATGCCAGCTTTTGAAAAGAGCACCCCACAACCAGCTGCACGGTACACATCAAGAAAGGAAAGTTTTAGCAGCCTGAGTTTAAAAAATAGGAGATGTTAATAAAGAGTTTGTGCTACAGTAAGTGGTAAACTGTTTTGTTAATAATAGATATTCTTGGTGTTAAAGGAGGCAGGAAGACTTGGGTGCTTTAGCAGTTTAAAAACACCTCAGGTGTTGCACTTAAATGAATTTTATACTCTGCATCCATAAGCTACACAGCAGAGGTTCAGTCTCTTGCTTTATTTTTCAAGAGTGCTTTGTACATTCTAAGTCAAAAAATTACTGTAATCAAAAAACACATTTTAAAATAAATAATTGAAGTTTTCATTGCCATGTGTCATTGAGATTTCTGAAATGTCCTTTATTGTAAAATACTCCTTCATTTCCAGGATGAAACTTTGGTGCCAATTACAGTTTTTCATAATATGAATTGTAAAGAGCTACACGGGAAACCACTTCTAGTTCATGTATATGGAGCTTATGGCATAGATTTGAACATGAGCTTTAAAGAAGAGAAACTGATGTTAATTGAAGAGGGTTGGATATTAGCATATTGCCATGTTAGGTAAGTCAAATTTAAAATGCAATTAAGATTTTAATCTGAGGGATATACAGATCTTGGTATGCAACTGAAGAGGTACAGAAATTATTTTTTCATGTAGCTATACCTAATCCTCATGCTTTTCACTTTCATCTCTTTTTAGGTTTTCTTTTCTTTTAAAATAGTTTTTAACAAAAAAAAAAATCACCTCAGGAAAAAAAAATACTTTAAAGATCACCTACTGCATCTAGGTTACTTGCAACAGCAGGATGGTTGTATGGAACTTTTAATCTTCCAGAGTCTCATTACTCCTTGTCTCACCTTTGCTGAAAAAAAATTTTGGTAGCACATTGAATGACAATGCAATGACAGACTATGTCCCTCCCTTTCCAAGGGCAGCATATACTACTGTTCAGTCTGCATCTTCTAGAAACCGTTTGCTTTCTACAGCAACAACTTAACATTTAACCTGCATCCCTGGTGTTTTTATTTGCTAAATCCTGAGTCTCCAGTTTAGCTACAAATCTACTAGTTTTACAAAACCAGTATGTGCAATAGGCTACTGAGATAACAATTCAGTAGGTAAAGAAATGTAACAAAAGAGGCACATTAGGGAGGTGAAGGAAATGGGAGAATGAGCAATTCTTTGAAATGCCAGTTACAGAATAGATTCTGCATACAAATAGATTCAGTCTGCTGTATGCAATGGCAAGGGTTGTGCTGCTCTTCCTCGAACCCTTTGTAGTATCTTAAGATGAGATCAGTCCTAGATGAAGATGAATTCTTCTTCCTGAGATCAAGTATTTTGGCAGACTGATCAGGTCATTCACTTTAAACTCGAAGCCCGAATAACAAAACTCAGATGGCTTAGAACCAAAATTGTGATTGCATACAAAGAGCTAGAAATAAACTTAAGTTCAGTGTTACAAAATGTAACATTTCAAGTCCTATTTAAAATTAACAAATTAGAGAAAGAACCCACTTTTTGACTGAAAATTTAAGCTATGCAGAAAACAAGCCCTGAGAGCCTCAGTGTTGAGCCGAGGAAGACCGTATTACTGTTTTTAATGTAGTATTGAAAATGTTTTAGTTACTTTAATAGTTTTCTGCATAAAAAGATAATGTTAATATATGGTTTTGTATTGCCTACAATGCAGTGTCATTTCCTGAAGTGCCACTTTTCCTGTGAGCTGCAGGACACGAGCTCACAAGGACACAGACTGTACCTTGTTTTCACCAGTCATCGTGAACAATTATTTTTTAGTTGCATGTTGTGCATTTTAAGCGTAAAGGAGGGTAAAGACAACAGAGAGAAGGAAAGTTAACTGGGGAGGTGAACTATGGTTTTGCAGTTCTGTGGTGGCTGCTGTCTTTTCATCACCTGAAGCTTTGCCATGTAACATTTTCCAAAGAGACTGCAGCTTGAATTGTTTTAAATTTCAGGGGTGGAGGAGAGCTCGGCCTTGGCTGGCACAAAGATGGATGTCAGCATAATAAACTCAAAGGTCTCTGTGACCTTAAGGCTTGCATCATGCTGCTGCACGAACTAGGATTTTCTCAGCCAAAATACACAGCCCTAGCAGCTGCCAGTGCTGGAGGAGTTCTTGCAGGAGCCCTGTGTAACACTGATCCAGAACTTATCAGAGCCATGGTTTTACAGGTGAGGTGCTGCACAACTTTCATGGATTATAATGTTAAATTGTATTTTCTGTTTCATTCTATTAGTTTTGGAATCAGAAACATTCTGATTCAGAATTCACTTTCCTCATTTGAGAAAACTTTGATGTAGATATTTGAGGTCACATGTCCTGTTTGCCAATTTTTTTTTTAATAACTTCTAAGGCTCCTTTTGTAGATGTTCTGAATGTAATGATGAAAACTCATCTCCCACTGACAATTGAAGAACAGGAAGAGTGGGGAAATCCCTTAGCAGATGAGAAATGTATGAAGTATATCAAAAGCTACTGTCCATACCAGAATATTAAGCCACAGGTAATACTATGCTTTCTGTGTGGAGTACAGTAATGAAGTGAAGCAGTTCATAGGAAAACTCAGTAAGAAAAATAACCGGAATTTAACAAGTCTGTTTTGTTTTTTCAGGGCTATAAACACCAGTAATTCCAAATTGTCTTAGCTGCTGCTTTGTGTTAAAATTAATCATTAAAAATACAAACATAAACCATCCCAGTAATGATCTTAGCAATATTTGGAGTCATAAATGACTACTGAAATTAACTGAATACCTTCTCCTAAAAAATCAGTAGATTTCTAGAACTGCTTTTGTTATAGGACTACAGTGTAACAAACCTCAATATGTAAAATCCTTTCTCCTTTGGTGGGGGATTTCTGCTGTTCTGTTGGCTTTTGCAGACTTTGTCACAGAAGGAAGGAGGTGTTTTCCCCTGGTCAAATACCTTTCCAGAGGTAAACAATGAAATGGAAAAGGAGGTATAACTCTGACATTGTCACCTCAGAGGAAATTTTTCTTCAAGTAATGTGTTAGCTGTGTTACACAGCCTTGTTAAGTAAAATCTAACTATAGAAAAACAACTACTTCATATGTGTAGAAAGATTGCAGATGTAAACCTCAACTACTCTTCTAAAGTGAACCATTCCATGATTATTACTTCTCTTTTTTTTTTTTTTCTAACACCAGCAAGCAGACACAGATCTTCACCAGTGGGGAGAGGATGTTTTCAGTCACCTTCTGCAACTAGATGATCCCCTAATACAAAGTCCTTTTTCAGGACTTTGCAGTTAAAAGTGCTTATTTTTAAGATGAGGTAGTTATGAAATAGACATGGGTTTAGATAAACCATAACAAGTACTGCAGTAAGCAAGAAAAGTTTGTTAAATCACTGTGTGAGAAAAAAATAGTTGTCAGGTATTTAACTGGCTTTGGTTTTTAATCCCAGTGTTACCCATCAGTTTTTATCACGGCATATGAAAATGATCAACGGACGCCACTAACGGGCATTTTACAGTATGTTCAGAAACTTAGGAAGGCTGTGCTAGATCATGCCAGCACAACAAGGAAGGAAGGTAAGAATAAGGATATTTCAGATATATGGAGTTAAACCACAATATCAGTAGTCATGTAATTAAACATCATAGAGATTGACTCCTCATTAAATGCATTTATTTGTACAGTATGATTCAGTATCTAAAGCTCTGATGTAGCTCCCATTACCTGCAAAGACAAGATGTGCAGTCATACCGACACACAGATAAACCTCAGCTTCTAAGATGCACTCTCCAGAGCCTTAAGAGGCACCAGATATCCCTGCATTGTAGACCTGCCTCGAAATACTTAAATTGTGTTAAATAATTAAAAAAAAAAAATCTAGTACCATCTTAATCTGAGGAGAGGCTATTACCATCCCTACAAAAATAGGTCTTGAATTAGCTTTTCTTAATTTCCTTGTGTCCCTTCTCTGCCAGCAGCATAACTCTAGTGGCTGAGAAAGGATAGCAGATCCTGCAATCACAGAATGTCAGGAGTTGGAAGGGACTTCAAAAGATCATCTAGTCCAACCCCCTGCCTGAGCAGGATCACCTAGATTAAATCACACAGGAACACGTCCAGATGGGTCTTGAATGTCTCCAGAGAAGGAGACTCCGCAACCTCTCTGGGCAGCCTGTTCCAGTAATCCGTCACCCTCACAGTGAAAAAGTTTTTCCTTACATTCACATGGAACTTCCTGTGCTCCAGCTTGGAATCCACTGCTCCCTGTCTTATCACTGGCCAACACTGAGAAGAGCCTGGCTCCATCCTCCTGACACTCACCCTGTACATATATTTATAAACATGAATGCCATCACCCCTCTGTCTGCTCCAAGCTGAAGAGATCCAGCTCCCTCCTCATAAGGAAGATGTTCCACTGCCTTAATCATCCTGGTGTCCCTGTGCTAGGCTCTTTCAAGGAGCTGTATGTCCTTCTGGAACTGAGGGGCCCAGAACTGGACCCAATACTCCAGGTGTGGTCTCACCAGGGCAGAGTAGAGTGGGAGAAGGACTTCTCTCGACCTACTTACTAGCCACTCCCCTTCTAATACACCCCAGGATGCCACTGGGTTTCTTGGCCACAAGGGCACAGTGCTGGCTCATGGTCAGCCTGCTGTTCACCAGGACCCCCAGGTCCCTCTCACCTACACTGCTCTCCAGCAGACCAGTCCCCAACCTATACTGGTACCTGGGGTTGTTCCTCCCCAAGTGCAATACCCTACACTTGCCCTTGCTGAATCTCATTCAATTTCTCCCTGCCCAGCTCTCCAGTCTGTCTGAATCTTGTTGAATGGCAGCACAACCTTCTGGGGTGTAAGCTACCCCTCCCAGTGTGCTATTGCCACCCTCCCAAATGCTCTTGTGGCCTTCGCTCAGAAAGGAAAAAGCCTGAATTCCCACAGAGACTTTTCCTGAGTCTCTGTGGGAATTCAGGCTTTCTGAATTTCTATGTTTAGCCAACATGCTAAACATAGAAACATTTTTCAAGTAGGTAGCTAACAGAAATACAAGCAGTTCATCCAGCAAACCCCTATGTGATTAATCTTTTTTCCTTAAGAAACAACAGAAATTGTCAGGACAGAAGGCAGAATTGGCTATCCCTGAACAGCCCACATCCTCCCCGTTACCTTTTTTTTTTTTTCAGTCAGTGTCAAGTGACCTCCAGCTTTGTTGTTCTAGGAAACTGGATCCCTAATATCATCTTAGACATCCAGGCAAGCGGCAGTCACTGTGATTTGTCTTGGGAGGATTCCTTGAGTGAGGTATGTTCCCTTTATTCCACACATCCATAACATGTTGGAGGGAGGTCTCCCCTCAGATATCAACCTCAAGGGTGATATTTCAACCTCAGCAGTTCATGCAGTCATCGAAAGTATGTTTGGAGTGTTGCAAAAGCAGCAAACAACTGCTGAAATTAGGGTCCTTCTTCCAACCTTTTGTACATACTGTGAGAGCAACACAGCCAGCTTTATGCATGTATACATAACGTTATATACATACCTATCGCAGATATATTTGAATATATTTTTACATATATATACACATAAAGCCAGTGACAGAGACAAGTTATTGAACCTCATTGTGCCTTAATAGTTTTAAACTCCCAGTGTAATTCAGTGCCCAGAGCTTTGAATGAAAGGTTCTGAGTTGTGCAAAACATTGTCCCAGCAGGAAAAGTCTTGCACTGTAGAGTATTAAGTGCTTGAAATTGTCATACTGCCTATTTACTTACTCATGAGTAAAACACGTGGTGGGCTTGATCTTTACATCTTGAAATGCATGATCAGTAGAATCAAAGGACACACTACTACAGACAGTGAGGTTTCAAAATGTTCCTGTTTGTACAAGCATGTTAAAAGCAACCTGCTGCCAAGACCAGTAACATTCTTACTGATGTCTCAGGCTATCACAGTTGGATACAAATTTTACTACTGTTAATTTCAACAAATCCTGGCAAGTGTCACCTGGTTGTTGTGGCAGTTATTCCCAAAATTAACTCATTCTTTTGGGAAAAGCCTCATTCAGTCTCAGGGCAAGGTATTGCTTAGCATCACTATGGGAAAGCGAGATTAGAATAGCTGTGCAAGAACCTGAAAGTTTATTAAAATTTTTAAAGTTTTGTAATAAAATATTTTTATTATTCTAGATTGCAAGACACCTTGCTTTTTTGAACAAAGAACTTGAGGAAGTATGCCACCTTGAGCACCGTACGAAATCCTGCAAATAGCTAATAAACATACTGACCTGCTGAAGAACTTTGGGTCAAGTTCTTGTGTACATGAAAAGCATGAACACCTTCTCCAGAGGCTCTCTCCTCTTGGATCCCTGCTTCATGGGCATGAGTGGACAGGAAATTCAAAGTTGGGTATGGCATTGGCTTATGAACATACAAACTAAGGGCTGACAGAGCACAGAAGTAGCTGCCTGCGTTAGTCCGTGTGCTCAGTACAGGTCTGTTCACACAAGCAAGCAGTGCAGCGCTATGCAAGTGGAGCTGAAGCACAGCAGTTAGAGCTTAAAGCCTAACACATGAAGGCACGTGCTTTGTACAGGCAGCCTTTCCAGTCCAAAGTCTCTCTTCCAAGGCCACATTTTACAGCAGGCAGTAAAACTCCCAATAAGTACTTAAGTCTCACTAAAAAAAAAAGTCACTCCTAAAACAAATTGCCATAGATAGGTGATGAAGACTTGAAAAATTACTGTGAACTGCTACAGGCTTGGGATTCCCCAGGAGCACTTAATGACTAACAACTGTATGGGGCAGCACCCAGGAAGCAATCCTTCTCTTCTCTCACAAAAATACACACACTTAAACAGGACAGATTTTAGGACAGACTTTTCTTCTCTGCAGACCCTAAGGGTTAGTTTGTACCATGCTTTTTCCTTTTCATCAGTGGTAGCAGATGCAAGACAATTAGGTATTTGTTTTATTTTTCAGGACATTTATTTTGTACACAAAGTTTTAAATTGCAAAGAAAACAAAATTTTTTTGCATTTCCCTGAAACCAACTGTATCTAAATTAACTTGAAAGCTCCGTTATTCTACTCCTGCACTTAGCAGTTCACATAGAGTAAATTGAAGGCACTGGAATAGCAAGCTTTTTCTGCCACAAAACAACTTCCTTGAAAAGCTTCCATAGTATGAACAGGATTTGTTGTTTTATATTCAAGGACCAGTCCTTCTCCCCTTTCAGTTTTAATTAGTTTGGTATTGACAGCTTTACCAGTATGGCTAAAATTAGTGCTCAACCTTATAATAGCTTCAGATGGAAGGCTAGGAACTACAGCTTTCAGATCTATTGTCGATTCCTGCCCAAAATTGAGAACCACCATAAAGACTCTGTCTAACCCATCCAGTTCCCTCACATACACAAACACATTTCTGTCATTCCAGATGTAGCACATCCATCCCCGATGAATGGGTAGCTCGTTGTTGCGAAGTAAAGTAAGCTCTCTGTACAAATTCAGAGTTGAGTTGGACCAGGTCATCTGGATCTGCAACAGTCAGCATTAACAGGGTCACTGAATGCAGGAAATACTCCTTAACCCTCTCACCCACACAGACAGAGAACACACCGACAAGAACTCGATTTTGACAGTTGCCTCTCTTCAAATCTGTCTGCAAACTCCACTGAAAAAAATGGTTTTCTCATGCACTTCCCTGGTACTTGTGGAGCAGCAGAGATGGAGGTTTTTAGGCAGGACAGGATTTCCCCAGCACTACTACTATTTTTTTCCTACCGCAGCATCCTTATAGTACTGTTTATTCAAGAGAAAGCCACAGCCATTCAGAGCTTCATACTGAGCCTTTTGCACTGGGTCTAATCCACTGAAGTCACAGGGTTTGTTTTGTGCCTTATTTTTCCTGTTTCTGATTTATTTTTACCTGCTATCAGTTCTGGTCATCACTGTACATCAGCACAATTGGTTTGATTCACTGCTCAACCACTTTGAAATAGATTTGTTTACTTATGTTAGAGATGGTCCATATTAAGCTCCTGTTACAAGGCCAGTGCTTTCTCTAGTCGTAGAAACAAAAAAGACCAGATTCCAATTTAATATTAGCATCCTTTTAATAATTTTAAGGAGCCAAGTTGCCACATCTACATTTTAATTGCAGTTTTCCTGCTTAAAGGAATACAAATGAAGTAGGCTCCTTGCTCGTGCAAGGATTTCCTTCCCTAATAAAGCTGGTTGGGATTCAATGCCCTTTTATTTTCCTCCCTTGAGTTTGTCTTACTAGCTACGCGACCAATTCCCACTAAGTAAAGGAAGTCGGAGCAAAGTCAATGCATTAAAGTATTTTTTACCATGAAGAGTTCACCATGCTTACAGATACCTACTTGGACATTGACACTTTGGTAGTCAGAGTGAACAGGTAACCAGCTACTGTTGCCTTCGGTAAACCCAGCATTCGCGTTGCCATCCCACTGCATGGGGGACTTCTCTGGAAAGGTCACCTAGGAAATAAAGCCATGTCAGAGCCATTACCAAGAAGTTACTTTATTTGATTAGCATTTTATTACCCCTTATATAGCATCTCACGTCTTCCAGATGATCACCATTTTAAGTATTGCTTTCTTTGGTTTAAATTCACCAGCATCACCAGACTTGGTGAGGTGTGGATTTCCCAAATGACTCTGCTAGCCTTGTCTCCCCTTGCAACAGGTGGTTGGATAAAAGTTTACTAATGACAGCTAGAATATTCTGATAAATACCCACATATGCAGCGAGTGGATATATGAGGTAATGGGGCTTAAGAAGAGATGCATCAAACTAACAGTAAACAAGCAGTAAATGCTATTCAGTGTCTGTTCTTTTGTAACCACAATTCTTTTCACCTTAGAACTCTTCAAGCTTACATGTGGACAGGATTGTTTACATTAGAAAGATAAAATTATTTCCAAGTGCAAAAACTTCATTGAAAACCAACTTTTAGCTGATTAAAAAGTGCTGTGAAAAGCCTGAAGTTCTCATTTTGAAGAATTCAAAAAAATTCTGAAAAAAGCTTCCTGTTTCTACTGAAGAGCTTGCCAAAAGATCTGACACTTAAATTTCATGATACAAGAGGGCATAAAATATTTTGCACATACTTTGAGTGTTTGTTTTCTATGAAAACTGTTTTTCATACAAAGGGCACTTTTCAATACAATCTGCCAGAACAGCAGCTCAACAAAATAAATTGTCACTTTGCTTTGTGACATTATAAATAATGGGTTTCTCCTTTTAGCATGTTCTGAAAAGCAGGAGAAAAAAATGCTAAGTTTTCAATGCTGGTAACTCCCTTTCATCTTTACCTCTTTCAGCCTCTCCTAAAGTGTTTCAAATGCTGAGGGTAAAAACTATACCCTGAGCAAATACTCTACTGTCTTTTTGAGACACCCGTTAATCAGGGATTCTTCCTCTAGGCTGAAAGAAGAGTGGTTTAGCACGGTTACAAAGCAGTGAGCCGCAGGGTGGCCACTAAGAGAGTAAACCCCGAGGAGCCAAGGGCACGCCACTTTTGTGAAGAGTATCATTCTGTCAGCAGTAATCAGCAGCAGGAAGAAAATGCAGGAGATATTTTGACTAGGAGTTTCTCAGAGGAAATGAGATTTCCTTTTAAATCAGAGAATCATTTCCTCACATCTGAATGAGACAAACCTGGCGGTGATCCCGTGCTGCTACAAGTACCTCTTTCCTTTGGTACAAAGGTAGCCAGCACTGCTGGTAGTGCCATCAGGGCTGTCTCATTCCCTGATGGAGGATTTCCACAGTGAAAGCAGCATCTGCTGTAGGCCCATGTTCTCACATGGTCCTAAGAGCCAGAGCTCGGCTGTAGCTTTTGGCAGGATCATTTCCAGTCATGCCCGTATGTCTTGGTCAATGAGACACAATAGAAGTTTGGTATGATCATAGAAAAGGCAAGAAGTTAAAGGGGTTGAACAAGTTGCCACAGGTTAGCACAGGGGAAAAGGCACAGACACTTTGTTTTAATCCCAACCTTAAATAATGCTGTACTCTTAACACACACAAACATCCCATCCTGCCTTACTGGTAGCCATGATGGAGTGAGAAAGGCACCTGGTTCCCAGGCTCAGGTACTTAAGTCCTTTGTAGAAAGGGATCTAAAAGATAAATCAAACACCTCCCAAACTCCTGCTTGCCAGCAGGCAATGCTGAGCTGGGCTGGCCTGTACACCCACCCCTCTCTAGAGGGCCCTTCTTCAAGAACTTGGGCAAGCTGGGGCTTGGACAGGTCCATTTGCATAGAGCAAAGCAGTCTGTGGGATGCAGCGACTGTAACTATGGTCTCTTGTGAGTTCTGATTTCCTTTAAATAGCAGCCAGGAAATAATGCCCTTTGCCATGGCGATTAGGGTGCTTCCGCGTGAGGGAGGAGATAGCCACTTTGTTTCTCTTGCCTCAGATTGCTGCAGACATACCTCTCCTAACCACTGGCGTCAGCACTTGCTGCCTTTCCTGCTGTAGCAAAGCAACACAGCTGCAAACCACGAAAGACTTATCTGGTAGAGGACAGAAATTTGGGACTGTGATCGCGATCTAGCAGTTCAGATATGCATCGGGTCTTGGGTCAGGTCTCTGGCCCAGCCATTTCCACATGCTGTGCGATGACTTTGCCGTGGGGAGCACCGAAAAGTGTCTAAACAGTGAGGTCTGGGTTTGGGTGACTAAGCCAAACTTCTTTTAACAGTTATGTTACTTGGAACTAAACAGGAACCCAATCAGAGTTTATATGCACTTCACTTACATTTTCTGAGGCAATGTTCTCCATGCCTATTTCTTCACCATAGTAAGTTACAGGAGTACCAGGGAGGGTTAAAAGCAGCATGTTCATAACATTGATGTACTCCTTCCCAATCCGAGATGAAATCCGAGCAGCGTTAGGGCTTCCAACCTGGGGAACACATGTCATAAAATTCCATACATACATCAAGATGTCTAATTTAACAAAGTAATAGCATTGGTTTTGGTTTCTTTTTCTATTTCCCCTCCAGGCCTGAAAGGACAATTATCTTTATCTTGGTGCCAGGACAAACTTTTTGACCGAAATAATTTAGCACGCAGAAGCCCTGACAGCAGCACAGGGCAGAAGGGAGAGATAACAAGTAACAACTCCTCACAATTGCAGTTCCCTCAGTTTTCTGCCATTTTCTTTGCTGTGTGGT
Source organism: Heliornis fulica (assembly GCA_013399135.1). Classification (NCBI taxonomy): domain Eukaryota; kingdom Metazoa; phylum Chordata; class Aves; order Gruiformes; family Heliornithidae; genus Heliornis; species Heliornis fulica. The sequence goes on along the minus strand of VXBZ01012769.1, from coordinate 115,700 downwards.
GGCCACGCTTGTTTTGAAAAGATCTCTCAAGCAGTCCAAATGCACTTCCAAACCAGCAAGGTTTTAAGTTAACTGCCCTCAGCTGCCTGCTCTGTTCTTCCCCGGCCCTGGGAGGTTTCCAGAATCCATTGCACTGAGTCAGTTTACAGCCAAAGATAATTGTACCGATCCCATCCTCACCGGTGGTTTAAGATGATGCCCATATGACATTTGAGCCACAATCATAAATTCCCTTCTGTCACCCTTGCACAGGGAGTGTAAGTGTTATCGAAGGGCAGGACAGCCAGCCAACACCAACAACTGCAACTACAGCGACTGGGAGTTTCACGTGAGTATCCACAAGAGCTCAGCCAGTGGCTCAGGCTGCTGCTGCTCCCACTGAAATCCCTGTGTGTAGAGTTCTATCACCATAAGAGGACCTATCCCCTCTCAGTTTCTACCTCCTAGGGTAACAAAAGCCCTTTCTAAAGGAGTTGGTTGAGCAGTTTTACCGCCCAGTTTGGCCATCTTCCTGCAGGCATGTTTTTCATCCACAAGTTGACAGCTTCAAAAATACTGTCGCCTGATAGACTCTTCACGTTAATTAGGTTGAAATTGAAGGGAAAATCTGCTTCTTGGACAAATGTTGTTCCATAGTACATCATTGTTGCTTCAATGTCTTCCTCTTCCTCACCATCAGAACCCATAAACCTACAAAAAAGTACACAAGTATTTGTACTTGTGAGTACAAAACAAAAAATTTTGTTCACTCTTGGTTTCTACAGAGTGGAAGTTGGAATGGTGATGGACATACTCAGAAAACAGCATTTAGAATTATGTTCACGTTCTTCCTCCCCATAATAAAAATATTAATGCAGAGAATATTTTGCAAAGCAGACAAGCAGAAATATTTCCACAAATATAAACAAAAGGACATAAGTATCTGCCTCAAGCCTTATCTTCTGGAGTCCACATCCACATAACTCCTTTGCAACATTTTCCATCCTTTCCATTACAGAAAAGGACCAGTGGATCCCCCAAGTTGAATAAGGGCCTGGGATGTGGCCTTACCACAGAGGACAACAACGGTACCCTGAGCTGAACTGTCAGCAGGTTGAGGGTAGTGATCTTCCCCCTCTGCTCTGCACTGGTGAGGCCACACCTGGACTAGTCCTGGGCTCCCCAGTAGGAGGACATACTGGAAAGAGTTGGGCAAAAGGACATGAAAGCACTGGATCACCTCTGCTGTGAGGAGAGGCTGAGAGAGGTGGGACAGGAGATGAGCAGTCTCAGGGAAGGAATCTCATCAATGTATATAAACATTTCAAGGGAGGATGCAGAGACAATGAGATGTTGAAAAGCCATCTGGACACAGTCCTGAGCAACCTCTGGCCAGATAACCCCAGAGGTCCCTCCAAAACTCAAACATTCTGTGATTTTTAACGTCTGATTACATGTCTGATGTGAACGAAACTATTGATACTATACAATAAATCAGCCATAGGCATTAAACTCTCTCTGTGGCCCAAATCATCTGCTTACTTTTGTACAGCCCATAGATGGAGCAGAGCTGCCAGAGCCGAATCCTCTCCTGCCCCTTGCACACCGGAGAAGAGGCACCACTATTTGCATTTGAGGAAGAAAACCTTTTATAGTGTATTATGTTGCTAGATGAAAACATTTTATTCCTAGCAAGAAGGTGACTAATACTAGAGAGGAATGCATGAGTGTAATAATGATTACCTGTATCGGCCAGGTTCACTGCTGAACTGATTCATGGTTTGACGGAAACTGCGGATGATGTCATGCATACCAACTTGCGTGGTCGTGTAGTCATGGTAGAGCTGGGAATAGGCTGTGATACTCTCCTTAAAGAAGAATGCAATACTTCCCATCAGTTCACCAGTATTTTAGACTTCAGAACTCCCAAAAAATTCTTCCCATCCTTTCCTGAGACAATGCACCAGTCCGGCCGGATAAACTTTAACTGAAATGAGTTTAGTGCAGATCTGAGCTGCACTTGGGGAACTCTGATAGCAGAGGGATGATAATTTCAGATCCTGTCTCTTGAGAGGCAAGGTTAGCCTACAGCACTAACCAAACGAGCCCATCTTCAGCAGCTAGCACTTCAGGTGCTACAGCCACACACCAGTCTGGACAGATGGACAACACTGTTGTCCTAACTTCTTACAAGGCCAATGATACTTGTGGAGCTGACCGGTTTAATGTGATCCCCAACTCCACAGGGAAACAGCGTCTTAGTTCTGACACTATCTGGGCACATCCCTGAGCTCACTGCCTCAGGATAAGCAGCAGGACACACATTGCAGAATGTACCTGGCCACCTCTCACCGGGACAGACTGCCAATGTGAGCAGACTTTGTTTCAGTCCAATTCCTACTCGCAGTGTAGATGAAATTGATGCTAGTGAATGCCAGGTGTTCCCAAGCAAGCAAGAGCTCCAAGCTTATCTCCTGTAGTAAGCTCCCCAAAGATAACCAATTGACTACTAAAATCATAAGACCAGTCTTTTTAGGACAGAAATTGAAAAGTAAATGATTTTAAACAGAAAACTCAAGGCAACTGTGTCAGAGCAGAAATATGAAAGGTCTATGGGCAATTATCCCACCCACAGTGCTACTGCCTGCAGGTATCTCACTGGCCTACACCTCAGCCCAGGGGCTTCTTTCTTGTATGTGCTCCTGTGGAGAGCCCAGGAGCCACCCACCTTGCAAAGGATGCAACTGACTCAGTCTTTCTAACACAACAATTAAGGCCCAAGTGTAGAAACTTACACNGAGAGGTTTGGGAAGGCAAAGACAGAATGTATACGTTACTGGATTCTGGGACTTATTCACTTGAGGCTCATCCCGTAGGTGTGTTGCTTCTAAAAGAAACTTAACAGCACTGAAACTAAATCCGTCGATTCCTTTGCCAAGCCAAAATTTGATAATATCCTATATGAAGGTAAAAAGTTGAGAATTCCCAGTGAGCCCACACCATTCAAATCAGTACATACATTGTTGTTATTTCATCCAATATAAAAAAAACTGATTACTGCTTTGTAATTTCTCCCATATCTCACGTGACCAAAGCTAGGGAATGCCTCCCTAAAAGCCATTTCTCATCCCATCCATCAAAACAGTTGGGCTCATGCTAAGCCCTGTTGTTGGTGAGCACCTGCCATGGCTACTCAACAGTTAAAACACATTGGTGCAAATATCCAAGAAAATGCTGCTCTGCACAGACCCCGTGCCACCAATTTTTTTTATATAATCAAGCTTTTAAAATGTTTGTTCTCTCATTTGACTGTTGGGATTGATTTTGTTTTCAGGCTTATTTGTTGATTTGCAGGAAAACGTTTTATCCAGGTTAACGGCTATAGATTTGTAATTTCACTATCAAATTCAGAGCTTTGTCACTATTAGCAAAATCGTATTCTTCTTTAGTAGACATTATATTACTACAGCTTTATTTGCTGTAGTTTTAACAAACAACTAAAGTTCAGTCCCTCACGAGTGGTTTCTGCAAATGCTCGTTAGAGCAAATATTTTCCTTCATCTGAGGAGTTTTTCTTTTGTTTTGTTTTGTTTTTTTTTTTTTTTTTAAGGTAAGTACTGAATCACCTTTTCCTGAACATACACAGTATACTTGCCTGAACAGCAATTTACCAAAGGTGAGTACTCCCAAGGCCAAACTTACTGGTTTTCATTTCATTTCTTTGCATAGGAAATGCAGCACCTATTTGATACCAGAGCTTCAGTGATATATCAGGTACCATTCCAAAACATTAACCAGGACCATTGAAAAGTACCTGTGACCCTAGGAAAAATGGCATAAGTGGGAAGACGTGGCATCAGGGGAAGTACCAAACCGTAGGCAGGTTACTAGTGGAGTTCAAGGATCAGACTCAAAAGCAGTCTCATTTAATGCTTTAGTTAGGAAGTATGACTGAAAGTAGTTTGCTCCTTCATGGACATGCAGCTCCTGCGGTGAGGAGCATGGCCCCAGAGAGGCAGTGAGACCCTGGGAGTAGAACCAGGCAGCTATGATCACCACCAAAGAAACTCACCAAAATCCAACAGTACGAAGTAGCAAGCACTTCAGGACTAAATCACAATACTGGAGGTAGCTGTACTACCTGATGGGGCTGGGCCCACAGATAGGAAAAAAAGAAATAAGCAAGACTTGCCAGATTCCCCCCCCCCCCCCACTGAGACGCACTTCTTCATATTTTAATGGATTCTACATTGTCTGCTGGGAGCTGTAACTCAGACAGCCATGAGCTTTCATCAGAGCACTACCTTGCCTTGGTGAGGCACCCTCGTTGCAACGACTGCCCATCTATCCTCTCCCCTGTGAAGTCATCAGAGATGAAGGCAGACCGAAACTCTCTCTCCCCAGGCATTCTTTGTAATTCAAATCAGTGTGGCCTTGTTTTCTTGAAAACGAGGTGCCATCCCCACCTCTGACTGGCTAATCAACAGCTCCTTGTATCGACAGAGATAAAACCTCTCCACTCGAGTGACTCAGCTCTGTTTCAGCACAGGCTTCAGTGCAAGAACTGCACCTTCCACAACAATCCTTCCATTAAGGGTTGTCCTTGATATAACACTCATGCCTACTAAGTGCCTTCATCCTTTTGTTTTCATGGAGACTGCAGCCAAAAGCAGTTAACTGCTTCCAGACAATAATAGTGTTGGACAATCTGACCACTAGCACCAACTTCAAAGCAAGTAACAGCAATTTTAGTACACGGGGAGAAGAACCTTTGGCACTGCACAAGATTCTGCCCAGACATCTTTTCACCTAAGTTTAGTTTTGGGCATCCACAGTTGAAAAAACCCTTGGTCTGGAAGAGCTGACCCCATTTAATCTATCTCAAAGGCTGAAGGGGATGTTGTCAGAGCTGATCAACAAATAAGCATAAACAAGGGTGGGGAAAGTTATTCCAGATGAAGGGCAGGTTTGGTTCATGAAGAGTTAGACACAAACCATTTGCAAAAAAAGTTAGGCTGAAAAGTAAAGGGGCTCCTGAAGCAGCAAGGCAAAGAAATTTTGCAGTGGCATTTAGAGGGAAGAGAAGGCAAAAGGGAGGTCCTTTACCAGTGCAAAAGCCTGTTCCAAAAAGCCATCATGATCTTACCAGGCACTTGTAAGAACAGGGGACTCAACCCAGCAAAAAACCCGTGTTACACCCTCTTCAAAACCAGAAATCTGCAGCTCCACCCGCTGCCAGTTCTTCCACTCGAGGACAATTTTATTTGGATCTGTTGTTTGCATTTAAAGTAAACAAAACAAAAAAAAAGACTCGAGGCAAAGTAGCTCTGACACTGGAAACATTATGGCATAAAGCTCGAGCTTTCCTCATAAATTTAGTGTTTGTCTAGACACCTTTTTTGTTTCGGTTGTTTACACATGCTGCAATCCTCGAATTACTGCCAACTAGGCTGCAAACTGCACCATTACACAGGCAAATTAGGTGTAAGAAAGAGCTGCTTTGCCATCGGCGCAGCAGCCGCAGGCTGCATACTTACATGGATTTCTTGCTGGACGGCAAGGTTGCGAAAGTTTAAGTCTGGCTGCTCCTTCCCAAACTGATGAAAGTAGCACTGCTGCCTCACGTCATCATATTGCCAGCCCGAGTGCCCGAAGACGCTCACCTGCACGTGTAAGGGGGTGGGGTGTGTGTATGTGTAGGGATGAAATCAGACCTCGGAATTTAACAATTACTCCTCTGCACACTTTAAGACCACGTCTTAAAGAGTGCAGCGGAGTGTTTGTTAAATTCAGACATGCATATGATGAAATACAAAATGCCTAACCAATGGGCTAGATTGTGGGTAGAATTTGGTGCTTATGTTTTACGTTTTTTCTTCCCATAGTTGTTCTCTCTCTAGTTGTGCTTCACCACACGTATTTCTTGTTCAATGTTCTCTTTCCCCCTGGTTGTTTGGGTTCTTTTAAAGTACTTTCATTGGGAATTATTCAGAATCAAGCAGAAAACACAGGTGGGAACATTTCTTTTACAACTGTTTTTCCTAAAACTTCTTTAAAATGGCTTTAGCTGACTCAGAGCTTTCCGCAACCTGTTATCGTCACTTTGAAGTGCCAACAACAGCCACCATATTAAAGCATTAACTTTACCATCATCTCTGTAATAAAAGATTCCAAAAGTTCAGATAGCTCTTAAGACTAAATATAAAGAGCAATTACACTTGCAGGTAGAGAATATTAGTTCCATGCTGAGTTTTTAGACTACACAAGTTCCTAATGGTGCACCCATCGGTTCAAATTGCAAATAAATGTATTTGAAATAGGGAACACAGTTTCTGGCCTGATCACCTTCCAGAAAAAGGAAAACAGAACAAGAACACACCATTTTGTTTCCCTCCCCCACCAAGTCTGACCTCAGGGGTTGGGATGAAGTTTCTAGTGCAGAGTACCCAGGATCAGATGGGGGCACGTCTGAACAATTTATGCACAACTATCCCTTCTTTTCTAAAAATAATATTAATTTCTTTAACGAGTAAAGATTTAACACTGAAGCAAAGAAGCAAAAGTAACTGTTTAAAATTCTGTTTGAAGTTGGAGAATTCTCCCTGTGCTGGTTTAAATCGTAATGTGCACTAACTCACTTAGTAACATCAGTTTGTAGCTCTCGGCAATCATTTATAACCCAGCATACACTGGGACAGGTACGTTAACTTCTGCTAACTTCTGCTACGTGGCAGCCTGCGTCCCGCTTGGGATGTGTCCATGCCCCTTGCCCGCATGTTTACCCAGTTGTTCGGAGGAGTGACGGAGCCAGCAACCCGCGTGCAGTTCTGCCAGATGTAGTAGTCTGTGTACTTCCCAGTACGGTTGCGACTCAGCTGAAACCACCGGTGTTTGTCACTTGTGTGGTTTGGTATTAAATCCATTATCACCTTTAGCCCTTAAAAAAAAGCCCCCAAAAAACATACCATAAAGAAGTTACATTACGTTTAGCCTTTGAAGATAAAGTTCACATTTTTTCTTAGTGCAGTATAAGGAGAGTTTGGGCTTCATCCATTCCAGGAGGTCTAGCAAATGAGAGAAGGAAAAAAAAAACCCACCCCTAAAGCCCCCACCTTCCAACACAGACTAACTAGAGTCTGCAGATACCTGCACCACATTTTGCTGGTACTGTTCCCCCCAGCCCATTGCTGAGGAGGGAAAGAAGGGAGAGAAAAATAGAACAGGTTTCTGCTTTTATGAACCACTTCCACCAACTCTGACTTCAGCATCTCCCTCCCACCTCCAAGGTGGGAAAGACACTTCACCACTCTAGCAGGAGCAATGACAAATTCTTCCTCACCCTTCCTACTTCTTTATTTCTGAAATACCCGGTGGGGTTTTTTTGCCAGTGGACTGGCAAACCATTTTTCAGTCATTCCAACAGCTGCAAGGAGAAAGACCTGAGCAAACATTTGGTCTAAGGCATAAATACGCCAACCAAGGAAGCAATCTCAGGCAGAAAGTGTGGGCTCCGTTCCAACCTCCTAATTCTTTTCCCTGCTCTCTTTAGAAAGCATCTGTCAGTCACAAAATTAAGTCAGAAACAACTGCATCTCAGCCCTGATCCCCCAGGACTACCCAGGTATCCCATACCATGTGCACCAGGGAGTGCAGACATACATCAGCTCACCACCTACAACCATCCTCAGAAAGGACCATGTGTTGCAGAGGACGTGCAGTTTGACATGCCTTCCCTTCACCAGCACCTCCATCTGCTTCTGCTCAGCATCTTTTCTAATAGTGTTATCTTGCTCAGAGTTGCAGCTTACCTCTGTCATGTATGGCTGCAAGCAGGTTCTCAAAATCCCTCATTGATCCAAACATGGGATCAACATCATAGAAATCTTCAGCTCCATATCCTAGGTCTTTCAAGGGGGACTTATAGAAAGAGGTGATCCAGATGGTTTTTATATTTAAATGTGTGATATGGTCCAGTTTTTCTTGGATGCCTGTTAAAAAGGGCAGCATCTCTTTAGAAAAGACAAAATATTTCTGTTGAAGTTAGCTTGCTGCGGGCTCTCGGCAATGGCACACATGGCCTCCTGATACACAGCCATCATGTTTTCACTGATCTCAGGTAACAGGGCAATCTCTACTCATCTTCAGGGGTGGCATGATCACAGAACGGAAACCATCCAAAGCCACTCGTATAAGGAAAGATGATATACCAGAAATTTTACAAACACCCCACTCCACCCCAGCAAAACAGATCAAAGTCAGTTTCTACTCTGTATTCTAAAAAAATTTACAATTTAATTTAATAAATTCAGCACTCTCTGCTGAAAACAAACTCCTCTGTGTTGGTAAAACGCAGCAAGAGCGTTACTTTCTTGCTTCAAAGAACATCAATTACTCCTCAGACCACCCAAAGGGAAGCACAGTTTTAATGCAAAGACCCTGGGTTTTCCCTGCTTCGAGAACAAACTTTTACCATGGTTTTGTTCTCTTCACGGACACCTCACTCCAGCCTCCCCTAATATTTGCAAACCCCAAATTCTCCTGTCTTGCTGACACACCTTACTACTGGCATGCAGCTACAGAAACAGATGCTTCTTTCTGCTTCCCCTGAAGAAGCAGCTTTCTTCTTGTTTAGAGGTTTATTGTCTGTTAATAAGGAAGCCTTCCTGTCCGTCCCTTCCTCCTCCTCCTTAGCTGAAGTCTCAGCTAAGTGGCATACAACTGGCATCACCTCTCAGGTATCAGGTAACCCAAATTCACCCAGGCCATGAACAAAGCAGCATATCTTTCTCTCCTCTTTGTCACTTTTCCAGGCAACCTGATGTGAAACAATGCTGAGCACCCCCTCTCCTCCTGATTGACCTCAGCTTCCTGGAGATGTTTTACTCTCAGCCCCACCTCTAATCATCCTTTCCAATGCCAGGCCTAGACTTAACAACTTGAGCAAGAAGCTCCTAGATCTAAGAATGATATTGTGAGCTGCCATTAATGATTGGTATTAATTAAAGATAACTTCCATTTCCCTCTCCAGTACCGTGCCCTTCTCTATCGGGAGATTTCTCCTTTTTTTTTTTTTTTCCTAAGTCTATATACACATGCACATAAAGGCTTAGACAGACCCGTATATGGACACACGGAGACTATACCACACACATGAAGAACAGAAATTCACCCACCTTTCAGATCTCCATTCCCATCTATGTTGCTGTCCTTGAAGGAACGAGGGTAGATCTGGTAAATGGGACTGGCCTGCCACCAGTGGAGGCACTTTGGTGACAGAGCAATAATCGCAATCGTAGCGCACACGAGCACGACGGCAGCGGCGATGGTGAGCCAGAAGAGAATCTCCCTGGTGACTCTGTACCTGGCTTGGCTGGAGAACTTCAGCAAGACTTCCTTTGGCATCCCCGCGTAGGGCTTCAACACCAGCTCCTCCATAGCCGCTGGGTCTGCATCAATGACACATGTTTTCGGCACTTCTTCTTGGCTACTGGTATCAGTCTCCTTGTCATCAAAAGCCTCATTTTGAACAAATCCGTTGTTCTCCACACCTCCCTTCTCGCTCAGCTCCATCGGAAAGCTCTTAGCCTCCTCCTCGACCATCTTACTTGGTTATGCCTTGCCCTGGAACCTCCGGCCCCAGTAAGAAAGTGTTGCCAACACACCTTCGTTCAGCGAAATGAGAAGCAGCATAATTAACATCTGGGTTTATAATCAATCCTGACCAACTGGTCAAAGTCCATAAGGAGACAAAAAGGGCAAAGTGCTCCCATTCTTCTGCCTACCAGGCATCTTCAGCAAGGTGATAAATTGCGACAAGAAAGTGCAACCTTCCCGGCAGGGGAGCCTGTGACTCCTCACAGCACCCTCACATTCATGGTTGAGCTCTCCTCACCAAGCCTCTCTTCCTTATGACAGCATGGGGTTGTGGGGGGTAGGAGGGGTGGGGTGTGTATGTGTATTTGGGGGTTTGAACCAGTAAAAGATTTAGAAAATTTTCAGCTTTAAAAACTAGTCGGGATCTCCCCTGCCTAAAGCACTCTGAGCATTAACGAGCAATTTAGACATGGACAGCAGGAGAACGAGGTGACAAGTTTCAGCCCCAGAGCCATGATACAAACTGAGAAGAAAAAGACACAAAGGCCGGTTGGGCTTCATTTCTCACGGCTTAGAAATACAACACCCCCCAAACTGACACCACCCAGCCCACCCACGGCTCGGGCACATTCCAGCCCTGGGATTCCTGGGACAGGTTGTTACACCCAGAGCTGTCCCCTTCAGACAGCTTGTTGCACAGGCAGGAACAAGACTCAAAACCCACGGCCCACCATTTTCTAAATAGTTTCAAGTAAAGCAACCTTTCCCCCTCACCCTCTCTCCCTCCTTTTGACTAGCCTGGCCAGGAAAAAGCATCACCCAAAGCCTGCACAACACACATATCTGTGGGCTCCGAGTCCCAGCATCCCCCCGAACTCCCATCCCCCAAGACAGCTCCTGCAGCCCGTGCCCTCCGCCCAGACTTACCCCGCAATATGCACTGGCCAGGGAGTTGCTTTGTCACACATAAAGGCAAATACCTGACTGCATCCACAGGGTCAGGGTCCCAGGGAAATTCCCACGGGAAACTGCGTGGAGAAAAGTCAGGTTTGGCCTCAAAAAAGTATTCTGTGTGCCTCAAACCACGAAAGCGGGCAACAAACTAATGGCTGAAAAGCCTCCAGCATACAACATTCAAATGATTACAAAATGTGTTATCTCATCAGTAGCTAAGAAGTATTTTTCTCTGGCACGTTTGACCCCTCAGAGTAGGATAATAAGAAATAAAACCAAATCTTAAACTACCTCTCCCCACCCTTCTCATCTCTCTTGGCTGAACTCAACTCCTGAATTCTCTACCTCCTCCACTGTGAGCAGTGCAGTGGGATGAGGAATGGGGGTTTCACTCATTCGTCACATGTCTCTGCCACTCCTTCCTCCTCAGGAGTAGGACTCCTCACACTCTCCCCCCACTCCAGTGCGGGATTCCTCTCATGGGAGCCAGACCTCCACCATCTTCTCCAACATGAGTCCTTCCCATGGGCTGCAGTTCTTTGTGAACTACTCCAGTGTGGGTCCCTTCCAAGGAATCCAAGGTAATCCCACATCATCCTATCAGTAAGCTGCAAAAGTCTCCAGGAAGGCATGATGCACTCAGGGCTCAGGTTTGTATTCAGGGGGTTTCACAGTTGTTTGGCTTTACTTTGGGTTTCTTCTTGTTGCTGCTGCTTGTTTCCACAACTCTCTCCCCCACCCCCACCCCCTGCCTCTCCAGACCATAGGCATGATTTTAAACCATGGGGCTGCCACAATACAGAATCAGAGTTGAGAGTACAGCTATGTATGTAAATACATACTCTGTGCATTTATGTATGTCACATTTAGGCACATGACCCCCTGCAGAAACATCATCGCTCACCCCAAGAACAAAGCCAAGTCTCTGAGCTCACAACTCTCTGCAAATCCAACACCTTGGCTTGGCTCCCGCTGCAATACTGAGCAAGAGAGGGGTTAGTAGTATGAAAAAAGCAGCTGAAGGACATTCACTGAGAAACATCAGCTTGGAGTAACACAGCCAAGCAGCCTGTGCACACTCACCCAAGTACCAGGGCTGGTTTGTTTGCTTGTTTGCTTTTTGTTTATTTTAAAATGCTTTCCCAGCCACAGCCTCACATCTGACAGGGCCACCCACCACCCGGCTCCTTCCTACAGCCTTTCCTACAGCACTAAGGAGCAAAGACCTCCTGCATTTTTAGCAAATACAGAGGATAGATTCACCTGAAAGGTCATCATGTGGCAAAACACCAAAGCAATCACAGTGATATCTGATCAGACTTTTGTGGTTCTTTTTCCTTTCTCCATTTCTAACACCACGACTAGCACATGAGCGCGTGAAGCCAAGGTGAGCCATGCTGTTGGTTTGCCCTGTGTCACATCATGACTGTGTCAGGCAGAGCTTGCCCCAAGTCACAGTCAAAATCTCTCTTGAAGAGATGCTCAAGCTCAGCCTGAGCTTGAGCATCCTCCTGTTTCCTACCTTGCAGCACGGGCGTATAACAAGCGAAGGTGGGTGTCGGAGCCTTTAAGCACCTCAGATGCAGATCAGCGCACGTCTGCAAGTCCCAGAAAGCATCTCTGACGTCACTGGGACACAGACGTGTCATTTAGTCAGAACAAAAAGCTGCTCAGCAGGCCGTGCTACCTGACCACGATTTAAGATGAGGTTTGCTGTATAATTCATTTAACGATTAAATTTAATTGACCCTTACCCCCGACTGCCAGTTCCTGCCTTCCATTGCCCCCTGCCTTGTGCCAGGTGAAGTGCTTGGACAGCTGAGCAGTGACCAGATTGGGAAACAGATTTGGCTGGGGAAAAAAAATAAAGAAGTTATTTCATTCTGCAAACAGCTCCATTCCTAATCCTCCTGGTCCCATGGGAGCACACAAATGTGTCAGCCAGCCCAGCACTGGGAGAGGCAGGGCAGGGTAGAGGGACCAGAACACAAAGCATAAACTACTTGACCGAGCAACTCCTCAAAGTGTATCCTTTGTGTCCGTCCCTCACAGAAAGCCAGGGAAGGCAGTTCAGCCACAGCCCCACAAATGCTGCCGGAAACGAAGCTGGCGAGAGGGCTTTGTCCTGTTAGTGACCTACCCACCACCATAGATGAAATCTATGGCGGACCATCACCATGGTACATCAGCAGCACTACCCAGTACACTGTTGAAATCCTGGTTCCAAGAAGGTATTTCATGCCCTCCCCACACTTTTTTTAAGCCAGTAACCTTAACGGTGTTGATTGTTTGCACGGACACGTCTGCTTGATCTAAAGACACAGGGGAGGGACTCTCCATAAGCACACTTCTCTCAGCTGACACAGACCAACACTGTGTTTCAGTCATCAGAAGCTGCCAGCACTCTCTGTACGGGTGGTTTGGGAACTGTTCCTTTCCCCTTATTTGAATGTCCCTCAGTGGTGCCATGGCCAAAGCCTCTCTGTGAGCCTCGCTGCGCAGGGACTTCGTCTTCCAGAGCTGCTGTGACCTGATGTGATCCTTAGGCAACATTAAGGGCTTGTTTATCTCCAATCATGTCTTGATTGCCACTGGTCCAGCTGAAGAGAGGAGGATTACACTGCTGGGGCAGATAAACGCCGCATGCACCAACCAGAGACCACATATAGATCAATCTGTGGGCACTACCTTGACTTTCTTCCAGTGGCAATGGGGCACAAAAAGAAGCATGGACACCTGAGATTTTAAGGTTCAAAGGGAATGTAAGCCACTCTGGAAACCCCCAGGTTGCTGTCCTGGTGAACATAATTTTTTCGCAGCCAGACTGACCGGCCTTACAGACTTCAGTCATGTTTCAGATCAACTCCATGCTGCTACATAAGAGCTGCAGCACAAGCAGGTACTGGCAGAGCACATAGGACATCTGGACCCTCAATCCTAAAAGCACTGGCACAGGCTGCCCAGGGGGGTTGTGGAGTCTCCTTCTCTGGAGATATTCAAGATCCATCTGGATGCTGACCTGCGCGACCTGCTCTAGGGAACCTGCTTTGGCAGGGTGTTGGACTTGATCACTCGAGGTCCCTTCCAACCCCTACAATTCAGTGATCCTGTGAGAAACCCTTCTAGAAAACTTGGAGACAATATACAGCCAAGTAGTTTAACATAGGTCTGGATGATCACCTACCATGGACCCTGGAGAGCAAAAGCCCAAGAATCTGGTACCTCCTCCTATGTTTTTCTGCAAATNCTTTAACTTTTTCCTTTTAAAAGATATTTTGCATACACAGGCATTATGCTTCTGGCTTGCTCTAAAGCAACCCTGAAACAGTTCCCTCCTGAGCAATTTGAGAGTTTAGCAGGAGTAACTAGTCACTGCAACCCCGCTCACAGAATCCACAGAAAAATGTTAAATGGTAAAGAAAACACTTGATTTTCTGTGCCAGTTACTCTGTTTACCTCGGAGTTAGATAGGGAAACAAAACTGGTCGGTATGTGGGCACTAATAGCTGCTATCTCCACACAGATTGCCGTGGTTATTTCTGTAAGATGGAGGGGTTAATTTCCACAAGTATTTCTTATATCTAATTATTTAGATGCACTGGCTAAGTAGTCTGCTGTTTGATGCTATACAAATGCCAAGGAGCTTGCCAGTTACTCGAGACTGTATGCACTGCACCGAAAACCACACAGAGAGGCGATTACGCACCCTAACATGCTACGTGTAGGAAGATGTAGAAAGTTCTCTCGCTTAATGCTTTTTCATTAGGCAGTTTGTTACCCCTGGAATTCGGTGGTGATAACGCGCTTCGCCTCTAAATATAACCACATCATTGATGGAACCGGGGCCAGCTTTACATCCGCGTACCAAGGCAAACACGATGGTTTGTCAGCTTTCCCTCAGCGGCTCTCACAGGACTGACGGGCAGTCTGACCTTTACAGCTATGCTTCATCCAGCGCTAAAAAAAATCCTCCCTTGACGCAGAGGGCAGCCATCGAGAGAGGGAGAGCTGCTGTCGAGGAACGAGTTTCTCACGGGGTGCCTTTTACCATGGGCATCTCTGACCACGCGTCAGGCTTCTGCTGTCAGCCTCAAGTCCTGGAAGGGGGCAAAATGTGATTGAGTGGGACGCTGTGACATGGTTTGGTGGTGGGTGCTACTTTAATTTTTTTTTATAATGCTCTTAGTCCACGAATGGAGTCTGTGATTAAAGGTTTATGGCGTTATAAAGACCGTAATTAGCTACTGCCTGGCTCACGTGACATTTCAGGGGTACACCTGCCCCCTGCCCCCCAGGTGATCAGTATGGCTGGCTTCTCTCATTGTTCTTAATGAAAATAATTATGCTCTAATTCTAGTGGTGAGCATAGCTGCAAGAACAGCAGCACGTGGAGTGACGTCTCCTGGGTGCCCTCCCCTACAGAAGGTCAAGCACTACCCTGTTACGTGCTCACAGAGAATCGTAAAGCCCAGGTTTGCTGCCTCTCCAGGGTGAGGCTCACTCACGTGACTGGACCCATCCCAATTTACACCGTTTCCACTCTTCCCTTCGCAGCATTCACCCATCGCATTTCTGTCCTAGAGAATAACAACACTCAAAGACCCTTCTTCTGCTTTTCCTTCAAGCCCTCCTCAGTGAGAGACCTTGATTTTTACCCTTGTGTGAGCTGGGGATGTTTGGTGCAGGACAAAAAGTCTGTTGCTGAAGCCTTGATGGTGATGATCTCAAGTGACCGGGTGTTCTTGGAAGATCTCAGAAACAGGAAATTCATAACACACAGACAGCACAGTCCAGCAGCCCAGAGGGAAGCGCAGCAGAAGCTCAAAACCAGAAAGGTATTGCACTGCATCGCCACCACATCCATCATGCTACCAAAGGACAGCACTCCAGAGCAAGCTGCATCTGGCCCTTGCTAGAACTTCTCTCTGACAATTTGCAGCCACTGAAAAGTAGCAAAGGCGCAAGGCTTGGTGTGTTGAGCACCAAGCACTTCCTAATGTGGAGGGAAGAAAGGATTTTCAGGGAGGAGCTGTCAGGAATACTGTGTTCTGCCCACTGACTCTGCATGATCACAGGTGTTGCCATACTATACAAGCTCTACTGCTTTCCTCAGTGCCTCAGTTTTCACACCTGCAGGGAGTACACGTGTAGTATGACAGCTACATACAGCACTCAACCTCACCAGTGTTTAGGATAGTGTGTTCACTCCTTCCCTGTCTCTATGTACACCTTCCTGCAACTACTTTGCTTTTTCACACACATCAAATTGGCAGTTGGCATTTCATGATCAAACCTACTCAGGTTGTGCTGTCCTGAAATAACTTCCCACTGAAAGAGTTCAGTTTAGCTCAGAAGTCTCCAGTCTTTGCACAGAAAGCTTCACCCTGTGACGTTGAATTGCACCCCAAGGCTTTTACAATGGCTGCTTGTAAACAACTCACTGATTCCACACCAGACCATGGCACTCCAATGCAATGCAAGCGTGTACAAATCAACATGACTAGGAGTGAAGACAAAGAACTGGAAGTAGAAATTTCTGTTTAAAAAAACCCCAAACCAACCAAAACCCCAGTTCTCAAAATCAGGTGGGCTGACCTTGTGTGCAGCACAGTAAGAGGATCGTGTGCAAGGTCCAGGGCTCTTTGGTCAGGCCAAACTAGATGCCTGCACCAAGGAACAATTTACTACTGTAAGAAGCCATTTCCAGTGGCACATGTACCTTTTAGGGTGGGCAAAAGCAGCAGAACCCAATCTTCAATTTTGTATTTACCCTAACATACGAAGACTGAAGACAATCCTTACCTTCCCCGAGTTAGAACCACCACTAAAAACCTGCTTTTAAGTACTAATCTCTGCCCACCACTGAAACCAAGCTTTGTTTCACAATCACCCAGCATCCAGGACCCAGATACCACCTTCCAGGCTAAAGAAGCTTCGGTGGCAGCCTATACCAGTCTTTCCATTCTGAAAGTAATGAAGCCATCTCCCACGTTACCTACCTGCATGAAATAGTTCTATGGCCGGTTTGTATTAGCGACTTGGAGAAGAACAATCCCACATTCAGCACGTTCTTCACATAGTGCATTCAAATCCTTGCCCCTCACTCCACCACTCCAATAGCAGAGTGACAGTATCAAACATGCCCATTCCTCTCTGCCCCAAGGATGATTACAGCAGGTGTCTGTCCTTCATTACACAACGTGCCCTCTTGCAGTGCACTCGCTTTTTGCTCTGACGGGAGCTCTGTAGGAATTTCTAGTACTAAATACCACGGGACTTCAATCCACGTGGAGCAAAACCAGTTTGCACTTCAAAGACAGAACTTCCAAATGTCTGAGTACTGAAGGCTGAACAGAAAGATGAGTGTACCACATCTTTAAGTTGCTGGTGACCCAACAGCCATTTTGTAGCTTTTTTCCTCACCCCCTTTTCCCTAATTTAATCCAATGCCTTTTATTTAAGGTACTTCTATTGCTTTAGGCTGTCTCAGAGGTTACATCTACAAGACAGAACTCTTATTTTCATTCAGTTTACAGAGGCAGCACTTGCATATAAAGTTGTTGCAATTACACACTTGGATCTGGGTGGTTTTTCCTCTCTAATAACCTGAGTGGGAAGTTAAATGCTGTAATTGTTATCTCTGAAGCAACTGCAGGTGACTTGCTAAGTGTTTTTAAGGTGAGGATGAGTTGAAATGAAGACTCAAACAGAAAATATATTTCACTGTTTAAAAATTTGTCGCCCAGTGCAATGAAAAAAAGGTTCCCATGTCTAAAAACAGAGACAGAGAAGAGGCTGTAAATCATCACTGTCGGCATTAGCAGAGTGTTTCCTACAACCGTATCCTAACAATTTCAGCATAGATTTAGAAGAGCTGGAAAAGGTATTTTGGCTTGCTATCACATAATCTCTGTGCCACAAAAATGAAACATTATTAAGAACACTAGGAAAAACTGATGATGGCCATTGGATAAAGAATCAAAGAAACCCATAAACTCAGAGAGCATTTTCCAGTTTCTCCTATTTGTCCAATATTAAGATGACATCCACCTTTCTGTACATGAACAACATGCCAAATTAAGATCAATATTCATGAAAGTAATTTGCTGGGGATGGCACTAAGAAGATTCCTTACAAAAATACCGGGGAATGTCCTTTCATTACCGCATATGCACTTTAGCACATGTGCATTTGTGGTGGTTTGACCCTGGCTGGAGGCCAGACTCCCACTGAAGTCGCTCTGTCATTCCTCTCTCAGCTGGACAGGGGAGAAAATACACGTTGAGAGGCTTTGGAGTTGAGATAAGGACAGGGAAAGATATTCCTGCAATTAGAGTCATGGGCAAAACAGACTCAACAAGAATAAAGGAAAGAAAACTATTTAATTTATTTACACTACACACACAGAGAAACCACAGTTGGACAATGAGAAGTACAAACAGCTCTTAAGACACCACCCCTGACCCCTCCTTTCTTTGCAGACTTCACTTTATTCATGATTTTCTCCTCCCCAGGATGGCACGGGAGAAAGGAAATAGGAAAAAGAGTGGTGGAAATAGGGAATGGAGGCTTCAGCCTTTGGTCAGTTCCTCAAGAGTTGTTCTTCTTGGGGGAGGTGTGTGTGGCATTTCTCACACTATTTCCCTGCACCAGCGTGTGGTCCCCCCCACGGGAGACAGTCCTTCACGACCTTCTCATGTGAGTCCTCCCCCATGGGGCCTTGGCTCTTCACCAACTGCCTCAGCGTGTCTCTCAGTCCCAGACTGCTGGGCCCAGCCTGGTCCCCCCGAGTCACAAGCACCCCCAGCAAACCTGCTCCGGTGTGGGTCTCTGTCTCTGTCTCTGTGCTTCTTATCTCTCTCTGTTGGCTGCAGGTTGTCAGGGGCTTGCTCCAACATAAGCCACAGATTCTTCCATATTCCTCCCCCTGCTCCGAGGTGGGATCCTGCCCAACCAAGGTGCCTCTCCATGGGCTGCAAGTAGGGTCTTTGTCCTCCATGGGCTGTAGGTGGCATCAGCTTCACCACAGTATTCTCCACAGGTTGCAGGGAGTCTTCTCTCAGCGCCTCCTTCTCTTTCCTCTTCACTGACCTTGGTGTCTGCAAAGTTTCTTACACCTTCTCACCCCCTTCTCTGGTGACAAAATGCAGCTGTTTGCATTTTTCTGTGTCTTAAATGTGATTCCTAGAGGCCTGTGACTGGCGCTGATTGGCCCGGCCAGTGTTGTCAGCAACAGGGTTTGAGAGCTTGGCCTGGGAGCCCAGATGGGATTTACTTTGTCAGACCCTTAAGAAACTTTCTAGCTGCTTCTCAAAGAAGCCACATTGCAAACCCACCACAGCATTTACTTCAAATTCCAACTAACTTAAAAATGTAGGGGGTCCCCCTAAAAATTTGCCAAAAATATGTCTGTGTAGAGAGATGTGTTCTCACCAGTTTCTTTTTTATACAAGACAATGCTGTTTTTTCAAGGAGTAATTAACACCCTTTGGTGAAACAGAACACAGCCAAACATATTTGGGTACCCTTTCCAAGTTCTAGACACTGACTCCTGAAGGTAGCGTTCTATCTCACAAGACCTTAGATTTTAACTTCACGAGTTTCTGCCAATTTCTTTCACTTGAGCTCTGGAGGTCTTTGAAAGCAGTAAAAGCAAGTTCTGTTTGGTCATTTTCTGACATAACTTTGCACAGAAGTCCACTGTCCAAAAAATACTTGTTGAAAACATCCCCTAACTACCCATCAGACACCAGAAGCCACCAGGAAGAAGCCAGAAAGATCGGTATTTCTGTATTTACAGACGAGATGAACTTCCAAGATCATGAAGAGACTCATAAATTGGATCGTTTCCACCTCTGTAAAGGTCAAAACCAGGGTCCTTACAACACCCAACACTATTACAACACAGCCTCAACTTTCCCCCAACTCTCCTTAAATTCCAGAGTCTGAGAAATGACAATGAGGGTAACAGTCATTTCCAAACCAGACTTGACACAACAGGTGACATTACTTTTTGGAACAGTTTCAATTACTTGGCACAAGTCTTCAGAAAGTGTCTTCCTACTTTTTTTTCTTCATTAGGAAGGGCAAATACTTTCACAGAAACATGACCTAACTTCCTAAGAAAAGCCTATCCCCATGACCTCAATCCTTATTGGTTTTTGGCAGGTCTTATAGTTGAGTGCTGAGGAAATCTTATTTGGTGTTAATTCAGTCACTAATTGCAGTAACAGCACAGCAAAAGTTTTCGTGCTGGAATTTCCCCATCAAGCAGCATATAGACAAATAAGGACAGCCAAGGACAGAAGCTGGAGGTACTCATCGATAGAGAGGAAGTTTTCAAGTATCCAATCAGTCTTTAAATCCAGGCAACACAGCAAAGGAGAGCTTTAAGTAGGTTTTTCAAGAAGGAAAAACGAGGTATTTGGGGAAACATGACATTTTTTGATGTAAAAAGAGCAAAGCACAGCGGCACTGATGAAGCATGTTATAAAGTGAATGATGCAAGTGAGAGATGACCTCAAGCAGGGAGCTAAACACAAGAAGAGCAGTGCAGTCAGGCTGAAATGCAAAAAAGTAGCTAAAATGCTACTTGTCTTCTGCTCAAGAGAGAAGCAGCTGGGTGAAAAGGTAAGACAGCGCGAGCCATGTATAGCTGAGTCAGATCTGTACAGCACCAGCCCAAGTAAAGACACACAGGAGGAGGTCAGATGGGCACCCAGAGAAAGGGGTGACAAAGACACTCGAGACAGTTTCAACTGTGTGAACCGCACACTTACCTGCTCTATACTTCTAAAGTTCAGTGACTTGGGTACGTCCTTCTGGTCTTGTCAAGTCACCTTCATCTCTGTGAGCATCCCATGCAGTTGCTCATCACCTGTACCAGTAGAGCTACCCAATTTATTTTTAAAAATTATTTCACAGATAAAAGCAGCTTTAAAGAGCCTTCCACTGATAATCTTTGAATCTAAACTTTGTTTTTTATCCCAAACCAGCCCAAATCAGCTGTCAGGTAAATAACTCCATGGCACCACAGCTTGGTTTTTTTTTTTTTTTTCTACAGGGCAGACCTGATATTAGGTATTAGGCACCATTGGGTTTGCTGAAGTAAAAATTGCTCACTAGGGCTTGGTTCAGTGTTGTAACTAATTGCAAGTTCCTATGGATTTTGATTCCCACTATGAACCTTTGAAGTGCCAGAGGAAAAAAATGAATGGCTTTCTGAGGCTGATTTTACTTTTTAAGATTTAAGCCAGTGATTGGCAGTATAAAAAAAGCTCATAGACGATGTGGCTGACTTAATTCCATCTTCGTATGTGATACCAAGAAGCTACCTAGCCACTAATAGCTGTGATGCATTAGAAGAATTACCATCTTAACCTATTTTGACTTTCACGTGTACAGTTGTTTGGTTGGGGATTTTTCTTTTTTTTTTTACTCCTTGACCTAAATAGCAACAGCAGTTCCCAAGCAGGGATGTGGGGGCATGACAAGTATGGGTATTTTTGCCAAACCTGTATGCAGGCTCAAATAAGCATGTGGAGATCCATCCTACTAGGAAGAGACACTTGTTGTAGCTCTCACATAAACCTTTCGAGATCAGGATCACACCCACATATAATTGCATCCATTTCTTTACTCCCTGTTTGATATAGCATGTTAATGAGGATCAGCTAAAACAAATCTTTATTTTGCTCAAGATTATCAGAGAGTAGGTTTGAGAACTGACACAGGCCACTTGTAACAGTGGTCACAAAAATGAAGAGCGGGGAAGAATCAAGCTGAATTTGACAGTTCAGGAAGCCCTGAGGGGGAAGAGACACACTCCTGCCACCCCCCACCCCCACCCTCTCAGCACTCCATGTTAAGTATCTTTATATTAGTTACCAGGTGGCAACACTATGAAGAGAACAATTTTAAAACAAGTATTAAAATTGATAGGTTAGGGCACATAGTAAAATACATGAACAAATTTAACAAACATCTTGGATATCTCACACAAAGAACACAGAGGCAAAAGCCACAGGGTTTTTCCTGCCTCAGGCTCCTGAAATCCAAACAGTATTTTGATTAAACTAAAAATACAAATATAATTTGTAAAGTAGTGCTAATTTCAAGTAAAGGAAAAAAAAAAAGTCTTGATTTCAAGTTCTGTTGTAGCTGTGCAAGCCATGGTCCTTCTCTTTGAAGAACGTATGTGCCTGCTTCACTGCTACACAATAAAAGTGTAATCCTGTTTCAAGGAGACTATCCACATGACGACTCAGAAACCTACAGGCTGTTCATTAATACTCCATGCCACAGTGACAATGGATATTGAGACAGGTGATTACCATGCAGTACCAATGACATGGGGATTTTGCATGTGTCTTGGGACCATGTTGTCAGTCATGTCATGTCCACCCATTAAACAACCTTCATTAATGAAGTTAAAAATAAATCAGGGCCAGTTTTAATATGAGAGTTTTATATTTGAGGAATTTCTTATCCAGAACCTGTACAAAAGTAAAACTTCATAGGTCTAGCCCCAAATATATTTGAAGTTTCAAGCAAGGAATTGACCAAAGTCAAGTTTAAGCTGAGTTTTTAGACTTCAAATGAATGCTCTCCCATAGCTGGGAGAAGACTGGCTGCTCCAGCTAAACTTGAATTTGCCCTCAGAGCTCTAAGTGTTCTTTGTGCTCATCTCCCAGAGAAACCCACTGTTGAGACTTCAGGTACAGAGTTGAGGAGCCACGCTGCCTACAAAACAAACACCAATCAGCAAGAGACACCTCCTTAATCCTATCTGATTATCTTTTATATGAAGACTTGCATCTTCCGGATAAATCCTTCTCAAGAAAATGTAAAGCGTATCACACTGTTTTAGCAATCCTTTATTGAAGATAACAAGTTGGTTATGTTCACTGTATTGTATGAAACATCACAATATCATACTGGGAAGGTACTATCAGTACAGGGTTGGACCAGAGCGGACAGTCTGAACAATAAACCATTTTGCATTCTTCATTCCCTATCTTTTAACAACCCCAAAAAAACCAGTAGAGGGACAAATACCTGTTAACATCATCATTTAGAACACTTTTAACTTACAAGGCTAAAATCTAATGAATAAATAAAATATACTGTGGCAATAATCCTCTCTAGACCAAGAAAAAAAAATTAATCAGATACACAGTGAATCAAAATGATTGGGAAAGTTGGCCTTCGGCACCAGTATGAAAGAGCGTGTGGTTTTTACAGACTCACCATGGGGATAAAGTTACAGAAAAATACCATGAATTCCATTTCACACAAAACCAGTTGATGACTGTCATTAGCTTTAAACTACACACAAGGGCAATTACATCCTCGCTGAAACACAGTTTAAACAAATAGGAAAATGTTTACAAGGCATCCACAGCATGTAAATCATGTACAGATGGATACATTCATTGTTTCCCCTCCCCAATAGCTTTTATTTTAGATAAATACTTTACTCTTCCCCATTTTCAGCATTTACTGGACTCATTACATGCACAACTCAAAGAAGTCAGAAAAAAAGTCAAGGTTATTGCAAAAATAGAATTAAACTAAGAATCTTCAAGTACCTTACATGACAGCCACTCTGTACCATGCCCACTGCTTATAAAATGAAAGGTCATTGAACCCATGAAAATATCTCTAATATTTTCTTAATTTAAAATAGATAATTTTAAGTGTATTTATAGTAATCTCAAAGTGATAATTTGAAATTTGAAAATAACGCAAACAATTAAAAATTATACCCATATTACACAAGACTTATGTCTGTATCTTACTGAAAAAAATCAAAAACTATAGAAAACCACATATAGAACAAAAAAAAATCACAATTTACATTATAATAAAGGCAAATTTTCAGCATTTTTTAAAAAAAACCTGTAGCTGTGAGAGATGTTAAAGCAAGTCACTACTAACTATAAATTCATCAGTTTGGTTTTAAAAGATTTTTCTCTAGCAAGAGTTTAAGGGTGTGTTGTACACATGCGTAGAATTCTTACTGTTTTTAGATGCCTAGAATCTTCATATATTATTGCCATCATGCGGCAGGTACAGGACAACCAGGGGATCAGGCTCAGCCAGCACGGGTTCATGAAGGGCAGGTCCTGCTTCACTAACCTGGTCTCCTTTTATGACAAGGTGACCCATTTAGTGGATGAGGGGAAGGCTGTGGATGTTGTCTACTTGGACTTCAGCAAGGCCTTTGACACCATCTCCCACAGCATTCTTCTGCAGAAGCTGGCTGCTCACGGCTTGGACAAGTGCACTCTGCACTGGGTTAAAAACTGGCTGGATGGCCGAGCCCAGAGAGTGGTGGTGAATGGAGCCAAATCCAGCTGGCGACCGGTCACCAGTGGTGTTCCCCAGGGCTCGGTGTTGGGACCAGTTCTGTTCAACATCTTCATAGATGATCTGGACGAGGGGATTGAATGCACCCTCAGTAAGTTTGCAGATGACACCAAATTGGGTGGGAGTGTCGATCTGCTGGAGGGTAGGAAGGCCCTGCAGAGGGATCTGGACAGGCTGGATTGTTGGGCTGGGGCCAACAATATGACGTTCAACAAGGCCAAATGCCGGGTCCTGCACTTTGGTCGCAACAACCCCAGGCAACGTTACAGGCTTGGGCAGGAGTGGCTGGAGAGCAGCCTGGCGGAAAGGGACCTGGGGGTGTTGGTTGACAGCCGCCTAAACATGAGCCAGCAGTGTGCCCAGGTGGCCAAGAGGGCCAATGGCATCCTGGCTTGTATCAGGAACGGTGTGGCCAGCAGGACCAGGGAGGTGATAATCCCCCTGTATTCTGCACTGGTGAGGC
Source organism: Heliornis fulica (assembly GCA_013399135.1). Taxonomy (NCBI): domain Eukaryota; kingdom Metazoa; phylum Chordata; class Aves; order Gruiformes; family Heliornithidae; genus Heliornis; species Heliornis fulica. Next base: position 91,339 of record VXBZ01012769.1, on the reverse strand, counting down.
CTCACCTCGAGTACTGTGTTCAGTTTTGGGCCCCTCACTTCAAGAAGGATGTTGAGGTTCTGGAGCGTGTCCAGAGAAGGGCAACGAGGATGGTGAAGGGTCTGGAGAACAGGCCCTACAAGGAGCGGCTGAGGGAGCTGGGGTTGTTTAGTTTGGAAAAGAGGAGACTGAGGGGAGACCTTATTGCTCTCTACAACTACCTGAAAGGAGGTTGCAGTGAGGTGGGGGTTGGTCTCTTCTCCCCAGTAACAGGCAACAGAACTCGAGGTAATGGCCTCAAGCTGTGCCAGGGAAAATTTAGGTTGGATATTAGAAAGAACTTCTTTACTGAGAGAGTCATCAAGCACTGGAACAGTCTACCCAGGGAGGTGGTTGAGTCCCCATCTCTTGAGGTGTTTAAAAGACAGGTAGATGCAGTGCTTGAGGACATGGTCTAAGGGTAGACTTGGTGGCGGTGGGTTAATGGTTGGACCAGATGATCTTAGGGGTCATTTCCAGCCTTAAAATTCTATGATTGATTCTATGATTATTGCCAAATACATGTATCTTCAAGCAAGCAGTAGGCAACATATTACAATTTGGACACCGCGGGGAAACCTAACGGTCTGGTAATACAGGTAAAACTGGAAAATTAAAAACAAAACAAAAAAAATTACACATCTGATAGCGTATTGCCCAATTAAAATTACTTCCAAGCCACAGAGCTGCAAAGCCTTCCAACTCGGTAAAGTGAAATAAGTCACATCTCAAACAACGACTGGTACTCTCTCACGCTTGTGTCTTGCACATCTCATTTAGCCATAGTGTATCTTCAGAGTACACCCACAATCCCACGCACCTCAGGTACATATACGCATCTGCTGAGAGATTTATTCCTTCCTTCCTTCCTTCTTAGGGCCACAGTTTATTACAGATGGAATCAGTATGCCTGAGGCTGGTAAAAATACTGTATTACAGGCAATGCTAAGAGTGGCAATATCAGAGAACACAAAAATGAACAAATGATGGAAAATTCTAATATCTTTCTGCCCATTTCACAAAATGTTGGAAATCCACCAGAATTTTTCCCTTGTATTGAAGAAAACAGATTTAAAAGTTTGGGTTTTTCCCCCCCTTTCAGAATCAAAAGCATTTTAGTAGATTTGTAAGGCTACCACGGATCTTCTAGATCTCCAGCACCCTACAGGAAAAGAAGAGGAGACATATTACTACTCACCAATACAAATTAAAACATTTTGTTGCAAGTTGGATTTCAGTGGCATAATTAATCAAGATACTAGTGCAAGACAGACAATATTTTCCTTTCCCCCGCCCCAGTACCTGCTCACTTCCACACACACATTCTCTGTTTCTCAACTTCACAAGGGAATTTGCTGTCACAAAACATGAACCTAGTGAAGCTATTATAAGCATAAAAACTTTAAACCCAGTATCATGTAAAAATGTACTAAATCATACCTATCAACAGATACTATATCCATAAACTACAAAAAATGTAGTCTCTACAGTACTAAGGAACTCAGCTCTTCAGGTATTCCTGGTCTGCAAGAAATTCCCACAGCCTTTCGGTTTTTTTTTTTTTTTTCATTAAGGCATCAAAGTTTGCTGAATCTAATCTGAACAATGATATAGTTGGGCAAGTGTTATATTATGAACTGACCACTGACAAGAATCCCAGATTTAACTTACTAGCAAAGAAAAGAAAAAACCCAAACTACTGTAAATTCCCAGTTCTATCACTGGTCAAACCAAAGGCCCATACATGTAAGTACAGTACTCCAAAAGATGTGGAAAGGATTTGTCTGAAGGTAAACTTAGGTAGGATGTGTGAGTTTTCATTTATATGGCTGTTGAACTTGAGAAATGGTGGAAATGCTGCCCTAACACAGGATTACAATGAGTGTGCCAAACCCAAAATTACTCAAGTATTTCCAGAAACTAATGGACATCACGATGAGTTAATGTCAGAGGCTATGAAAAGTTTCAAGTCATGTCAGAGGGTAACACTCCCAAGGACATTTATTACTTACTTAAAAGAGTCCATATGCATACAGATATTATTCCACAGCATATTCTTTATTTTGATTTAAGCACAAATTCTTAGAACTTGAAACTAAATGCGTACTAAATCTAAGTACATTGTCATTTCTCAATGTAAGTTATGCTACAACCTGGGAAATAATGATACAGTCAGCTAGAAAACATATTTATGATGAACAGGAGATACAATCTAAATTGAATAAAATAAAACATTGCATGAAAAATAAGCAATAACCTAAAAAGTAATAGTTTTTGAGGTTTAGTTGTAATATAAACTGTACACAATTCAAATAACATGCGGTATATGATGCTTGAAAAAAAGATGGAAGCTTTTGTAGAATTCAATTAATTTGCACAAAAGATTAAAGTGTGAAGTATTTACAATTAGCAAACAAATTATCAAATAATTAAGAATGTACTAAAAAAAATTAATATTTTTGTTTTTCATTTGCACATTAAGATTCCTATAGTTGGTGTCACAGGATTTAAAATAAATGAAAATCTCAGACAAGAAGTTAACTGCTTGCTACACAACATAAGACACAATTACTATAATATACCATAGTAGCTGAAGTTTTAAGGAAAAAAGCAAGCTTTGTATAAACAATCTGTACAAATCTGAGTACAAAATTGAAGTAAAAAGGAACAGATTTCTAGGATAGATGTGACAAATGTTGAAATATAAACAAAAAGGAAAAGACACCAAATGAAAAGAAGCATTAAATCTGCTACAAAAAACATTACGTCTGTTTATCACTCATCTCATTCATCCCTGAATCTTCGTGTGAGCTCTGTATTTCAGGAGGGTGATTCCCAGATGCTGTGTGGGTGCCTGGTACGGGGTCACTGGGTCCAGCATGAACATGTGAAGTAGATGCCGTGCTTTCTTCTCCCTGCATCTTAGCTAGCCTGTAACTACTCAGCATCTCCTCCAGAAGGTGGCGGTAGTTCCCCCTATGATTAATTCTCATCTGCCTGAGTGCTTCCACCAATTTTCCCTGCGTTCCACTTTCCTCCGCTTCGCCAGGGTCCTTTTTTTAAGATTCAAGACCCCAAAAAAATCAGGAGTTAAACTAAGATATTGTCTAACGACATTATTAAAAAAAACAAAAAAAAACCCACAAAAAAAGAAACAACACTTTCTGAATGACAAAACATCAGCTTTGCTCTATTTGGATCTAACACCTTATTAGCAACACAGCCCTTAGGACATCATCATCCACGCTTGACTATTTTATGCAACATCATAACTTAAGAAATGATCCCTATCACAAAAGCATTTTAAGATAATGTCCATTTATTTTAAACTAGTGTCAACATGGTCCCTCCCAATTAACTCCACCTTGGTTCAAATGGGCCACTATTCCCCTGCAACCACGGGCAGTTGTCAGTGACAAACTGGAAAAAACTTAAGCTTCTTTAGCCATCAGGTCAATGTTTTTAATTGTGGATTTCTGCACAGCCAAAAGCAACACAGTCCTGTGAGAAACTTGCTGAGGAGAACAGGTAACTACTGCTAGCAGTTTAGCTGAAGCATCACATCAAAATAAATGTGCTCAAAGTGTTTTAGGAAACAATCCCTCTTCATTAAAGACTGATTTCTGCATGAATGATGCTGCCATGACAGAAAAGCCCAGGTACCTATCAGCACCAGGAGTGGTGGGGTGTGAACAATGTTAAGACACTATTTTTGGTAGGTTTGCATATTGGCTAGAAAAATTAACAGGTAGAACAGCTAATTCAAAGTGTAATCTAGCAACCCACAGCACAAAACCAAGTAGTAAGCACTGATTAAGGGATGGACGTGTCCTCTGCAAACCACCTACAAGCATTCAGCTGAAAAAACAGGGATCTTTTTTGTGACAGCCTTGCACATCTACTGCAGTGCTGGGGCTATGCAAGATCATTTCACTTTCAAGTTGTAATACTCCCTGTTTTAAGGGAATAGTATGTTTTAAATTATTAACACCTAGCAAGTTCTCAAGCTAGACAAATGGAACTAACTCTGGAAGCTGGCAGCTTTCGCAATGCATTAGAGGCAAAAATCCAGACTGCCTTTTTCTCGTGCTGACCTCATTTTATTGTCACCTAGACCAAAAGCTTCATAAACTGCAAGAATTGCAGTCACTCATTTACAAGCTTAATAGCAGCATTAAGACAATATCTTGGGCTCAACTGCAATGCTCCTAGAAGCCCCAAGACTAATTAGCACAGCCCAAGTCAAAAAGGGGACAATTTTAGCACAAAAATGAATGTTAGTGCATATAATGCTCTCCCTCTAAGCTTAATTTGTTGCACAGAGACATACTTCCACTGTGGTTTGCTCTTCTGAGCTTGAGCTATTTTGACTTCTATGTACTAGAATGTTCACAGTCAGCTCTTCAACAGCCCGGTGAGGAGAGGCAAGTTAAAGGAGGCAGTTTTCATATATGAAGTGGAACGCAATGTCTTACAAGTGTCAGTGAGAACTGAAGGCATCAAGATGATACTACAGATGTATCCTACTTCTTAGTTTAAAAAAAACACCAACAAAAATCCCACAAACAAAAAAAAACACCAAAAAAAAACCGCAACCCTTTATGTACTTATTTAGCTAGTATTAAACAAGGCAGCATAACTGAAGGATTCCAGTTTTTCCAGGATTTCCAGTGCAGAGAACACCTAAATTCCATAGTTCCTCCAGCCCATTAGTTTTGCTCTGAGGTTGACATTAGCAAATATATACCCCAAATCTCCATGTTTGACAACATTTGAATCTTCACAAATTCTTTAGTCAAGCTCAAGTGACTATTTCTATTCCCAAGCAACACCAATGAGAAAAAGCAAGAAGCAATGTAACAGCAGCTGAGATCCCTGAACAATTCAAATGCTAGCAGGAGTTGAGTTGAGTAACAGTGCTGTTAGTGTTTGATATCCAACCTCACATCCTGCTTTGCACCCTGTTTGATGGCAGGCTATTTTGTGCTTCCTTTATGTCCCTCTGCTGGCAGAAAAGAAACCCCACAGAGTGCAGAAGCTGCCTCTTTTAGGTACTGTGCACTGTGTATAGACACCATAATGCAGATTTCTCTCCAATGATACCAGTAGGACTGGTCCCTGAAAACTGTGATTATTGTGCAAGTTAATTATCTTCCTTCATATTCTAATTCAACTTTGTGAAAAAACCCCAAATATAATTAGCAAAAATTTATTCTTAAAATAAGAACTCACAATTTTTCTGCTGTTAAATCATGCATATAAAAAAGGGCTACTACAGGATTTACAGTGTTTAAGGGTATAAGAATTTTGTCCATTTACATTTTTAACATTATCTGTGGCAGCTCTTGATGGCATAATATTTGATTTAGCCAAGTGCCAGAGCATAGTATTAGTAAAAGCAGGATGAGTGGTTTCCAAAAAGATACTAAGAATGTGGCTTCAAATAAGCATAACCGAAACTATTAACAAAACTACTGGAATTTTAACATTGTTCCCTATGTTTAAGGTTACATATACACCCAAGTAGCCTAACTGGAACAGGCTTAGCTTTAGCAACACGTTAAAAAATGGTGGAAAAAGTAGAGAAGCCAGCAAGTAATGCTTAAATGTGTGAACTAGAACAATGATTTGGTGTTCCAGTGGTAACAATTACTTAGCTATAAAGATGTTCTTGTAAGATCCCTTTAAAGATGTGAAAGCACCAAGCCCCGGAACATCAAAGATTTCTATGATCTCACTCACACTTGTAATGGCACAAGCCACCATGCCTACAGCACAAGCGTCTCTGCTGAAACACTGGCAAAGCTGTTCTTAGAGAGCCCAGTGCAGGGTTCTCTCTAGCCCTGGATTTAGGAAATACCGGTACTCTGCTGAGATGCCAAAAGGAAAAAATACAAGCCATCAACTGTCAACTGCTATACCCTGAAGCCACAGTAGTGATCGGAGTAATGATGTAGTAAGGATTGTTTCACTCAGTCTCCCACTCTACACAACACATCCTTATTTAGGCTCTATGTTAACTCTGAAGGTGCACATGAAGAACTGAAAAAGTTACACTGCAATCCCTAACTCAGTTGACATAGAATGCTAAGCACAAAACTAAATGGAATCTTTACAGAGCTCCTTTGGAATTAAATTAACCTAGAAAAAGATACCTCCTTGGTTTTGATTTACATGCTTCCTAAATTCTTATTTGCAAAGCTATTACAGTACAGTTCACGATAACCCAGGCTAACTAGTTCAAATGGTTCAATGCTGAAAAGTGTAGTCTTTAGAAGGGAGCCATATTCTCAACTGCAAAAGTTGATCTGGTTGGTTTAGATTCTTCTGATGGTGGGAATTGGTTCTGTGCTTGGTTGACTTTTTATATTTTTAATTAAATGTTACTTGTGTATTACTATCTTTACATTAAGGAAAAAAAATGGTCCTAGCCTTATATAAACTTATCTGATGACTGCCACTGGCAGACTCTGGTTAGTATCAACAGTATTCAGCACTACGCCCACACTCTACAGACTAGTGTTAACCACACAAGGGCAAAGACTCAAGTGCAAATCAGTGCACCTTTGTTCTCTGCAGACTCAACATCTGTGTCTGCATCTTGTATTTTTTAGTATGAAGACCTGCTCTTACTTCATACTGGTTTGTAACATAGGCATTATTAATTAGATCTTGGCCTCGTTCGGAAATGTCATCATTGAGATGTACCGTGTTTCCTTCCTACCTGTGTTTCCTGTTTAAAGTGGAGATGTGTAGCAACGTTATCACAGTGTTTAGACATTGTGGAGAGTCTGATGTTGAGTAACTGAAGCTTCCTTCTCTTTTCCCTACCCGTATACTTAACTATTTGGTATCACAAAGATACCTGGAACTGAGTAATACTACGAAGTCATGTTTTCATCACCTCAGAGCTGAGGCCCACCACATTCATCCACTCCAAGGACAGTAAGATAACAATTCCTACTTGCTGGCAAAGAGCAAAAAAGAATCTCATCTTTTACTCAGTGGTACATCCTCCTCTCAAACTACTCTGCATCAGAATGGCTTCAGATGAAAGAAAAGGTGCTGACCGGAAAATGACATCTTACAAGATTGAACTAAAATGTAATTCAGTGTATTTAAAACTCGTAATTCCGAGATTTACACTAAATACCAACAGAAGGCAAAGTTTGAAGATAATACCGAAGTGTATCATTCATCTCATGTTAAAAGTCGCCAAACTAAAAGCTCTCAAAACAACTACTCAGGGATTCTAATGGCAATACAGGTGAAAGCTACTCATAGTAACAAGGGCTATGGTTTTTTTATACATAGCTTGCAAATTTAGTTCAGCTACATCATTGTAGAATCACAGCAACTAAATTATACTATATAACATCACAAAATTTTATCAAAGTAGCCAATGGACTAAAGGATGCTGTTCCATATGTTAGGACTTTGAGCAAGCTTGCACAACTACTGAAAACTAGATCTGGACTTGGAGATAAATCAGAAATGCAACTATGGCACCTGATATTTCTAGAAAGCTGCTTTTAGACAAACATTTCTTTTAAGACAACCAACCAGCTTACAAATCCTACGCTACAGTCCTCAAATAAACCACTTCCACCACAACTTTACCCCAAAAGCAGGAACAAAATTATGGCAAATTATGAAAAGTAGTAGCAGGCTGACAGAGGTACAGAGTTGCCTGAAGTACTAAAGAAGCTGAAAGAGGAAAATGTTATCTATCTTGTTTCAGGGTACTATTGTACAATTAATTGAAAGTTAAATTAAAATTTTATACTGTACTAAACTAGAGAGGAACAAATCGTAAACAAAGTTAAATGCTACCTCTCTGTACTGTAATAGAATAGTGGTCCCTTCCACCTACACAGGGCTTTCTAACTTCAGAGTGAACTGAACACAGGCAGCCAAGAGATGACAGCGGGAAACGACACAGTAGTAACTGTGGTGAGACTGCATTCACCATCTCAAGGCACACAGTTCATGTCAAAGTATTTAAAATAAAATCTGCCATCTCGCCAACACTGTTCACTATAATGACTGTCAGACCAAGGACCTTGTAGCCATCTCGAAAAGAAAATATGACAATGGATTTATGGAAGATGAATGATACCTTCATAGATTAGTTCACATTAACTGCACATTAAATGATAACATATATACAAGTAGTAACGTTTTGGGTTTTTTTTTTAATCAGGTCTTCAGTTTGCCAAAGTGTGGCTTTTGGTTTAGTTTTTTTTTTTTTTTTTCAAAAAAATTCAACTGCAACTGGTATGAATGCCAGTTATTAATCTTTATACTAATATTAAGAGGACTCTAATAATCAGGCTTAAAGTTACAGTGGAAAAACTGTAACTATTTAAAATTCAATGTTTAGGAACTGGGCAGAAGAATAAAAGCAATTTTAGAAATCAGAATTGAAGTACATTTAAATAATTTTACACTGTCCTTGGATCACTGCCCATGGGCTATTTGAAGATAGCATAAAATCAAAAGAGTCATCAGTCTCATTTTTATATTCACTGTACAAAGGTTTTTCAGACTTAAATACATCAGACATAATAGCTAGTTAAGTAATGAATATGCTGACCATATGGGTTTGGGGTTTTTTTACAATAATAAACTATAATTTAGAAAAACCCTGCGCTGTTGACTCAGGTTTGTCCAAATAAGCAGTAGTCAAATCTTTTAAAATTCCTTCAAAATTGGATACCAATTTGCTGGGTTTTTTTGTGGATGAAGTTCTGTATAAGAGGTAGGTCAAGACATCAAAACAAGGTCAAGATGAACAGTGTGCTACAACACATATTTTGTATTTATAATACTTTATTGCAAAGATGGACACGTTTGCTAAATGTATGACACTGCTTTAATGTTCTCATTAACAAAGTAGCAATCAAAATGGGAACTTACCCCCTCATTCTCTCTGTGTGGATTCAGCCTAATATACACAGCTTCAATAATATTACGCCTAAAAAGAGAAGATTTTAAAAAGTTAAGCACAAAGTACTTCAAAACACTGAGAACTGAAGTCTGAGCACAGTAATTACTTTGAAGTATTTAAGATGTTTTGCTATTAGCCTGCTTCTTAGATTAAGTCCACTCTCACTGTCTTTACTTCCTTTCAATGCAATGTTTGGGGATGTAGCAGTTAAGTCAGGATTTGTAAAGACTAAGCAGAGCAAAGTATTTTCTTACCTAGAAAATATTCTTCCCTAGGCACCTACTTTCACCAGTCCCGAGGACAGGATACAAGATCCAGAACAATCCTTAGTCTGATCTTGTATGACAAGTTCTTGTGTTCATGCCATGGAATCAAAAGTACATTCAATACAGAGCAGTTTTATTTTCAAATGGAATGCTCTAAGTACGTGGACTTTTGAGGCAAATCAATAAATCAGGTAGTCTTAGTACCTAGACTCCATCAGCAGAAGATAATTTTTCTAGGTATGATCCAGCATTTGAAACAGTACCTACTAAAATACTCTGAATCCTGGGAGATAGCCTGTGGACCAGTGACTGTAAGGGACAGTGCAAATCTCAGGGTCGCCACTAATGTATAACACTGAAAAGATATCCTGCTATCACGTGATCAGAAACAATACATCTTGATGAAATCACTATTTATCTAGACACATCACATCAAGACAAGCAGAAAGCACAGCAGATACACCTGACAACCTGAAGCCTCAAGACACAGGTGTGTAAGTAATCCGTGCTTGTTCACATGCAAAGGTTTTGGACTGCAGAAAGAAATTCAGGATTAAATTGGGAGTAACACTTCAAAAAACTATGCCTGAAGTCCACTGAAGAACACAACTTCTCTGAGGGCACATCAGTTAAAGACAATGCTGTAAGAATTCTGGACGGATCGCACAGCTGCTCAGCTGTGGATTCATCATCACTGACCAAAGATTTTTCTAGCAAGATGAAACTGAATCTTCATGCAGATGATACAGGAAAAGTGTTCTCCCCATTTAGTTCCATGTTTAGTGAGGGTGGAACGGCACAATTCTGACTAAGTATGTTGTGAACACAGTGGCATCTGACACTAGCTTTACAGAATACACCTGTACAGTCCAAGCAAAACTGACATAGAAGTAGCAGAGCCATTGCAATTGCAGAGGGTTAAAGTTAGACTTAAACTCAAGCCTCTGGGAAATTTGCTGTCTTTGCAATTCACTCTTCTTTTTGAACACCGTTATTTCCTTGTACTTTCCTTTGAAGAGAAAATTCAGGAGCAGGATGCTGAGTAGGACTATGAGCACTTAAGTGACAGGGTGGCTCAGAACTTTTATTTTCTTCAGCAACAAGTGACCATTCTTTTGGCAGATTTGAAGTCAGAAGTCAGTCTTCGGAAGAGTAAGATTTTTTTAAGCATAAAACACCACTGTATCAAGCAACCACAGACGAGCTGACACCTTTAGATCTCCTGCCTCCAAAAAATTGCACCAATACAGGCTTCTACAAAAGTGAGGTGCTTGAAGAAAGTATAAAATGATAGTAGAAGTGGAGCTACTTCAGAGGTTCCTGAGGTTTTGCACTAGTCAATGGAACACTGCATTGCATTTCTCCTGCTCAGACATAATAAAAACCATGAGTGAGTATAACTGATGCTAAAACAAAGGACATCAGCCACATACAATCTTCCTATCAGCTTGTTTCAGCCAGGTCTTGGGAGTTCAAACAGAAGAACAAAGTTTGAATTCTTCATGTCCTGGTAAGACTACAGGACAAAGATCTCAGGACAAAGAATATTCTCCTGTTAGGACAAAAGTTTAAGTTACATTGTATGTGGTTTGTGTTCTGCTGTCATACTTTTTCAAAGCTTCTGTTGGGGAGTTCAATCCTGCAAGTGAAGTTAACTCGATACATCACTGCCTGTCTCTGTGCTAAGTTTAAAGGTCAAGAAAACATTACTCAATATTGTACACTCCGGTACACCTCCTGAAGTCAGTTTTCTGTAAAGCAGGACTTCAGAAATAAAAATGAAGGCATGAAAAGGCAAATGCTCAACCTAAGCCCATTAAAAATGTAACCTGGGTCACAACAAATTAAAGTACAAATTATACATGAAGGTTCAATAACACTGAAGCATTAAGTATGCAGTGCAGTTATTAACGAGCAAAATGATAAAACACACCAACCCGTTATTCAGCAGTTGGGAAGCACTAACAGTAGATATACCACCACCTCTCAATGTCTCCAGACAAGTGGAGAAAAAGGCCCAAAAAGTACAGGTACATTTTAGACTAGGAAAAAATAAATCATGGCAAACAGTGCTCATTAATAAGTACGCACAGGGAAATTAGACCCGCACATAACTGCTCAGGGGACAGGACTTCATATTTTGAAAAATACAAAAGATTCCAGAAGCCACATGACCTATGCCAGGGAGCAATAACAGGTCCTACTGTTTGGGGAATTCCAGATTAATAATTGTTTATGCAATCCTAAATTCTGTTCATTAAAATCCTTAAATTATTAGTTATTAGAACAGTACCATTAGCCTCCTCAGAAAACCAGTATAATTTCTGAATGTTTATACCAATTAAGTTTTAAAACGCATATACTACTTCTTTCTTGCTTACGTAACATTCAGTTTCAGACTAAAAGAAAAACAATTTTCATAGGAGAACATTTCCTGATCAAGCAAACACTGTAATGGATACTAGGCGGTGGAGGAAACATGACATCAGGAAAATTGACTAGTTAAGAACTACCAATAAGGTAGCAAATGCAGAGTTGTTGGGGCCCTGGCACACAGAGTGGTAAAAAGCCAATGATTTTTGAACTGAAAAGGATTGTTAACTGAACAACTGAGGAAATTCCAGTAGTGTACTTACTTGCCAGCTAAACCACCTCCTGGTGGTAAATTAGGGATATTCTCTGCAGTTAAAATACGAATAACATGAGCGAGATCAGGCATTCCTTCTTCACCAGATTTTTCCATAATTTCTAATTTAAAAACAGAAGCAGTCCTTAGATTAATCAATAATATCCGTTCCTTAAAGACTCTAAAATATAAGAAATATTGCGCATATGTATAATATATATTTTAATGTATACTTAACATATATAATGAAAGACTTACATGTAAACAGGAAAAGTTTATTTACACTGCAGGTACCAGTCTTTACATGGTGGAACAGAGCTATTCAAACCTGCAGCCTGACTTTCCAGTACACTTCTAGTCATTCTCTCAGAGAAACTAGGAAGTAGACTGTGAACAGGACATGATGAAGGCAGCCTATTCTCTTCCAGAAAGATTCCAGTTCAGTTACCCTACTTTTGCATTGCAACACATACTCAGAATCTATTATACTCCATAAAGCCAATGAGTCCCAGAAATTCAGACATACTTCAGTGGGAGTAGTACCTTGTATTCTCAAAGTCCTCACCCTCCAGATACAAACAATAAGAACATCACAAAATAAAGAAGCATATAAGATACCCCATTATCCCTCAAGTGGACAGAACAAAATATAGAACTGATAATGGAATATCATATTATTCATTATTAATTTTCAAGTTAGAAGTATCATAAGTCTAGTGCTAGTAAGTTCTACCTTGAGCAACAACTGCCTAAACCGCAGTCAATCTTCACACGCTCTTATTCAAAGTGGCTGGGAGGTGAGCATGTAATATATCTGCATACACGTTCACACAGGCATAACACTACTGGCTTCCAGCCATGTCTGCAGTCATTCAACTTCTACCATGGCAGGAAAAGGTTTCCTAAGTTACCCATAAATTGTAGTTATAGGCATGAATCATCTTTTAACATAGATTTTATTTTCCTGAAAACTCAGTAAAATTAAGGAATGAAGTACCATCTCCTGTAGACATTGTCCTAGGCAAAAATTATTTGAGTTAAAAAAGAATTAAGAAGGAATCCACTCAAATATCATCCTAAACCTCAACCTTGGTCACTTTATATCTTAATGACTATCCAAAGATAAAGAAATCACCTAATTTTCTTACAATTGACTGATTATAATCTGGATGTCCGATTTGGAACCTGGAACTAAACCTAGAAGCAGCTACCATTTGTATTTCAAAAGTTAGGAAAAAAGCACATCACCTATTTATATGAAAAACTGCATCCCAAGTTTCCTGGTCTTTAAACCTCTCTTGATGTCTATTAACTATCTAGAAAGCCAGTGACATGCAGGCTTCTGTTAGGATGAGTAAGACAGCAAAGTGCTTGCAAAGTATTCAGTTACTGGGTATCAGTGAGACCTGTAGGGAAACCTCCCCCAAAGCAATTTTACTTTTAGAATTTTGTACTATCCTGTACTAAATGAGGCACAGTGCTTCTAAGCCCCAATTTTAAGTCTCTGCAACAAACAAGCTGGGTATACTACAACTAGAAGTGATTAAACAGTGTTCTACAAAACTTTATGTGTAGTACCACGAGCCCATCCATTAGGAATGATTCATGGCTAGCAAAGGAAATGACAGCTGAATGTACTTGGATCACTTCTTCCATACACTCTCACACAAACCAGCTACAAGCTCTTTATGTACTACATAGTTAGAAGTAGACTGAACCACTACAATGTAAATTTTTTGCTCAGTCATATCTGAAAAGAAACGTGCACATACTTCTCTTTATACCAGGACCACACCTGGTGTTATACATACAAAAGTAGACAAACAGCAAGATATAAGAAGAAAGGCTATAGAAGTAAGCAATTACTAAATATTAATGCAAAAATAAGATCTTTAAATCTTCTTCAAAAAGAATTAAAGCAAACACAACCAAGGATTGCTGGAAACCTTTACTGTGTAACTACTTCCCAGGGAATGCTGAGCTGAACCACAAGCATCTTCTCTCCGCTTCCAGAGGGAAATCTGGAATTCTGGTAGAACTATATCCTTTATCTTTCCCCAATATTAGGGTGGATAATTTAATCCATATTTTCCCTTTCTTAAGAAGGCTTCCTAACAGAAAATATGAGAAAGAAACCCAAATGACCAAGCTTGACCTCTTTTTATTACACATCATTTAGAAGATACATGCTATGGATTTTTTTAAAGGTGACTAGAGAAAAACTTGACGTTTGCAGAACAGATTTACAGGTACTGACAATGTTTTCATCTGCATATCTGTGATGCTAAGCATAACCCTGCCTTTTTTCCACTGAACGTGCAAAACAACTGCAGAATCTTTTATACCTCCATTGCTAATGTAATTCAGATGCTTAAAAATAGTTTCTTGATACAATGTCCTGGTTTTGGCCAAGATAGAGTTAATTTTCTTTCTAGCAGCTGGTGTAATGCCGTATTTGGGAGTTAAAATGAACATAGTGCTGATAACACCCTGGGGTTTTTAGTTGTTGCCAAGCAGTCAAGGAGCTCTCAGTTGTTCATATCACCCTGCTAACAAGATGACAGGGGCACGCAGGAAGCTGGAAGTGGACACAGCCAGGACAGGTGACCCAAACTGGCCAAAAAGAGTTTCCATGCCAATTACATCATGCTCAGCATAAAGGGAGGCTGGTAGGGGGAAGAGGACACTGCTTCAGCACATGCAGTTTTAGGGACAGTCTTGTACCAGTATGGCTCTGAGCTGCACAGTTTGGTGAGAAATTGCATTGTGTTATCACCAGTTTTGTATACTTTTCTATAAAGTCTTAGCTGTCCCAGCAAACTGTCTTTATCCCAATCCATGAGGTTCTGATTTCCTTTTCTTCCCTTTCCTCCCCTCACCGTCCCCAATCTAGAGAGCAGCTGCATGGTATTCAGCTCTTGGCTGGGGCAAAACCACGACATATACACAAATCCATGAGAGTTGACTACAAAGTCTACTACTTTAGTCCTAAAATATTTTTCACTAAAAGCCTAATGCAGATAATCACTGTATTTCAATTCTATTGAAATAATTTATTGAACACAAGCCCTCAACCCAACAACATTACAAATTTTCTATGTTCCAGAATCTGCCCTGATCCCCAGCTTTAAATTACAACAAAAAGTTTCATATACAATATATATTCCGCATATGCAATATGCACCATCCAACTCACCACACTGAGTATTGAACTACTGTTAAGTATTAAAGTCTACATGAAACACATGCCGCTGTTTATGACTTGGGGTTGGTTGCTTTTAAGTCTGCATGTCTGATACACCCTAACTGAATCTGTGACTAGTTCTCTCTTCTTGTGGCCAAACTTCAGATCTCAAAGTGAGATAAAGAACAGAAAGTAGTATTTGAAAATGACAGCAAGACTGAAGTAACATATCTATCCAACACATCTGCATTACTTTGAAAATTAAAGTATTAAGTGACTCAAAACAGAAGCACGGCTGTCCTCACAGACATAAATGACTTGACCACAACCTGTTGACTATAATCTCATAAGTATTTCAGAATACCCTTGAATGGGCAGCACTGGAATGCAGTTATGCACATTCTATCAATCTCAAGACTCAATCTAGCACAAGAGTTTGCATATGTATACAGTTGTTCCACTAGAAATCTCTGAACTATCACTTACTAAGTTTGTTTAAAAAAAAAAAAACCAAACACAAAAACCCAACAAGCAACCCACAAACAAAACCCTAAAAGCCTCTACAAAACCTCTGTTTTGATATTAAAACAGTAACTCTGTTTAGTTTTAGTAAGTCAGGAAAAATCTTATGGAACAACTAACTCCACTCACTGTAGAAATACACAGGATCTCTGCATTCTGCTTCAGAACGTACAAAGACAAAACTACAAGTATTTAAATGCTTTTGAACACAAAGGTTTTATTTTTTTTAAACAAGCAAAAGCATGCCTTGAACACCACCACCTTTCTCTCAAAGCCAAAGCTTAAAATGCTCAAGCATAGCAGTGAAAAATCCTGGGTTTTTTTTTTCTAAGGTCCACAAGAGAAAAATATTCTGTATTGAAAAAATGCACATTTATTAAGAACAAGTATCACTGATCAAGTTAAAACTGCTTCAGAAAGTCCCAAAGGATTTTATACCAAGCACCAATGTTGTCCTGATTTATACTAATCACTGAAAAATGAGAGTATCTAAGAGAACTCAACTTCTTCTTTGACGTCTTCATCTTTGTGGCTCAATAGTTCTAAGACAAGCTGATTTGTTTCAGAATGTTTTTACTACAGGTATAAATAACATTGTCATTGGCTATCAATCAACTGCACCTGACTTGAAGCTGTTAACTTTAAGAGAAAAACACAGTTGAACACAAGAACAAAATCCATTATTTGCCTTTTGAAAGAAAATTATCTAGTCTGGTATTTGAAACTTTAGTGTATCTACTACATATGCTCACTGTAGATAATTACTTACTGCAACTCAATATAGATTATTGGACTTTACTGCCTAGCTTACCATGTTCACAGCCTCAAAACACATCAGAACTAAAAATAAATCATAATGAAGATGGTTCCCTGACAACAACAATCTTAAAGAAAAACTGTATTTAGAATACATCTAAATAAATACTACTTCTGTCTTTTGCAAACAAATGTTATGATCATAATCCATATTATCAACAATTTATCTACCAGGTTTTATGTTTCAAGACTGAAAGGCTGTTTAAAACTCTTCCATAGAGCTCCTATGAAATATCTTCCAGGCTACACTTGGTGTAAAGACTAACACAAAACTGATTATGGCAGTTGGCCTTTACTGACTAAAAGGGATGTTCCCACCTTTGAAACACTTGAGATCACAGATATGCTAACTCACATTCCTTGCTAAATAGCTGACCTTCAAAGGCCTTGCACTCTGTCCAATTAGCAGGACACTGAATGACACCGAGAATTCGCACAGAAAAAAACCAAACCACCAAATAACTGACACAACTGATGTCCAAACTCTGAAGCAACTCATTTCTCTGGAGCACTTAAAGCTTAATCATTTTGAGTTACATTCAAAATTGTTCTGAATCAGTTCAGACTACAAACCCCTCACTTGTTTTGGGTGTGTGTACTATTTGATAAGTAGCTAAAATACATTTCTGCTAAGAAGTTATGTTGATAGTTTAAAGTAGTAACTCAGTAATGCTGTAACACTGCACTGTTGCTAGCAAATAGTGCTTCCTCTCTCATTCCCAGCTAATCCAGTCCCTCTGATCAGAAGTTAATTGACAGCTTTTCTATTGATCTTCTTAACAGTCACTGATGAAAGCAATGAAGTACACTGCATTTCCACAGATTTTTCACCTATTTGCTAACAAAAAGGAGCCACCAAGGAGCACAGGAATAGTAAACCATATTCACTGTGAACACACCTGACTGGTGTCAGTGAAGGTAACTGCTCCTGGCTCTCTCCCAGAACCTATTAACAGCTCATGTACTCTACTCAGACATGGGCAGATAATAGGTATTTATCTTAACTAGTGTTATCTAGGAAGACTGGGATGTAAGCCAAGTTCTGAGAAACATGCCTACAGTTAGCATGTGAAGTGACCATTAGCTCTCTTTAATCTCAACAGAAGCTACAAATATGCAAGCCATTTCAATTTGAGTTCCATTTAAACACAGGGAAAAGACACCACACACAACACCTGGGCATTCAGATGTAACCTGTATTGTGGCATGAAGACCTTCTTATATATTTAAGAATTAAGTTTTGTTACATCAGAGATCTAGATCACTGGGACACTGATGTAAGCACAGCAAAGTTTACCTATTTTGGCTAAGAATGAGGCAATAAAAACGTTATCTAGACAAAGAACAGAAGTGATTTTCAGCTATTTCACACAAATAAAATTATAAAAATGTCTACAATGTCATTTCTAGCATTAAAGTTTGAGAATTTTTGATACTGAAGTGGTAAAATGAACAGCTGCCCAGAGTAATGAGGTTACAATGGCAGCATGCACATTTCCATGTCACTTGCATTTTATACTGAACTCGTGTTAGAAGTCATGAATGGGTAGCTGTGTGATTTCTGCTGTTGTATACTGTGGTAGTTTTGCAATGTGGCTACTTTAAGTGGTAGCTAGAAGTTTCTTAAGGGCCCCAACAAAGCAAATCCCATCTAGGCTCCCAGGCCAAGCTCTCAAACCCTGTTGCTGACAAACCTGGCTGGGCCAATCAATCAGTGCCGGTCACAGGCCTCTGGGAATCACATTTTAGAGAGAGAAAAACACAAGCAGCTGCATTTTGCCACCAGAGAAGGGAGTGAGAAGAGGTAAGAAACTTTGCAGTCACCAAGGTCAGTGAAGGGGGGGAAGGAAGAGGCACCGACAGAAGATTCCCTGCAGCCTGTGGAGAACACTACAGTGAAGCTGATGCCCCTGCAGCCCATGGAAGAAGACAAGACTCCACTTGGTGCCATGGAGAGGCACCTGAGTTGGGCAGGAGCCCACATATGCTGGAGCAAGCCCCTGTCAGAACCTGCAGCACATGGAGAAAGATAGGAGGCAGAGAGACAGAGGCCCATGCTGGAGCAGGTTTGCTGGTGGGGCTTGTGACTCTGTAGAGGACGAGGCTGGGCCCAGCAGTCTGGGACTGAGAGACATTTTATGAGTTTATAGCAGTGACCTACACTGGGGCAGCTGGTGAAGAGCCAAGGCCCCGTGGGAGAGGACTCATGTGGATCCTGTGGGTGGGGCCCCACGTTGGTGAAGGGAAAGAGTGTGAGGAGGAAGAGGGAGGAGAAAATAATGAATAAAGTGAAGTTTGCAAAGAAGAGGGGTGTTTTAAGAGCTGTTTGTACTTTTCATTATCTGAATGTGGTTTCTCTCTCTCTCTGTAGTGTAATAAATTATATAAAGTTTTCTTTCCTTTGTTCTGTGTTGAGTCTGTTCCGCCCATGACTAATTGCAGAATGATCTCTCCCTGTCCCTACCTCGATTCCTAAGCTTCTCAATATATATTTTCGCCCCTGTCCAGCTAAGAGGGGAGTGACAGCAACTTCAGTGGGAGTCTGGCCTCCAGCCAGGGTCAAACCACCACATATACTCAGAAGGTTCTTGATCTCCTCAAATCCACACAGTACTGCTCATTTATAACTAACACTACTTAGTTGGACATGAACTACTTGCTAATGAAAGCAAGTCTGATCAGTTCTTTCAGTATCCATTCCAGCATGTTAAAAAGCCACTGGGTGTCTCTTAAAATCAAATAAACCAAAGCCAACACACACAAAAAAGTGGCATTTATCTCCTACATGATAATGCTTGACTCCTGTATTAGTAATACTCAAATAGTCATAAAAAGGAAATGAAGTATTTTACCCCTACAGATTATACACACCACACTTGGGTGCCTGGAAATGTTCTGTATCCATGTTGAGAAAATGTAGTCAGACACACTCTTTTTTAAAAGATGCTCAAGCTTGGGCAGTCAGTAGCCAGAGCTGTGATCTACATCATTGAAAACTTGTTACAGTCTCAAGATGGTGGCTTGAGTTCATCTCTATACCCAGATTTAAAATTACTTTAATGTAACTCTGCTGAACAGTCCTGTAGACTGGCAATATCACATGTCTTCTTTTAATACAAACACAGAAAAGTACCATCAGGGCAGCAATACTGTAGTACAAAGCTAAACCACTTATCTCAGCACCTGCAAATATATCTAAAGGCTATGAGTCCTTATCCATCTACAAGAGGACCACCTCTTCAGAAAGCAAGGCTAATCTTGGATCTAGTGATCAGAACATCCTAATCTAGTCAAGAAAGTGCACAAGTTCTCAGCTTTCTCTTCAGTAAACCCTTTCCTTCCTTGACTACTGTTGGTATAACTGATAATTTATGGGTTAGTAAGCTGCATCACTCTAGGTAGATGACAGTGCTTCAGTACTCTTCAGATATTATAGAAGTTTAAAGAATCATACCAACAGGGATTTCAAAGCATGTCTATTTCTCTCCCGTGATGCTACTTCACAGTATAACCCTAGCAACATTTGTGACAGCAGGACAAACCATTTGAAGAACTCCCTTATTTTCATGCCTGGGTTGCTTCTGCAGAGACCTGTGCCAACTTAAGAGCAATATTATAAAAATACCAACTCTCACTATCAGACCTGAAATTCAGTCAATCCCACCTAATCTGAGCTACACCTGCATCATTAGAATAATTGAGATGATAGAAGAGACCAATAGGCAGCTACGTACAGCTGTTGTCAGATCTTCAAAGAGCCTTAGCCAGTGAAAAAACATTTTAAGTTGGAAGCAACAGTTTGCAAGCCTGCTCCAATCATCAGTTTTTCTGTCATTAAGAATGCTGCAGAAAAGCAATAAATACACAAAGGCAAGTCTTTTACTCTTGACCAAGCTACTTTCACTGTTTCCAGTTAAGGGAAGAAATTGCATTCAACCTTTTGGCTATGTCAAGTATGTTACAAAAATCAGTGACCACATGAAACTGGTTAGAAATTAAGTTTAGTAACTTGTGAAAGTTCTAGATGATCAGATGTTTTTTATTCACACATATACACTAGATGGTAAGTATTCAGAATCCAAAGCCATGGTTTACGGCTCTTGTATTCATAGGAATTTTGAACAATTACATTGCTCAATTTCTGGAAAAGTGCATTTCAAGTTGTTGGGGTTAAAAACAACTTACAGCTGTGTTAAATTGAAACAGTTAAAGCATAGATAATTAGGTAAGTTGTCCCTTCATGAAAACCTGATACAGCTTTTTCTTTTTATCAAACTTTTTCACATACAAAGGGGAGCAAGTATTTCAAGTATCCCTTTTAATTTTAGTAATATTTTATAAGCACAACATTAGCTATAATCCACTGCAAGCAAATTGTGATATATCAGCTAAGGTCAGTGATTGCATTTTGAACCTGTAAAGATATAAGTAAAACCCAAAAGCTCACAGTAAGAAAATGCTTGTGGAATACCAGGATAAACTACTCATGTGGCTTAAAACATTTTTCCTGACACACAAAGTTCGGAGTTATAGCCAACTCTGAATTTGATCCAACATGTTAAGGCATCACAGCTTCCAGAATTTTCACTTCCATGCTCAAAAAGGTTATGACAGCATTACTAAACTGATTTCTTACCTTCAACCCGTGATTCCAAGTATTTATCCAACTCAGCATCTTTTTTCACTGCCTCATCCGAGACCTTAGGAGCATTTGAAAAACAAACTAGTACGATACTCATGTTATCACGACTCCCCTATATGACAAAAAGAAGAGTTAAAATCTTCAGTGTTACTTTTAATTTTTAATTCCAGTCACATTATTACTTATTCCAAATACAGTACTAAAAGCTATACCTGGAAAAAGAAACCTTGCAATAAAACTGTATTCTGATTAATAAGAACCTCTAAGCTTCCCAACTATGCTACTCATCAGAATGTACTGATTTTTTAATTGTAATCTTAGTTTAAAATATTTTAATGGCCTTATTTACACATCAGCTTTTTTTAAACAGTATCAAGAAAACAGATCAGAAGTTAGACAGTCATTTAACATGACCTTAATTGAATGTAAAAAAACCCTCTGCAAAATGAAATGCAGACTACTTATCGTAGACTGTTAGAACAGCTAGCTCTATCTACTGAGCATACACACAAGACAGTGTTAATTACAAATCCGCTTATCAGAACACACCCATGTCATACATAGCACCTCGAAGAAAAAAAGTGCAAAATAGGAATTTAGTATGGCCAAACTTAGTTTACAAACTACTATGCTCAAGCAGTATCAGCCAACAGCTTTTTCAGGTACTAACTTTAACACCAATTCTTCACTAGCAAGCTCTGATACCACTTTCACACTCATATTTACTTTTCAAAGGTATAATCCACATTCAAATTTAAAAACACAGCATCTGAGTCCCTTAGAAGGTGATCCAGTAGAACTATAATCTCCTGGTTTGAAATAAAGATCTAGAATTTCTACCAAAAAGTGCCATTAGTCACTGCACATTGTTTCTGTGTAAACCCAATCCGTTGGATAGTTGCTATAATCTATCTCAACTCCTGAAGAAATTAAGTAGCAACCTGGTATCATATTCAACTACAAAAGTACTCAGGAGTTATTCCCTTTTGCACAAAGCATACAGGGGCATCTATCTTTTACAGCAGTTAGTATTGTGTGGTGTAATTCACAACCTGAAGACAGAGGACAACATTCTATTATCAATAAAAAGAACAGAGAGATTTGAGATGTGATTTCATAAAGTGAGGTTGGGGCTCAGTTTTACTGAAAGAATATTGAAGTGGCCATCCTTTAACGAGGCTGGTTAAGTGCTTGGTCAGAAAAGCCACAACATTTAGTCCAATCTTACAACATACAGTACATGCTGGAATACAACCTTATTTCTCAAAAAAAACCCCCAAAAAACAAAAAAAAACCCAAACCAACAACCAAACCACTCCAAACAAACAAAAAAAACCAAACCCCAAGCCCCAAACAAACCTCAAAAAAAAATTAAAAAATCCCTGAAAAAACTCCAAACCCCTCATTTATTCTTTAGCCTTACAATTCCGAATTTTAGTATTTTCCTCAAAAATCATACGATGGTCTGTGGCCTAACAAAGGAATCCTATTTGCACTAGTGGGAGCTGTACTTCTCAGGAAATGGTGGAAGTGCTATACGTATCCAACACCTGTAGACTGACCTGTAGCTGCTTCTAACAAACTCTAAATTCAACAAGTCCAACAAGCTACAACAATGAGCTGAGGACAGCACTTCAGATGATAAACAAACCACACCATGAAGAAGAGATGATGCAAATGCTGGTTTTATGCAAAGGATATGAACACTGTCCAATTTGAAACAACAACAGAAAAACAGAACACCTTGCACAAAATTTATTAATTTTAAAGTTTTATATTTGGAAGCAAAATTTAGAACTGGAACTATATGCGAAGATTATCTAAGAAAATTATAGCCATGTATTTTTGCAATTGTTATCACCTCTCCAGGTACAAAGGTAACACTGTAATCTTCATCAAGGCTATATAATATAGTCAAATGGGTACAGAAGTTTGAGGGAAGGAAGAGGGAGAAGGGGAAGAGTAGGGCAGAAACTGCTGTTAACACTGCACCCATTTAGAAGTTCATTTTAGAACAGCTACTTGGAGAAAACAGTTACATACCTTATGTAAACAAGTGTCCACTACCCAATTGCACACTTTTTCCAGGTCATCTGATACTTCAAGTCTAGACTTAACAAATTCACAGAGCTCTTCGTTGCTCATTACATCCCAGATCCCATCACAAGCCAAGATGATAAATTCATCTTCTTCTGCCCTTAAAATTTCACAAACCTCAGGCTCTGGAGAAACAAGTTGTTCTGTAGGGCCTTTACCATCAACACATTTGTAGTCATAGTCCCCCAGAGCTCGAGAAACTGCCAATGAACCATTAACACGCTGAATCATTACACTGCCTCCTGCATTCTGGATTCGCTCTTTCTCCCTTGGGTTGCAAGGTTTGTGATCCTGTGTTGAAAAACAGACTTGTCCATTCCTATAGAGAACAGCACGTGAATCACCACAATTGATAAAGTATACATGCTCGGGTGAAATCATAACTCCCACTGCTGTTGAGCCACTTCTGTCCATCCCATTTCTGAGGTCTGAGAAATTGCGCATATATTCATCAATTTTCAAAAAGCCAGTTCTGATTCCACTCTTGACATTTTCCACCGAAGGTTCAAGAGCAGATCCATGTTTTTCTGTTGCCCTAAAGTCTTCGTTGTTAGTGATGTGTTCTAGTAAGTGCGTGGAGCAATAATTTGCAACACGAGATCCTGCGTGACCATCATAGACAGCAAAAAAGGACCAGTCCTCTAAGCCGTGGGGAATACCTACAACAGCCGTGTGAGCATCTTCCATTTCCACTCTCCATCCCTGCATACTGCTGAGGCCGTAACGCAAGCCATTCCCTGCACCGTGAGCATTATGCTTTTCAGTTTTTGGTTTATCCAAAAATGCACCCATGTTTATGCAATATTGGATCTGGAAAACAGAGAAAGAAAAATCTTATTTATAAAACCACCATTCTATGTAACCTTTGTTGTCCCCTTCCTGTGCCATTTCTTTATAAAGCAAGTGAGATAAAGCATGCACACGTGCTGAAGTCAACAATTACAGCAGGAAAAAAAGTAATAAGTGACATGAATGAAATGTAAGCTTACAGCACCCCACCAGAAGTGTATCTTTTAAAGAGCTACTTCATCAAAATTAAAAGACTTTACCTAAGATGGCAGAGAAGTTCACATACCTTTGCAGCTCCAACAAATTTGCCATTTTCTGCAGAAACTACTCATGCTGAAAAAACAACCATAGTACTCCTATTCTCTTTCCAGCTCTATTGAGCCATGAAGAAAAGCTAATACTTCATAAATAAGAAGTCACTTGTTTTGCATATACTGTGCTACTTCTGTACTCTTGCAAAGCATGGCAAAAGTGACAATAGGGGAATGCAAACTATCTGCTAAAGGAAACAATGTGGCAAATACTATTTTGATCCATGAACACTTCTCACAGGATGCCCTTCATAAATTACACTTAGCTCTTTGTAAAACACGTCTCCATTTTTACCATCCCTAAAAGACATGTATTACATGTGATTTTTAAGTTCAAAGATGTGCTGATCTTGATTTTAAAATGTATCCAGTTTTAACAGATAAAGGCTAAGGGAAGGAAACAATCCACAGAAAGTTAGAAGTTCAGTATCCAGAGACCTACTTTGAAATACATAAGGAATAACTGTCTCCAGTGAGCAAGTTTACTTGCATTTTATCTGCAATCTATACTGAAGTTTTGGAGGACTTACGATTTCCTCTCCTGCACTAGACTACCTTGCACTTTACCAAGTCAGCAGAAAATACATTCTTTAATCCACAGATACCAGAGTAATTCTCCAAGAACTTCAAAAGCTCAAAGTCAAAAGACTGGATGTGAAATACAGCAATATTCATACAAAAGCAATTTTAGTGATTTCTGCCATGACTGATCCTGAGCAGCAAATCACTAGTATCCAAAAAGACACACTATCATTCACCAAGTCTGCAGAGTCACGATTATCTAGGTGTGACTTATGAGTTTGTTACCAGGTCAAAAAAATGTTAGGAAGTCCTTACTTCTGCCATCCCTTTTATCTAAGGATATCTTCAGCACACACAGTTTACTCAGAGGAGAGACAGAAAGAACAGTAGAATAAGTTGAGGAAAAGATTACAGTTAGATCCTGCACCTCCCATTCCTTTTATAGGGTAAGCTTTAAGACTTTCCTCTAGATACTACAAACTTCTGTTACAGTGATTTCCATGAAGTGCCCAGAATCTCCTATATTCCACAGACCCCATCAGTTGGCTCACTGGTTATGCTTCTTTTGAAACATCTCTCCCACTCTTGCTTTAATACAAATTTAGACTCCCTATTTACAAAGATTTGTTAGAAGAAATTATTTCTAAAACACTCAGCTACAAATGGACATGTTGGTATATAATGGTATAATTGCAGTGTTGACATTTACCCCCTATAGTTCAGCTGTGAAAATACCATAGTTCCCTGATCAATTCTAACTTTTTAGGGAACCCTAAGCTTGTATGACAGTTGCCTCCACATAACAATCTTCTGCAATCAAGAAGTCTGATTTACAACACAAACCTTGTACTTTGTGATATGTATCCATTAAAAAAAAAACAAAACCAGGAATCACACAACACCAAAGAAAGTGTCCCCAGTCTTTTATGCTCTCCAGAAAAGGCATTCCACATGCCAGGTACACATCCTCAGCTGCAGAATCTATAGTAAAACCAAGTAAACAGAACATGCTCAAAGGTCACTGATAATTTTGTTTTACTCCATATAAGGTTTCAGTTCCTAACCTGGGTTTTATGAAGCATAACCAGAAGTACCAATTTCTCAGATAATGGCACAACCAATACAAAAAAAGCTAGTTACAGAATGACTTCAAACCTGCATCTAATGTCCTCAGAATACCTTTCATACTTTTAACAACTTGAAAAGTCATTAAGCCCTTTCAAATAAACTATCCACCCTAAACTTCACCCACCTTCCCAATCAGTTCAATCTTATTGTCTAAAGAATCTAAAGCATAAGAAACCACAACTATTATCTGCATTTATCTCTGTTGACACCATCCACTGGCCTCTAATTATACTACCTGGCATAGCAAGGATGAAGATAAAATGGGTACACAGTCTTATCTTTTGAATTGTAAGCTTCATGCTACATAATTTGTGAGTGAAAGTAATAAGTTACTTTCTGCTCAACTGTTGTGTAAATATTTTTCCCTCCGAGAAGAGCATTTGCAACACTGAATCAATGGAAGCAACACAATAACAGAAATGAGGTATTTGTTACTCAGTGAGGTATGTTGCCAAAATGCTTTTCCCAACCCTTCCTTTTGAAAGATCTGGTTTTGCTTTAAAAAAAACCAAAACCAAAGCAAATCACTGTGAAATACCATTCTATAAGCAAAGGAAGGTAGTGCAACACCACCACAAACAAGTGCTCTTGGTGCTCACAGCAACTGGTGTCCTCAGTGAAGAGCAGAACAAGTTCTACCTAGCTTAATAGGTCAACACATCAATAAAGGAGATTGGTGAAAAGATTTTAATAGTGTATGATCACCCATTTACAACTTAGAAAACAAAGCTATTCTAAACCCACATGAAAACATTCATACCAGTAAAGTGTAATATACAACTTAAATGCTGCCAAAATGACTTAAGTCCTCCAACACTTCAGATCTTGTATGAGATTTCTTCAATTAAGCATGTCCTTACACTCTTACAAGTGCTGAAGAAATCACACAACTATGGAAAAAAACCTAATTGCAAAAGCCTGTGACCTCAGTATTGAGCATTGTGGGGTTTTATATATATATATGTATATATATATACACACACACACACAAGCATATATTAAAAATACTGTTTTAAAAATACCTATTTCATAGTTTACAGTGAGAAACAAAAAAGAAAGATGATACTATACAAAATTAATATTTATATTCTAAATATCCTATTTAATAATATCAGTATTTAATAAAGGATGCAGAGACTGAATTGCAATCAGCAAGAAAACAGTAGGCTCAGGAATCTGTTTATGGCTTGTCCTATACAAGAGACCAAACATATAGAAGGAATCACTGTATACTATACAGACTATATAAAGCAGCAGCTGGTTTGAAAGTTGAAAAAGTCAAGCCTCTTCAGTGAACATGGAAGAAAGAAACAGTGATTTCATGACTCAGTGAAACTCAGGTTTTAAAACATTACGAGTGACACAAAGATAACATATTCTATTAAAAAAATGAAAGTTCTTAACAACTTTTGGCATTTTGAAAATACCAGGAAGTTACAGAGAATAAACAGCAAATGACTTGGCATACAGATAACTACAGCACATTCCTACTGGATGTTCCACACATGCAATTTCAACTTCACATTTACACACAACTGTCTCTAGCAATAAACTTGCTTATTTACCTATGTACAAATTAAGTAAATCAGTTATTCCATTGAAACTTGTGGTATCAAACTAAACTTTGCTCTTCTAGCAAAGCAGCTTAATAAAACCTTACCACCCACCCCCCCCCAGCAACCAACCAAATGCCCTAAACAAAACACTAGTTATTTTCTCCCAAATGAAAGGTTATAAAAAGAAAACAGTTATACTGGAAAAACAGTACCCTGGTACTCCTAGTTTTGTCCTTCAACATCTCAGGCTACATCAGGGAACAGACCTGAGCACTTAAAAATGGGACTCAGACAAACTCACCAGCAAACCCCCAAGGCGGCAAAATCCATCACAGGTCTAACCTGACATTTCCATCTCTTGTTTTACACACAACAGGCTAGATATAAGTCAGTCTTAACCCAAGCACCTAGACAGCATTTGAATCAGGTCACAATTCACAAATTGCAGAATCACAGAACAGTTCACATGGGAACAAACCTCTAGAGCTTATCCAGTCCAAACCCCTAATCAAAGTTCAATCAACATGATAGTCAACACCAAAGATGGATCAGGCTATTCAGATCCTTGGCAAGGTTTCAGCATCTCCAAGGATGAGATTGTGTAGCCTCTGAGCAATCAGTTCATTTCTGACCATGTTCACAATGAAAACAGAACTCCCATCACTGTGACTCCATGTGCTTTTCCTCTGTTTTTTCTCTGCACATCTGTGGGAAGAGCCTAACTGCACATTCCCTACACCATACCATTAAAGAGTTAGAGACGGCAACTAAATCCACCCTTTGACTTGAGAAAATTTAATTTCCTTCTCGTGAAGCTATTTACCCCACATAAGATTATTAGCTGAATCTTTCAAAATCTGTAAGACCATGTCTGCTTAATTCCCCAAACCTCCTTGGAAATGGTGAATGACTTAGTTTTCATCCATGCTCCAGAGATTCTTCTTTAAAACAGCATATATTCTTCAGATCAAGAACAGAAACCTAGGATTTCATTCTTTCAGTGGTCTTCCCATGACTGGGAAAAATATATTAAAAAACTATTACCTGCTAATTGCCAATAGTTATCAAGATTCAAAGGCTTTTAGCAAGCCTTTAGAAGACGAAAAAATTGCCAGTGAGTGGGCAAAGGACAATGGAATAAAGTGAACCTGAGCAATACACTGCTGAAGTGGCAGCTCTAGCAACTGCTCTAGTGTACACTTTATTTCTAGCTTTAAATCTTTAACTAAGCCAATTTAAGAGAATTCAGGGCTGTGAATCTAACAAAAGCTGACATCCCTTTCCCAGGGCAAAAACCTAACCCAAAGCCTTAGTTCTAACATATATTCTTCTTCAATGTTTCCTACCCAATATACATCCTACATGAGGTCCTTATCTCATATATAGGGAAAGCAAGCAGTAACTCACACTAAGTAAAACAGACATCCACACTTTTGAGGTATGGAAGTATGAAGATAAAAGCCATGTCCTTTGACACGCAAGAAAAATCAGTGATACTTATAATTGTCTCCACAGCTACATGGTGAAGAGTTCCTTTGGTATTAGATCATCCATATAGTAAAGGGTCTGATATCAGATCTGTGTGTAAGTTTAATTGCCACGTTACAAAAACCCCAACAAACAATATACCCACTGATTTTCTCCCAAGATCTACTACAAAAGGGCAAATGGTTCTTACTCAGTTACCAGTGTCCATGATTTTCTACTACATCAAAGGGAAATAGGCAGCTATTTTAAATTAAAAGCATGCTCCTTTCCATACAGATTTAGCAGGCAGAAATATTTACATGCTGGTTGTCAAGCAGGTACTCAACATGTACCTGAAATATAACGGTCTAAAAGCCATAATCAATGTTTTCATAGATACTATAAAGTAATTTTCAGATTACATAGTTTCAATGAGAACATCAGATCTAGACTAATACCCTGATGGCCAACAGTCCCAAAGGCTATACTATATCTTTTCATATAACGAGAATGGTCCAACATCAATCTTTTGGGCTTAGGACTTAAAAGCATACTGTAAAACGTCTCTTCCTCAGAAGGGTTCACTCAACAAGCCAGTCATTTTTAATAAGCCAGTGTTGTAGAAAAGAAACACTGCCAGAGTTTCTTGTTACAAAGCACATGTGCTCCTGCTATTAAAAAAGGGGTGACTTTCAAGAAAGAAAATGTTGCACTAGCTATTAAAGACATGATAATCAAAATGAAAATATCCATGACCACTTCAAAGCTCAATAAACATGCTAGAAGAAATAACATTTCTGGTTTTAGTAAAAATTCAAACAGCCTCAGAAGGTAGAACACTCCTCTGTCCTATCTTGCGCTCTCTAATGTGTATGTATAGACATACACATTACATGAATTTAGATACACCGTGGATAGTTTGGAGGTTCATAAGGATTCCCTGTACCCTGAAAGAGTGACAAAAATATTGTCATTCCTTATTACTCTTGTGTTTATTTACAACATACTATATTATCACCAGAGTTACTAGATGTATACTAAATACAAGTTCATATGGTGAGTGAAACCAGCTTTAAAGATCTTTGTTTCTGATCCCAGCTTCTGACTTACTGACCTCAGAAATGCTGACACTACAGAAATTTACAGTACACAAATTGCTACTCAATTTTTGAGTAAGAACTCTACTTCAAGCTTGGCTGTTACAGTGGCCAGAAATACTAGCAGAGTCAAACAGCAATTATAGGAATCTAAGAATGAGATCTGAATATTTTACTTTTACTCACAATTAACTACATGAAAGGACAGTTACTATCATTCATGTCCACTCACAATGGGGTTTATTTGTTCTGAGGTTTTTTGTTTGTTTTTAAATAATTTGTGGCCACAGGAATCACCATCAGGAAGGATCTCGGCTGACTAAAGATAATGACACAAAGAAATTAACATCAACATAAACCTTTAATATAGAGCCTACTAGCAAAAACCCTTCCTAAGTGAATGACACAAAAGCAGCCCAACAGGCTTTTAACCCAGGAATTTCAAATATTTTGAAAGTTATCCCCATCACTAGGTAGATTACATGAACAGGACCTACAGCTGTAACTCTGAAATGGATTTCTGCATCCGTATTGTAAGAGAAGTTGGGGAAAAAGAAGTAATAACAAAACACACAACATTCCCCACCCCCCACCTCCCCCAAGTTTGAACTGCTCTGGAGGTACAAAACAATCACAAGCATAATTTAGCAATTTGGATTCACATCTCTTTTCAAAAGCAGTAGCAATACCTATTATATTATCACTTCTGCTCCACTTCAGCTACTCACCACTACATCATGCCATCAACCTCCTCTTTCAGAGCTGCTGGCTGAGATGTTTTTGCCCTTACTCTTTGAAGAGTTTCACTGAAGAGGTGCAAAGTTTGCTTTAGTATTTTGAAACTTTGGCCATATCGGATTTAGAAGCCAGCAGCTTAGATGGCAGATGCAAGGGGGCAGTAACCTTCAGCAAGGAAGAGAGTAGGAGAGAACAGAAAGGAGCACCAGGAACTAGGTTAAGAGTTATCATGGTTTTAGCTGATTTTAACACCAAAGAAACATATATACCCCATGTCTTTTCAGAGATCCTTTTCATATT
The DNA here is from genome assembly GCA_013399135.1 of Heliornis fulica. Taxonomy (NCBI): domain Eukaryota; kingdom Metazoa; phylum Chordata; class Aves; order Gruiformes; family Heliornithidae; genus Heliornis; species Heliornis fulica. The sequence goes on along the minus strand of VXBZ01012769.1, from coordinate 60,310 downwards.
CTGCTTTCTCGCACCACTGTGTCTCTCATGGATGAGCTGCATGTTCCTACGCTGTGGCTTATTCTTCTGTTAGGTACAGAGATAGAGATCATACCCCAGATACTCAAGACTGACTATAAAGAAAACTTTGCTCTGAAACTAGCTTTGCAATCACAGCACACAGTACCAAGCCATCAGTGTCCATGTTACTGCATTTTTACAGTCACCAAGTCCATCATGAAGATCGACCCTTACGCAAGTTACAGAACTTCAGTTCAATGCAGTTCAACTTCACACACTGTTGTAGTCAACTCAAATCTTAAATTGTAATGTTATTTCTTGTTAGTGACAAATAATTCTGTGTCTGACAGTGTGACTTCTGACAGCAATCTGCCCTTAGTTCACTTTGGCACCACAGCTACGGACTTACTGAGAATGACACTATGCCTCTTCTTCGGTAAGAAACCTACTGCTATAGTCAACCCCTTCATTAAATACCACTCATCTTAAGTTTCCCAGATAGTAACTTTGGATCTTCTTTACCAAGATTTCCTCCAAACACTATGAAATCCAGGAAAGTCAATTGCCTTTATTATCTGCAAGCAGTTTATCTGAGTTACAAATTAACCATACAAAAAGTGACAGACTAAATAGATAAATACCTATGCTAGTTCACCAAGTACAAGAACAGGAGGCCCAGACAGTACAAAATCTAGTACCTCAATGTGAACAGAATGAAGGGTAAAGTCTGTAAGAGTCAAGACAGCTCTGCATAAGCCAGCATTTGTGCTCTCACACCATTTTCTTGAAGTAGGTGTTGGTGCATCTGTGTGAAATGGTTAGATTACCTGTTCAGTTACTCACACCAAAGTCACATTTTAACCCTAACTCCAACTCCGCAACGAGGTGTGGCTTTAAAATACCATCCAGAAGACTGTACCTTGTTTATCCCTGACCATACTATGGCAAGATTTATATTCCATGCTATAAATAGAAATTTCTTTTGTTTGCCTCTATCTGCTCATACTTCTGGTAGCCAATAAGCATGTTCTTGCTTCTTTAATGGGCTATTCAAAACAGACACATGTGTGACACTTGGAAACTACACTGCATTTATAGTTATGTTTATAGCTATATTTATATTTATATTATGTTTATATAATAGTTTATAGTTATTTCTATGTAGAATCACTTTTTGGCACTCTAAATTCAAGACAGACCCACTTTTTTTTGCTCCTCTTCAATCATGAATTTAACCAGCACCGGACAGGTTTATATTAAAGAAATAGCATGTAAAATTTTAAACAAACCAAAGTTTAGCCAATACAATAATGAATATTAAAACTGAATAATTTTGCTCATTTGCATGAAGCATTATGCAACCAGATTGAGTTCTTCCCTCATTCTAAACGTAGACATTTAAGACAACTTCTCTTACCTCTTCCAGTGTTTGTTTACTAAAAGCTTCAGATGAATTATTGTGAGAACAGAGTAACAATGAATCACAATTTATATCATAAATAAATTGTTCCCAAACAGGTATGAAAGACCAGCTTAAGTGTTCTCCAGTAGGTCTGCAAAACCACAACAAAATACTAAACCATTTATTTACATAACTGAGCAGGTGACCTGTTGATTCACACACAAATCTGAGGAAGCCACAAGCAAGGATCAGGTTAGATGAGTGCTAGAGGTCCATTCCAACATAAATTAGTGACTTGCACGGTACAAGAGTTAAGCCTTTTTTTAATCTGTTACATCACTGTAAATGAAGCACAATTCAATCAAGGCAACAGTAACAAAAAACCCACCTTAAAACAAACACACATTTTCTTAAACCTTTATTTACTTGTAGCCACAGATCAATGTCACCTCCTTGGAAGAAACAAATCACTGACCTATGCATCATTCAACTTCAGAATAAGATCTATTAGACTGTTGGATATCAACAGCCCAGACTCTTGTCCTGCCACTACTGACAGATGCTGCCTAAAGCACGAAACTCTTTCCTCTCAAAGATGTCAAAACGTAAATCAAGAGTGAAAGATCCAACCTGATCATAATTCTGCAAATTCAGCGTGTACAATAAAGCTATTTCGGACAGTCTTCAAAGTGTACATTCTCTATTTAAAACCAGGAATAAATTATTCAGAAACATACAAACCAAAATATGCAATCTCCATGACCTAAATTTGTAGAGATGTATGGGCCTTCTTTAGCAATGGTCTAGTGAAGGGTGTCCCTGTTCAAGCTGCCCAAAGCCCCATCCAACCTGGCCTTGAACACTGCCAGGGAGTGGGCAGCCACAGCTTCTCTGGGCAGCCTGTGCCAGGGTCTCATCACCCTCACAGGGAAGAATTTCTTCCTAAATATCAACCTGAGTCTACCATCCTTCATCTTAAAAGCTATTACTCCTTGTCCTAGTACTACTTTGCCTTGCTACCAGCCACTCTCCAGCTTTCCTGTAAGCCTCTTCAGGTACTGGAAGGCTGCAATAAGGTATCCCCAGGGTCTTCTCTTATCTGGGCTGAAGAAGTCAGACTTATTCTGCCTGTCAGCATAGGGCAGGTGCTCCAGCCCTCTGATCATATTTGTGGCCCTCCTCTGGACTTGCTCCAACAGCTCAGTATATTTATTGCACTGAAGAGCTGTAAGCTGGGCACAGTACTCCATGTTGTCTCTCAACAGCAGAGGAGAGAGGGAGAATCACCTCCCTTGCCCTGCTGATCACACTGTTTTTGACACAGCCTAGGATATGGTTGGCTTTCTGCATCATGAGCTCACACTGTTGCCTCATGTTGAGTTTCACATCCACTAACACCCCAAAGTTATCCTCCCCAGAGCTGCTCTCAAACCATTCTCTGCTCAGCCTGTAGTTGTGTCTAGGAATGCCCCAAACCACTTGCAGAAACTTGCACTTTACCTTAAATGTGTAATTTTTTAATAAGGAGTCTAAGTAAAAGAACAGTAAAAGAACATTGATTTCTAGTGCCTTGCACAGAGATTGCAGAGACCAAGTAGTGGGACAAGAGTTATCTTCATCGCTGTCAGATAAAGTTATGATACAAAGCCAGCAGCCAAAACATTTTAATTGACAGGAAAGAAGACATCAACCTGAAAAGGTCACTCAAGATTCGAAGCTACAGTGGATGTGTTGCAAGAATTTTCTGTAACTCATTAGAAGAGTGTAACTTAAGCAGTACTGCTGCTATTAGAGCATTTAAGTACAAACCTGGAGGGGAAAAAGCCACACACACCGAGGGTAAGCTGATCTCAGCACACTGTGGCAAAACATGACTTACTGACTGGCACTATACAGTCTTTTGTTTAAGAAAACTCCCTCAAAATCTGATTACAGCACACATTCAGGTGTTGAAAAATTGTGTTTCTGCAATTTTTTAAAAACTGTGCTTTGAAACACTGCAAAGAAAATCTATACTTTAAGTTATATTTTCTCCCTAATAGAAGGTTAAGCAACATTCCAACTTGTTTAAAAAGAAAAAAACCCATCATTTATCCAATCTGTTCTGAAATTTCTCTTTAAAATCTTGGTAAATTACAAATTGTAAATTAAAACAACCAGTGATAATTATTTCCTGTAAGTTTCCAAGTGACAAAATTTGTTCTTACCTGTAATTGTAACCTTGTCAAGGTTCTAGTTCAGTGCTGGAAGAATTCGTTTACATTCCTGCTGCCAAAAAGCACATAACAGAATGACTTGCAAAACCTTGAGATAACAGTGAAGGACTGAACATCTGCTTTATTTTGGTATTTCCTAGAAAGAAACAAAGAAAGTAGTTAACTACTCCAGATGGTTTGCAACATATCTTTACATATCTTTTACATATCTTACAACATGCCCTTTTCATTAATAAGAGTTGTGTCTTTTTTTAAAGCCCAAGTACTTTAACTAAAGCTATGTCTGGATGTCAAAAGACCTCTCTAAACACTATATTAAAGATTAATACTAACAAAGAATCAGATTTCCCCTTGCCCATTTTCCTTCACAGAACAGACTAGCCCTGAAGTCATCTACCCTATTACCTGGCATTCAAGTCTTCCATTCAATAACAGAATGAATAGTTATTGCATGCCTGCTAACATAACAGTGCTATTTGCTGAATTTTTTTCAAGTGCTAAAGTGACAACACACTCCTTGTGTTTGACAAGACTTAAGCCCATCAAACGTAGCATTGTAATTCATAAGATCTTTATTCTGCAGGCTTAGCAAGAGAGTTTAAAACTAAGACAAAAAAAAAAAAGAACAGTTACAAAACTTTCAGCTCCTCTGAAATAAGAATCATTACATGTTTCTTTAAAATTTGTTTCTATAAAAATAACCAGAAACTTCGTTTAAAATGTAGAAGTAGCAGATTCACATACTCGAACTGCTGGTTATCTACAACAGCATCTAGATCCCTACTCATTGTTTTGAACAGGATACAAGTGTCCAAATTCCTTCATGGATCTTAATCTTATAAACCAACTGCATCTTACAAAAGTTACCATGACAGTATACTGGTAGAAGGAACTGTCACCAGAATAATTCTGGATAAGAGCCAGCTTTGTCTGAGGCATGAGGGAATTACAAACCTTATTGTAACACATGATTTTAAACTGATTACAGCACACTGATGAGCTGAATGAATTATAAAGGGGACATACTACATGCAGACATTGACTTTAAGCTCACTAATTGAAGAATGGAGCTATGACAGCATTTCATTACAGCTTGACTCTTCCAAACATTAACGAGTGTCCTTCAACTACCAAAGCACGTCATAAACAAGAAACAGCTCAAAAACCAGAACATTTTGCTACTGTTGGAAGAACAATTGTAGGGGTTCAGTAAGTTTTATGCCTAGAACATTGTATTACCTTAAGTCCTGTTATTTTCCCCAATATTCTCTCCTTACGCTCCACAACTGGACAAATTGTTCACCAAACTAAGCCAGAAAAAGTAAATTATTTTCTACTATTTGCGCTCTCTGAACTAGCTTAGTAAATTTCAGCATCAGAGAAGTGACAGCAGCAGAAATGAAAAACCAGCAGCTGCTGCCAATTCAGATTTGCTCAGAGGACTGTCAAACTGCACCTTAGGCAGCACCCACCAAATCATTTATGAGCTCTGAAGTAGTATTTTGAAAGAACAGCAAGTATCCCAAATCACTGTATCAAACTACATGGCAATAGCTCTCTCATAAGTTAAATAGTTTATCATTGAAAAAGTTGTTTCCACATCCAAGTACTTAAGGAAAAAGACAAAACAAACGGGCATAATACAAAAAAATGTACCAAATAGTTTAATTCAGTCTTAAATACACAAGTGACTAGGGCATAAACACTGAACACATGACCAGAACACAACTCCGAGCACTATCTCCCACCTTCAGTAGATCCTCTTAACTAGGAGGGTACAGGGTGCTTGCAGAATGAACTGTTTAAGAGCCTTGGTTCCCTGATGCTACTCCAGTACCCTTTACAAGTGGTCAACTCACAAAAACAGAGCAGAAGACAAGCATTATTGCTTCCCACAAGCAAGAAGCTTGTCCCCTCCCAAATTCTTCTACTCTACAAAGAGTACCAAGGCACTCATTAGACAAGAGTGACTTCTAACCCAGAGACAGGTTGCTTACAGTGGAGCATATGAGTTAAAAGCATCTTACTCCACAGTATCGACCTATTCACCCAAATTCTACCTACACTAATTTTAAGTACTAAGAAATACAGGTACACAGTGTCTCAGAACCAGAGTTATATATACCACCACTGAACAATGCACAAAGAGGGGATATTACTCCTACTTACTTCTTCACAGTAGTGAATTTTACTTCTCCAAATAAGCTTTTTTTTTTTCTCCCATAGGAAAAGACACATATCCATGATGCAGCTTTGGGATAATGAGATATTCTATCCAGCCCCCAATAATTTAGGTGTAGAAAATGCTCACATACACAAATCAAATGGTTTTATCCATATTGTCAATCATAAATTAAAATCACAAGATTAAAGGTGAATGCTTCCTATTAAAGGCTTATTGAAATGACAAGATAGTATTAACTGTTTTATTTGGCCTCCTTAAATGTCTGGGGTATGTAAACACTTAATATTTGAGTATGGTAAGTTAGCTCAGTAAACTATAATTTTTGCTACAAAGACACTAACACCCTAAGGTACAGTAGTTTAAGTACAACTTAAACATTCCTTAGCTAGCAAAGGAATGTGAATTTTACCATGCATGTAGTATTTTCTTCAGAAGGCAGAGACTATGCAGCCAATTCAGTAAGTCACTGTTAAAGGACTAAAGGCAATATTCAATAATAAACACATGAAAAAAATATTCATTCTAGAGAAATTTTAAGAACTCTAACGTGTTTTTTTTTACAGACATGTCAGGCAACAAATGCTGGATGATTAAATACAAACTTAACCTAATAGCAAAGCACTAAAGATCTTCAAGCTGAATTCTTATGTTCAGAATGAAACAAAACCACTACAACATCCAGTCCTTTGCAAGTTTCCCAACTCTGGACAGACAAGCACCAGAAAAAAACACTGGGTTTGTTCTGCTCCACAACCAGCTATGACTCTGACCTTTTATGGACAACCAAATCACTGCTGCTTTAAAACAAGTAAACAAACAAACCAACCGGTTCCCTGAACATCAACAAAAAGAGCTATAATCTAATGTGTCCTAACTGACCTCATGACATCATGATACCACCACTGCCAACATCACGCCCCAGAATTGTAAACTGGCTCATGCAGAAGATGGATAGTAAGAGGTTTTGCAAAAGTGTAAGACATTAGGATGGAGAAGGAAAAGACCAATAGTGTAAGCTTACCGCAGGTTAGCTACTATACTACAACCTCCAAATGCACGTTCCCAACATACAGTAAAAATAAGGTAACATCTCTCTCAAGAGAGGCATTCATTATATCCCTGGAAAACTTAGGTAACCTAAGAGCACATGCCAAGGGACAAGCACTAGTTGTGCTGCAAGTCCATGCAGCTGTTCCTCCTTAATCTACATATAGTATCAAGTCCAAATTAAAGCAGGAGTTAATTTCTGTGCAATTACTTGCACAGAAGATGTGTACATCTTTTGCCCTAAAGAGCAAGTTGTTAATCTGTTGTAATAAAAGAATAATGAATAAAAGAATAAAAGAATTCCCTCTGCATTTGCTAGATGGTTCTTGGTTCTACAGAAAAACACAGTGAATCAAACAATAGTGGAAAAACCCTTAATTTGTGCTTTTATGGGTGTGGGGGTTATTTATTGTGTCTCCCTCCCTACCTCCCCAAAATGTGAAAGATTCATTAAAACATTACTACAACAATAAAAGGGAGGAGAAGAGACAAAAGTTTTTCACAGTAAGGGTGACAGAGCACTGGAACAGGCTGCCCAGAGAGGTTGTGGAGTCTCCTTCTCTGGAGACATTCAAGACCAATCTGGACACGTTCCTGTGTGATCTAATCTAGGTGATCCTGCTCGGGCAGGGGGGTTGGACTAGATGATCTTTCCAGATCCCTTCCAACTCCTAAAATTCTGTGAAGTTTCAAACAAAACAACTCTATGAAGCAATTTAATTGCTTTAAGCTTTTCTGAAGCAGTTTAACTGATATTATGGTTTCTTTAAAAAGTACAGTGGCATCTTTCCACTGCTATTTAGAAGTAACAGGGTTGCTTAGAAAGCTGATTGCCTCAAAATAGATTTACTTGGGATTCTGGTGAAAATTTCCTTCAGCACTTCGAAGTGCCCAGACCAAACTTATTGGCAATTAGTCATTTGAATTATTCAAGACTGAAGTTCCAACAGGAACACACTATTACACTAGTATTTTACACTAGTCTATAAGCTTGATAATAGTATGGGCTTAACATTCTAATTACATCCATACCTTTAAATATCACCTCACAAATGGTAGACTTAAGCTGCAGCATCAGAAAGCTGCTTTCTGACAGATCTAGAAAGCAGTTTCCGAAGTTTTACCCTGCAAACCTCTCTTCACAGAATCACAGAATGACTAGGTTGGAAAAGACCTTTAAGATCATCAAATCCAACTGTATCTGTCCTCTCCTAAACCACATCCCTAAGCACCTCATCTACCCATCTTTTAAATACATCCAGGGATGGTGACTCAACCACCTCCCTGGGCAGCCTATTCCACATCCCAACAACTCTTTTCAGTGAAGAACTTTTCCCTGACATCTAATCTGAATCTGCTGTGGCACAACTTAAGGCCATTTCCCTTACTGCCTGTCACATGGCTGAAGAGACCATCATTCACCTCTCTACAACCTCCTTTCAGAAAATCATAGGCAGTGATAAGGTCTCCCCTCAGCCTCCTCTTCTCCAGACTTAACAACCCCATCTCCCTCAGCTGCCCATAAAATTTGCCCTCCAGACCCTTCACCAGCCTGGCTGCCCTTCTCTGAACATGCTCCAGGACCTCTATGTCCTTCTTGTAGTGTGGGACCCAGAACTGAACACAGTACTTGAGGTGCAGCCTCACCAATACCAAGTAGAGGGGCACAATCACCTCTTTAGGCCTGCTGACCACGCTGTTGACTCATATTCAGTCTGCAGTCCACCAACACCCCCAGGTCCTTCTCTGCCTGACCGCTGTCCAGCCACTCTTCCCAAGCCTGCAGTGCTGCATGGGGTTGTTATGTTCCAAGTCCAGAGTCCTGCACTCGGCCTTACTGAACTTGATCCCGTTGGTCTCAGTCAACCGATCCAGCCTTTTTAGGTCCCTCTGAAGAGCCTCCCTACCCTCAAGCAGATGGACAGTTCCTCTCAGCTCAGTGTCATCCACAAACTTACTGAGGGAACATTTGATCCCCTCATCCAGGTCATTGATAAAGAAGCTGAACAGAACTGGACCCAGGACTGAGCCCTGGGGGACACCACTTGTAACCAGCCTCCAACTGGATTTGGGTCCATTGACTGTCAATCTCTGGGCTTGGCCATTCAGCCAATTTTTAACCCAGCAGAGTATGCACCAGTCCAGGTATGTGGTAGCCAATTTCTTCAGCAGAATGCTGTGAGAAACAGTTGTCAAATGTCCAAGTTGATCACATCCACAGCCCTTCCCTCATCCACAAAGCAGGTCACCTTGTCACAGAAGGCGATCAGGTTAGTTTGACAGGATGAACCTTTTGCAAACACATGTTGACTGCGCCTGATCCCCTGGCCATCACGCATGTGCTATATGATGGTGCCCAAGATGACACTCTTCATGATCTTCCCTGGCACTGAGGTCAGACTGACAGGCCTGTAGTTCCCCTGGATTCTCCCTCAATAGGTATTTATAAGGCATCTCTAATTCCTGAATCCTCTTTTATGTAAATTCACCTCACGGGTATGTAGATGCCAGTGGTAACTTAAGCAATATTGGATTTTAGCAGCTTGTTACTGTGTCCTCACTAACGTCTGTCTCAGCCACACAGCAAACTATGCTGGTACAAGTGAAGGCCTGAAGCAGAGGCTGATCATCTAGGCAATGAGTAACTCAAACTCTGTTGAATTATACAAGCAGAAGATGAAGGAATACCAAAAGCCAGCCTCACTCGGATCCAGAATGCACCTACACAACCTACTTTTGCCTACTGAGAGATCTTTGGCATGCACTTATTTCTCTGTCCTCTTGTAACAGCTCAGAGTTACACTTAGTGTAACTCGAGCACAGAAATATGGAATCATCTCACAGTTATGTGGGGTGGCTTTTCAAAGATCCAGTTTCAGGAATTCTGAAGAGAAAGGCCACCTAATGTGGTAGCTCAGTAAAAATGCTGAAGTACCAAAATTTTTCATTTTCAGTTATCTGATCTTCAGTGAAGAGTTAAAATGTATTGCATTTATATGGTGGTGTTTTGGGGTTCCCTCCTCCCCCCCGAAAACCCACTCAAAATTATAAAGGATTTTAGAGAGAGCACTTTGACTTTAAACAAACATGTTTATTAGGGCTGCTAAGGCTTTCTAGAGAACAGCTTGCAAATCTCTAACAAGCTTTTATACCTTACATTATGGCTATAATGTGACTAAAGTTCTAGATATATATCACACCTTCCAAGGCAACCCAGGAGCTGCTGAAGTCCATAGTCTGTGTGGGTTTGTGGGGTTTTGTGGGTTTGGCTGATTTTTTTTTTTTTATGTGTATGTGTAATTATTCCCCTTCCCTCAATGCAAAGGGCACAGTCTGCCAAAATCCATCTTCCTGATGAGGATTCAGAGTTTCAGCTCAGCCACAGCATGGGCAACACAAGATCACCTTTACTGAAGTGCCTACCTTTTGAGCAGACTCCTATGGTGTAACCCCACAAGTTACACTTACTTTACTAGCTAAGATACCTAGAGGTAGCAATAGCTAATGAAACCATCTGTCCATTTGTTGCCTCTGTGAACATCTGAATTTCAAATCTATGTTGGTTTCGGGTGTTTTTTTGGTGTGTGTTTTTTTAAAAGTCAGTCCAGGAGGATTACTTACTTTTTAAAATTATCCATCCATTTAAACAAGCAGAACTCACAGGTGCAACACTGGTTAAATGTTCTGAGAAAGAATCTACCACACCTGTCATCTGATAACATTACAGGGCACATGTACTCAGAAGTCCCCTGGGACAAAACAGCATCTCTATAAACCACACGACTTCACACAGAAGTGAACTCTCTCATCCACTCTAGATACTAGAACAGTATCAACGAGCATCTAGAGTTTGTCATTCTTTTCTTCAGGAGAAGAGCGAGGTGTTAGCAAACTATGGTATTGTTCAAATTCAAAATAACACCTTCCAAATAAAAATTTTCTCTGTTGATTATGTTAAGTCTTTTCTTCCTAAGCCTTTCAAGAAAACATTTTAACTGTAAGGCCATAAAAAACTCTTACAGTTGTCAAGGAAATCAGGGACAGCAACAGATTCCAGATCTGTTAATTCTGTAGCAAGCATGAGCATCTAGATAATAAACTCCACTGTTACAGACTTCAAAACACTGAAGGATAAAGTAGTAAACAACTTAACGATGAAGTAGCAAGTATGTCAAGACAGCAAAGGTGATGAGCTCCAAACTTCTAAGATGCTTTAGCTGTAAGACCATCAGGAAATTGTATAGTTTTCAAAGGACTGATCCCAGTGAATTTCTAGTAGGAAAGGCTCAAAAGGCATGAACAGATTTTGAGAAGTCACCTGTTATAGTGACCAGCATGTAAGAACTCAGTAACATCTTGACTAATTAATCTCTGAACAATCTTCAGTGATTTTTCAACTGGCTAACAGCCAGAGCTCCCAAAAAGTTAATTTTTCTCTGGGGGGAGAATCTGGCCTTAACATCTAGCAATGCAAGTCAGCTTTTCAATGAAATCTGCATAATACTACCGAAGCCAGTAAATAACTCTCTTAAATATCATATCTTATGTTTCTGCTGCTCCTTACAGAAAAAAAAAAAACTTTAATCTGTTTCTACAACATGTCTTCCTGTACAGATCCTTTATTTAGAGCAAATATCCCACATGGGATTTTCCAAGACACAACAGCATCCCATTTTGTCTATCAAGGGAATTAAAAGCCACTACAACACATGCATGTCAACTAACCACATTTTTCCCCTCTTAGGTGCTTAATATATACAACCCTAAGCAGGGCCACAAGAACAAATTATTTATCCTTTTTGGATAAACTCCACAAAGTGGAGTGAAAAACAAGCAAAATTACAGTATTTCAGGTACAGAAAATACAGCAAGAATTTCCCAATATTGATGTTTGTCACTGACAGAAATTGTATTAAGTTTATAAGAGATAGCAAGAGTAGTTTTTAATTTCTTTGTATATTATACTGATGAATAGGTAAAGGACTTCCCCTCTCCTCAAAAAATAGAAGTAGAGTTCTTATTCTTCCCTCATCTTCTAATGGCAATTCCTCAGATACAAATGAGCTGAAACTGAGCCATCATAGTAGATTAAAATAAAAAACAACCCAAACAACTTGGGCACTGCTGATGTTCCCATGCAGACAGTTACAGGAGGCATAAATTCTCTGCCACACTACTTAATCAGTTGGATCTATTTGTGGCTCTTATAGTCATGTTACCACCTGCTAGGTTTATACATTAAAAAAATGCAAACAAGATCATTCAACAGCATAATAAAATCACCAGCACATTCATATCAGTACCATAAGAACACCAGTACTACAAGCTACCAAATATTAACACTTACTATGCTATAGGCAATTTAATGTTTACTGAAAAGAACACAACTTGGAAAGATAATTTAAGCATCTGTTATGTCAGCTAACAGCCTACACATACACAATCTTCCAAAAGAACTAATTTAAATAGTACAGGGACTGAAATCTCCAAATAGGAATTGCTAAAATACATAGTTATTTTTATACCTTGATTACAGTTTTAGACCATTTTTCTTCCTTAGTCTTTCCCATTTTAAGAATTTTTCTATCTATTAGCAAAATTACTTCAGTAGCAGTACTGTATTTGCATGAGGAGAATCAGCACTTAGAAATGTAAAGACACCTTAAAACTGTTGATGGTCTATTTGCTTAGAAAGTCACTTCCTTAGTGCTAACACAGATTTATCACCTTCCTAAATCAACCCAGATTAACTGATTTGGCTCATTTCAGATACAGCATTTTAAGGCAGTTATAAACAAATGCTTAAGGGAAGCAGCTGATCCTACATGGTATGTAATGATATATTCCCACACAGTTAACAGGATCAATAAACTTGTTATCACATGCTATGTACTATTCAATACACGGTATGTTATAGAAAATTAGGTTTCAGATCACAGATGGCTTGTCAGACTACTTCAGTGAACACAGTACTCCCCCTGCACTTTTTTTAGCATGCTCTACTTTTCTATCAGGCTAAAGAAACTTTAAGAAAAACTCTGAAGACTAATTTAAAAAATTACTATCTCTAGGAACTGGAGAGTGAAGCAAATTTCCATTACCTTTTTTTCTGGCAGCAGTCTCCAGTATCGTTTCCTGGACACATGGAATCTTTTTCAGGTGTCTGCATTGACGCTATCTGAACTGCTTCACTTGTCATCTAAACAGAGGAGTACTTGGCAAGATGCAGCCAACTTTGGCAACTTGCAAGCTTAAATACTCAAATTTTTGTCCAATTAGTACTGCAACTTCAGTTTCACAATAAATCACATTAACTCACTTGTAATCAGTACAGTTTAAACTCTCTTCATTTGCAGTATGTATTTTGATGCTGAAGTTTCAAATTTATCTACTGAGTAAAAACCTCTTAGTTGTGCCACTACACAAGTATCATGATACTTGCTGAACTATACCTGCAAAAATTCAAAGGGCAATTTTATCAATAAAAATGTTAAAACTAACATGCAAGAAGACCATGCCAGCTTTCAAGAAATCAGTATTAGAGAGGGTGCTTAAGGGCATTACAGGCAGTCAGTGTAATAATGATAGGTCTGCAAAGACTTGACAGCAAGAAGGATTCCAGGAAGCAAGCATGTTAATAATTCAACATTCATTTTATGCTATTCATCAGGTCAGACATCAGCTGCAGGCAAACTTGGATAACACAGCTTAAGACACCATTTCCAGCTCCACCAAAGGTTACTGCTCCACACATTAAGTGTAGCAAGGGGGCAGACACTCTGTCATCCCATGTATAAAAGAAACACGTCAAGATTGTTTTAAAACAACTTTTATCTTCCAAAGCTCACATGTCAGTCTTACCACTTTACTGTATCTAAGGTTTAACCTGCATGATCTCTATACCAAGCTTAACAAGCTGTCTGGATTTAACTAGGTATCTATTCAAACAAACAAACAAACAAATAAATCAAGATGCACAAAGGAATACTCTTTAAGTGCTCAGGCTTTTGCAGAACAACCACCAAAAAAACCTGACAAATTTAGCAGTTTCAAAAGAAATGCAGACATTCAGCTCGGGGATTACACAGATAATTCAGTAAAACCTACTATATAAAAAACAGAACCACACAGTCACAACAAATTAGAAGTAAGTACATGAATAGAAGACTGCTGATCTGAGCCTTCAAATAGGTGCTGAACTCAGCACAGTGAGTGCCAATTCAGTATGTTTCCAACAGCACCCCTACCCCCCAAAAAAAAACAAACAAAAAAAGCCAACTGAAGAGCTTGCATTAGGCAACCAGCTGCCCACACATTAAGTGCTACTTGTACTTTCCAGTCCACAAAACATCTCCTGTGTCCTTCTGAGTGACTCCAGGTTAATGACTCCACCATCTATTCTATGGTTAGATACCATGGGCTTGTATTTCCCCCTTACATGAGCTACCTACCATCTCTGCAAGTGTTAGCTATGTGCCTCTCCATTCTTTTCAACTGCTCTTTCAGTCTGTACATTTCAGTGCCACAAATGATGCTAGTCCAGTCAACAAGACAATCTATCAACATTCTCCCCAAGACTGGTTCCACTGGAGGGCATTCCACTTTGTCTGCTACAGTTTTTATCCCCAGTCCTTGTTTTATCCTCCACTCTTCCCTGGGGGTGGTGTGGGAATGACACAATAAGCATTAGTAAACATTTTGTTAAAAGCTGAAGGCAATGGTTAACTCTGCTGAAAGATGTTAACAGCTTCCACTACTTGATCTGTGCTTTAACTTGCAGACAGGTGATGACCATGTATGTGCTTGAAGCTACGGTTATATAGAAGAAAATGCAACTACTATTCCTTTCAAAACACAGCAAACCTGCCCTCTGACTCCCAGTTATTCGTTGATATTTTGCAATTGACTAGAAATGTCACTTAAGAGCTATAATACTGCATTCACAGAAATTACAAGCAGCTCAGCACAGAACTTTAAAGAGGATTTACCATGAGACCACCAAGAGAGTAAGAAATTCCAATTTACATCATGCAACTTAGTGTGTCAGTTTTAGTAAGAACACTTAAGCTACCCAAAAGACAGCTTTGCATAATAAATATTAGTTACAAGTAGCAACACAGCCACAGGTATCTTATGTGCCTCTGATTATTAGTGTATGCCCACAGAATTATGTGGGAGTATTTACTGCTTAAAAAATAGTCATAATATAGTACAATATGCAAGAAGCCAAGAACTCAGTACCATTTTGCAAGCCTCAGCATTCATGCATTTTGTCTACTGATCATGGACAATTCTGAAAGTCTTACCTTGAATGTAGTACAAAAGTCAAATTTCTTCCAGATCTCTGTCCTTCTGATAAAGATTCACTTAGAGACTCTTCCTTGTATATTAGGGGTGAATAAAACAGAAGAGCCTGTGAGTCTGAAAGTAGCAAGATGGAAGAAATGACCAATTTATCTCCTAGTTCAAAGCAGTATTCATTAAGATCTTAAATCTCAAAAACCGTTTAATAGCAACTTCCAGGCTGGAACTAACAAAATACATGAACCACTGGAAGTGGCCTAGTCAAGAAGTTTCTACTTGTTTATGGTAATGCAGCAAAAGTTCATGTGAATGCCTTTCACTTGTAGATAAAAGCTACACCAGCCAATGGCCACTACTTGCCAAGAAAGTCCTGTCGATATGTATCACCTTCACAGACATAGAAGTAAAACCATTTCCACACCAGAAACATGTATAACCAACCAGAAGACAGAGAGGCTGTACACACTTATGCATATATATGCATGTTTAAGTGCAGAAAGGATGGAGAAGTCTAGCATACTAATGTAATCATTTACAAGAATACACACAGGTCCTGGACTCAAAAGAAAAGATTAAAAGGTGAAACTCAAACTTACTCTAAACCACAGAATTCCTGACAAAGAAGCCTACTAGCCACTAGATTTCTTTCAAAGCCAAAGCAGAAACACATCTGGTCATCAGAATTATCTTGTTTATGAGAAAAACTTCTCACCAATGCAGGAGAAGGGCTATTGTAGTTCAACTCACCACACCTAGATATACCAGTATAATTTCTGCAGCATGAATCTGACTAGAGCCGTTCTAGACAGCATCTCCATGGAGCACCTAATAATGTTCTTCATTAAATGCTCTTCACAGGCGTGGGCAGAGAGAAGCGAGCCATTCTTTGAGAAACTGAGATTTAGTTTCCTTTTCCAGTAGCCTTCTCCACCTCCCCATTTCCCTTATAGCTTCAAACTAAAAATGCTCTACAAATTGCTTTGTTTTACTACATGGTTCAGAATAATGGGTTAAGGAAAGCAAGAGACAAGACATACTGATCACTATAAGCTTCTAAAAATTCTTCAACACCAAGAAAGCACATTTTTCATTTCTTTCATAGATGAAATGAACTTCTTAAATGAATGCACCGTGCTTATTTTCATGATTACTCAATAGGTAAATTTCAAGGAACTAATGCTTAATAACAAGAGTAACTGATTACATTCAACTTATTTTATTTAGAAAAACTAAAAACAAATGCTACTTGCACAAAGAATCAAGATTTCAAATAAAATAAAGTATATTGCTAAGTTTGGCTACTGATGTCCCCCACTCGTCATTCTTTGAAAAATTACCAGTGGCAGGGACATCTACAAGATCATCCAGTTCAATTTCCTTCTCAAAGTGCAGTCAAGACTGCACTCAGTGCCAGTTGCTTAGGGCTTTATCCACTCAGGTCCCAAAAACCTCCACAGAGACTTATAGGTACCTCCTATAACCTCTTAATCACAGAGTAAAAAATTTCATCATATATCCACCCATTTAAATTTATCACCAGTCTCTTGTCTTCCCACTGGGCATCCCAGCAGACAAGACATGCTCTATCTTTGTGGCTTGCATGTGTGTATACATTAGATAGCTGCTACTGGGTCACTCATGAGCCTCTCTTCTCCCAAGTAAACAAGGCCACAAAACCCCTCAGCATGCCCTTCCAGGTCACATACTCCAGCTCCCTGACCACCTTGGTGGCCTTGACCAAAGTTTATCAATGTTGTTCTTTTGGGAGGTAGGAAGAATGGGAGCAAATCTGGACAGTATTACACACTGTCTGGGAACATCTAGAACAAAACGTCAACTAAAGGGGAATAAAGCTATTTTCATCGCTACCAGGGTGAACTGCTGACTTGTACATAGTCTATTGTACACCAGAACTGATCCTTCTCAGCAGAGCTATAATTCAACCAGTCCACAGCACTGCAGGAGGGTTACCAGTCCTGGAAACGGGACTTGGCACATGCCCTTGCTGAACAGATTAATACGGTCACATTCCTCTAGCTTTTCCAAGTACTTCAGGAAGGCTGCACTACCTTTGAGCCAGCCGCACAGTGCTATATCTACCATACACCTGACGAAGGTGCATTTCAACTCCTCTTCCAAGTCATTGATTAAGACAAAAAAAAAAAAGGCTGCAGCAGACCCTTGAGAGGCTGTAGTTGTAACTGGTGTCTAAGCAGAGTATGAACTATCAGACACTCTGAAATAACTTTTTTTCACTTGTCGAGTCATCCTCCCATTGGAACTGTAAATAGAAGGATACTGTGGGGCACTAAAAATCCTTGTTAAGGTGAAAGTAAAAACAACAAAAAAAACCCCAAAAACAACCAAACAAACAAAACACCCAACCACAAAAAAAAAAAACAAACCAAAAACCAACCCACACCAAACACAAGAGAAACAAAACACCCATCCAAAGACCTAGTCATTTGACAGAAGGCAGTCAGGTTGGTCAAGCACAACTAAACCAAGGTAAAAACACACTATTTCTAGTCACATTTTTCAAGGGCCCCAGAAATGTTTTGCTAATAAAGGTTGATGTAAATTACTTATGGGTAATGCTATCCAAGTAAAGCAGAATTTAATGCTTTTATCAAATGAAATAGAAAGTTTTCTTTATAATTTAGCAAGGATGCCTGAAACAGTGAACAGGAGCCATCTCTAGGCTTCAACAATTTGTAGAATTCAAATGTTTCATAGCCTAAATACAAGAACTCTGTGCATAAAAATAAGCAGGTCTCAACAAGTGAATGCAGACACCAAACAACTGAGCTTCTGGCTAACGTTCAAGGTATCTGGCAACAAGACAGTAATAGCAGCAGTTATAAAAGGAAAAACATGGTGTTCATAACTATGCAAAATTTATTATAGAAACTGGTGGTAGAGAAAGAGATGAGAAAGGAGTGGAAAATAATAGCAAACGGCCAAGAAAACTTAAACATCTCATTAGAAAGAATTTCTGAAACTCAGATTGCTTATGAAAGAAAACCCACTTCACCGAGACCTCTGAACTTAAAAAAATTCAGGAACTCCTGGATACAAAACCAGTCACTCCTTCAAAAACCACCACAAAGTCTAGTCTCTACCAATGATGACAACTCATGTTTCAGTACCTTTGCAGATCCCCAAAACTTATGCATGAATCAGGGAGTAGATAAGATACTGTAGTTCGGTATTAAGCAGTGAACACTGCTGACAACACATCAGCGGAGCGGAGTAAATCACCTTAGCCCCTAAGGAAACTTGCAAACGTGACAAAAAGCACAGAAAGCAAGCTTGACTCGCTCAGGAGCTTTCTGACAAACTCCTTACCACCACCTTTGCTATGTAAAGTTTTGGTTTCTGCTGTATTCTTATGTGCCTACAGAATAAAGATTCTTGTCAGCAAGTGCTGATATTTAATTACTGGAACAACTACTGTGTAGGGAGTCAGATCAATATCTGTAGCTGTCTATGCATTTTGTGGAAAATTCAAAAGAAAAGACAGGCATTTTTAATTTAATTAAAATAAAGGTTTTAACATCAACAGTTAATTGCATGTTCTTTCACTTTAGGACTGTGATGTGGCCGATGACACTAACACTGCCAGATAGGTGACTTCCAGTATAGTCGGTCTTCTCTTCATCAGCAATAACATTACAAGTACAGTTAGGATTTTCACTCACAAAATCCATCAGGTATCCAAACCATCAGTGTTAAGAACTCACATTAATAACTACACCTTAAAAGAACCTCCTTTGAAACATCTCAGGCGCAGTTTTACAAGTAATTAGGCTAAGCTATTGTGGAAACTGCTGTAAATCCATCTCTTGCCAGGTGTGCTTCTCACTCCAACTTTTGCATTAGTAGTTGTTCTCATATCCTCAATCAGTAAGCTGATTCAAGAAGCTAAACTCAAAGAAAATTAACCTCAGCAATAGATGCCCAACATGTATCACATAACACTCTCACCGAGAGATGAGACATACCCAAGTGTCAGCATGAGGAAGAAGAGAAGCACACGGTGAGAGGCAGAAGACTGCAGAAATACAGCAATACTAACATACTTTGGTAATTGTGAGAGTTTCTTCCATAATGAAACAGTAAGGATTATGAGTGGGTTCCCAAAACAAATGCCTGAGTACATTCAAAGGCCTAACAAGAATTCTCTTTTGTGGTGTATCAACACGGAAAAGTAGCGAAAAACCAAATGATTCTAAGGACCTTAAACTAAAAAGAGGAATAACAGATGCTATCCAACTAGGCAGCACACAGCAGAAAGCTACTTGGATAGAGGGAATGAACACCCCATAATGAAAAGACAAAACCAAAGCTATATTGTGTACATTAAGCAAGCCAGCTTTCAAGATGTTACATTCATTGTTTTTAAACAGCTGGAAAGAAATAACAGAGGCTGGTAGATAATGGAAGCAGATGTAGCTGGTGCCCAGCACTCTCACTGAGGTAGCACAAAATTTAATGACTAGAAAATAACAGAATAAATTCAGAATTAAAAACTCAGCTTCAACTGAATTACATGCTAGCTACTACTTAACTTTGCTGGGTTTTGGAGACCACTGGAGACGGGGTTTTGGATAGTTTATCTCCAACTATCCTTTGACAGTTGAACCAAAGATACTACACAGCTCCTCCTCCACCCAAAGGAAAAACTATTCTGGGTCACATCATCCCACTCTAATTTTCCTTTCTTTCTGTCTCTGAACACAGCAGTTTAGTCCAAGCATATCCTTTCAGTCACCTGAAGACCTTCAGGGAGTCTTTGCTTCCTCAGCAACAGTGATGGGAGACTTCAAGTTCTGGAATTATCTACTGTTAAGTTTTTCCCTATCTGCAGGGCTTCCCCCTGCACTCCCAAGTTCAAAGGAAAACCACCAAAGCTTTTATATAATTCAGAGAAAAAGCACTACAGATTGAAGCTTTTCCCACCCTCCACAACCTTTCTTGAGAAGAGGAACAATAGGAGAAAATGACCTCAAAGAAACCATACATCAACAAAAATAAGGTGAAAGAAAGAAGACTAACATAAAGCAGCTGCTCCCCATCTCCTTCAGCAATACAGATGTCAGTGTCAACTTACACGTTTTTTACCCATGCCAGTACCAAAATCACAATACCTCTGAAAGGCAAATAATTCCAGTAGGCTAGTAGCAGACAACAGAACTTGGTAATAAAAGGTTGCAGATCTGCTGGTTAAAATCTTTCACATGATGAACATACGAATCAACAGAACACAGAACCGTGAAATAAGAGAAGGAAAATTACTCCATGATTCATGATGTGGTCTGCCTACTCTGGTAATCCCTGGATTAGCTTAAATTCTCAGTGAATTTATTACTTTGGTTCTTTAGAAAGTATTGTAGTTTTCATCCTTGCTAAGAACACTACTTTTCATTTCCTCTCCTCCTTCATTTCATTTTTTCTCCGCAGTACCAGGATCAGTCTTTGACCCAAGGAAAGGAGATGATGCACAGTATGTGCCAAAAATGAATTGTCCTGAAATGAGAACAAAATAAACTCTGCAAAGGAAAGTTCTCGCACAGGTAGACCCAGGTCCACACATTCTTTTTGTGCTAGTGATAGCTTAAGGTGATCAATAAAAAGAAGAGACAAGGATGAGGGAGGGAGATTCCAATACAGTGTTGTAGGACCATTACTTATTTTAGAAAGGATTCAAGCACAAATCTGACAATTCATGACAGATCTAAGCTGTCACGCCTTTGTATGCAAGAGCTTTAGTTTTAACTTCAATAAACAAGCAGTATGGAATGAGACAATATGGAGAGACATGTTAAGACGTTCAGCACATCGGCTTTGTATTCTTTGTGAAATTAAGAGTGTAACCAGGTTTCAAGTCTGGACAAACATGAAGATACCTTAAAAAAAAAACCAAGCTACTTGAGTTACAGAATTGCTACCCCAAGTTTTTGTTTATACAAAACATTTGAATCTGGTAACAAAACAACAGTGGGAAAAAAAAAAAAGGCTGCTTCAAGTATTAGCTGACAAGTAGTTTTCCTACATTAAGACTCTGCACAGATTCAGAAATACTGAAAGCTTTAGAGTGAAAACAGCATGGTGATTAAATGTATCTGAGAATACACGTTTTAGTCTGAGAACATATTTTTCAAAGAAACGAGTTTCCAAATATAAATTAATCAAGGATTTTTTAAAATACAATTTCAAAGGATTTCTTCCAGTGATATTCTTCTGACCATGTGAAATTCTGCTCCCTGCGCCACTGGCAACAGAAGCGCACAACTGTGTGTCAAAAATCCTAACCTGTACCTGCATTTTATTTTTTTCCTTCTGACTGCCAAAGTCAAGCCCTGTTCCACTTAATGTAAAAAAAGTAAAAAAATCAGAAACTGTTTTGACAGTCTAATCTTAATCCCTTCCTTCCAAAACCCACAAATTCTAAGTTGATAGCATTCTTTTCTTCTTTAAATTAAAAGAATAGTGCAATAGTAGTCAAAACCACCCAGTGAGTTGTTATAGTTAAGAGCAGTTACTATTTTTAATTTATTAAATATTTTAGATAGTTCTTCTCCGGCCTAAATGGTTTGTATTTGGTACATTCTAGTTAAGAAAGCAAGAACTCACCCTACTGGAGTTAGTGTTACAAGACAGATATTGAACTTCAGCAGCTCAAGCTCCACTGCTCTCTCAAATACAGCAATAAAACATAGAAGCACAGACAGTTCACCATAAGGCAAACCAAAGCAGAAACAGCAATGAAATAAATTCTATTGTTTACTACGATATAAAACTAGGATGCAAACCACCTATGTCACAATGGCAGAATCCTAACAATTCTTTTCTTGCACATCTCACATAAGCGTAATTATAATTTAAATTTTAAAAACACATGAATGTTATGCTAAAGCTTTTGCCATTTATAAAAGAACAGAGGAGCTCTTAGGGCCCACCTGCAGAGGAGGCTGCACAGCTACCTGACTAGCAAACGCTGTGAATCATTCGTTTCCCAACATAACCATCCACAAAGGTGACACTCTTGTCTTTTCCTTGATCTCCCAAATGGCTATTAATAAAAAAGTCACCTTAAATCAGATTCCAGTTTCTTTATCTTGTAAAAGATACAGAGAATCTAAAGGGGGGTTGGTTGGAACACCTCCCTCAAAACAGGCTATTGCTATATCATTAAATTATCTTTCAACTGATGGAATGCATCTGAACTTTTAGGTGATCTTTTAAACAGCAGTTTAATTGTGGTACACTTTCAGAGGAATTGCAGAACAAGTTTCACACAGCTCCTTCCCCCCCAGCTCTAGCTGTTGTTTTCAAAGTTGTTTCCATTTTGCATATGTATAAACCCCCTATTGGAAGTTTTATGTACAATCACCTACCAGTTGAGAAAAAGCACCCCACAGAGTAACTCAGCCTAGACTTTGGAATAGTCCAACAAATTCATCCACAGCCTATGCAATCAGTAAAAGCAGGAAATAACAAATCCAGATCAAGTATTGGCTATTTTAGTACTATCATTAGCAGTACAATAGTATTTTCATACTTATAACCCATAAGAGAACACTGGGAAAAAAAAACAAACTAACTTTCGGAGAAAAGGAAAGTGAAACAAAAAGTTCCTTGCTGTAAGGTGTTTCCTGGAAAAGCAGTAAAGATGCAGAGAACACGACTATCTAGCAAACAGGCAGATATCACATCCAAGGAGTCAGCTGAATAGACCTATAGGTAGCAGTCTCCTAATTACTGTATAACACTCACTGAGGATGCCTAAATCCCACGTGTAATTAGACCTTGCTAATAACCCCCTTAGAGATGTCACTTCAGTTCTTACTGTGGATACTTGAAGACATCCACAAGTCTGAACAGGCTGTATTGTACACTGGGGCTCTATGGAGCTAGGTGAAGCTTTTCTGCCTTCTGAGATAGGTGTAGGACTGATGATTGCTACCAAGGGGAGTCAAAGGATTACCTCTGTTACATCTGGATTCAAGTTTTACAACAGCTGAAATGAGAAAAAACTTCAGGTTTGTGTTGAACATGTACATTAAAGAGCGCCCTTTCTTGAAAAAAGCAGCTATAAATAATTTTTTCTTAAATCCACAACGAAGAATCAAACTCAATGATAAGACAGTAGGAACCGGTGCCTGCAACTAGTACCATATCTCAAGCAACGTCTGGTGTGCAGAGTAGCTTTTGACCAGAATATTTTCCTGTCAGAAACTAGACTAAAACAAGTATTTTGCCCTAGGGAAATGGAGAGCAGGAGCAGAAGGGATGCAGAAAGAAACCGAGTAGCATCTGTGCTAGATTCACCTTTCATACCTTTACAGAAGCTCTCTGTAGTCAGTGCTCTGAGCACAGGCCTACTTAAAATAGAAGCAAAAGGAACAATTTCTTTAGCTTTATACACTGAAGACAGAACTCTCAGAACAGAACTCTCAGAACTCAGCCTGCAGTACCACACAGCTTCAGTGCAGTACTTCTCATATGAAGTAGCAAAGCACTTCAGAGTTTCAGCAGCTTTTCAAGGTCACAAGGGCTATCACACACACACAAGTCCCTGCTCCCTCCAGTTCCTAATCCACCACCCACAAAATCCAATATAACCATACTCCAGAGGCTTCACTACATCATTCAAACCTTTCATTCACCTCTCTTGTAGAATCATGGTCCAAAACTAACATATGTGGTACCAGTATGTGTTAGAGTATGTATTACAAAAGGCTACGGCCCACAAAGGCAACTTTAGGCCTGGTGATTTAATAAGCATGTTGGATACTTTAAATAATTGTACCTATCCTGTGGAGAAGAGATTTTTTTGCATCTATTAAGTTGCCATCAGGAACATCATTTCCTATTTCTAGATTGGTTACCTAAAATACATGAGGGGGGAAATACTTTTAACTTCTCCAGAAGAAATTTAAAATAACTGTAAATACAAAAAGGCAGTAAAACTACAAGAGATACCATCAGTGGACAACAAATACAATAAAACCTTAGGAAGCCAAGCTATGGTGCATGTCCTCCGCTCCCCCACCCCGACCCCCAAGTTTTATTGAAACTGTCCACAATTCAGATGTTAAGACAAGAGTAAGCATTTCGGAGATAACCAGGTTCTATGAGTTTTGTTGAACTAAACAGTGAGATCAAGGAGACATCCAGACTAGTGCCCCCTGAGAACAAGTACAGTAGAAGTCCAGCTATGTAACCAAGACTAACTTCCCATACAGGGCAGATAATGCCCCCAAATACATGAAAATACTTTCGGAGCTCACAATACAGTAGACCCAGAAAAATCGAACCACAAGACACAAAGCCACAGGAAGTCAGGCTTCATAACCTGTGCTCACACAGCTAGTTTCATTATCAATTAACTGAAGTACAACTATGAAAGGACTACTTTCCAGAATTTATTCCAGTTCTTTTCACAGACAATTTCAAAACCAGGGACAAAAATTTGTGAACAGAGATTCAGCTACCAGTCAATATAAACAATGCTTGCTCAAAGAGCAGCAGGACAATTTCTGAAGTCATGACAACAGCACTTAAGAGTGCAGAAGGTAGAATCCAGCCCCACACCACTCAACACCCTTTGCAATTCTGCACAGTGCTGTTCAGACATCCAGTTGGTACACCTACATTAGCACTTCAGTTTGGATCAGGAGCGCACTCGTGAAGTAAACCCAAGTCACTCCACATTTCAGAAGTTTCTGGACACGCCGCAGATTATCCTACAGCAAAACTCTGGGACAACACCTAATACCCAGTAATGTTTGGAGTATATTTGGTCCACACAACCAGACTACATCTAGTCTAAAAGAAAACACCATAAAGTACACACACCATGAACACTGGGTCTGCCTAACTTATTGCTTCACTCTACAACCTTCAGTTGCAGCAACTGTGTGCTAACGTGAATGTAATCAAAGTGGCAGATATTGCCCATTCATTCAAGAGAGCCTCGAGCAGCAGCAACTAAACCCACAGACTTAAGCTGCCAACACACACCTCTTCAGCCCTAAAGAGGAGGGCTGCACTGTTGAGTGTGCCTTTTCCTGGAATAGCTATAACATCAGCATTTTACCACTCACCCACTTGTGCTTCCTTCCACCCCTTCATAGTTCAGAGTATCAAAAGCTAGTGGGATAGACCTAGGAAAGTTCTCTGGATAAAATTCAAAAACCCCACCAACACAAAACCAAGATCCACACGCTTAATGTGGCACCTACATCTACTGTTTTACAAAACTTTTTAAACACTGAAAACACAACCCAAAAAACCCACCACTCCCACCACCCCACCCCACACCCCCATCACTGGCTGTACTTTAGCTGGTAACAGGAAAGGAAGAGCAGCATGTGCTCGATGCTGCTTTATATTACTTGCACATCAGCTTAACCAACAAAGCTACTCAGATAAGAGGTATTTTTGTTTTTGAATAAGCTGACCAACACAATATTCATTGTTTCAGTTTTCCACTTGAATCAAAACATCAGTTCTTTACAAATAGTTCCATCATTTGAGATTTGTTCTCTCCAGTCACCAATTTTTCCTTTGCTATACAAAATTTTAAATACAAGATCATGAGTTTTGAACAAATAATACCTGGCTTTAGCAGGAACAGACGAGCTGGTGGGAACAGGCCAAAGCAGCATTGGATGAATAAATTACAGTAAGCATTAGACTCTCTACTCATATCTTTCTTCATTACCTCCCTGATAAAAACAATTAATTCATAAACCAACAACACAGAAACGTGTTTGCTCTCCATTCAGTAAATGTCAACTTCCTATACAGAGGTGCAGAAACAGAAGTAGGATTACTGGTGACAACATATTCTGTTAACATGCTAATCCCCTGAAAACTGCACAGAGAGGGATGCTTTCCTTTGTTACTTAACTGGAAGTTCTCCATCGCCAACTTGTCATTACAGACACTAAAGAGCCACCTTAAGATCTCCAGCAGCCTAGTTCAAAACATCCTTAAGTGATGTTTTCCTGAGCTGAATTCCTGTTAGCACAGCCAGATGATAGTCTATTTTCAGAAGAGCTATCTATTCAAAAGAAAACATAGAAGTTTATTTTCCAACAAAGATGCAGAGAACCTACCTATGCAATGAGACAGTAATGTAGTAACAACATAAAAGGATAAATAAACAGAAGTAATGTTAATGAGAAGCTAACGGTGCATGGGGAAAGAGTTGTGGGTGACTTAATCCTCCTAGCTGAAAAATACCTGGGCCTGAATAATTTCCTTTGAAATCATCAGAAAGGCTGTTGTCCACCTAGATATGGTGTTTCTAAAATCTCAACATTGAATATCTTTGTGCCTTCTCTCCCAGTGTATGGTTTTCTAAGAGGCAGAGGACTAATATGATCTATACTATTGGCACAATGAAACAATGAGTATCTCAAGAAGTTGAGATGAGCTGGACTGCTTATCTCAGGAAACTCGAATGAGCTACACCAGCTCAATTATTGCTTACCATCCCACGCAAAGCTTTTCAGACCAGTTCTGATTTGGAGTAACACTCATTACTTCTTCACAATTTGTAGTTGGCTTTGGCACAATACAGGTGTAAACCTGTATTAGACTTAATTTTAAGCAGTTTGACCAAAATCTCTCCCATGCTAGATAACTGCTGAAGACTCAAAGATGTCAGCAAAATAGATGAGAAGTTTGAAAAGTTGTCCGATAAAGAAAAACAGTTCTGATGATTTTTTCTGAAACTAAGTATGATTGTTCTTGCATCAGGTACAGATCATCCTTCACTAGCCATGCAAACAATTCCTTTTCTGGACCTCTATAGTTAAATGTTATTTGAATTTGTTGTTTAATTAAGAACCTGCAATAACTTATGCTGATTTAGAAATTAAATTTCCTTAAGATAGTATGCACACTAGATATGCTAAGAGCCAGGGTTAAACCCTGTTTCATAAAACATTTATCCTGCATTCACAAAGCAGTACAAAGAAAGAGGCATGGATGAAGCAGTGGTTCACACCATGAGAGTAATCACTCTCCACAACCCCTGCGTTGTCTACAGCTTGAATTCTTTTCCCAACCCTTTCCCATTCACTTGGAATGGACTCTGCTTGCAAAAACCAATAATCGGTTAGCTGCTTTCTCATCTAACTAGAACTATTTACTACTCACTAAGCTACAGCAGTGGGCTTTTATAGCAGATTTAAGCATTCTTAATGGACTGATGATCCAACACACTACCAAATGAACAATTTCAATTTTCAGATAAAAAAAATACAGTGAAAACACACACAAAAAAATAACCCATCCCAAACCCAACACACCATCAACATTCCCCATTGGAACATCACACTAGCATTTAGCTAGGTGTGCTTCAGTTTGTTTCATTCAAGATGTCTCTAAAAATTGCTCTCTACATACAATCCCCATCCCTTACTGGGGTCTAAATAAACCCTGCTCAAATCGTGATACTGATCATTGTAACAAAAATGCTTCAGACAGACTTTTACATCCAATATTAGCTGTGGGTTTTGACCGCCTTTCCCCTTCAGTATAAGCATGCAGCATATTCACATAATACTCTCAATTGCCCACTCCAAGGACAGCAGTTCTCAACACTGAGCACCCTAAAAGACTATGTTCAACACAGATTTCACAGGCTTTCATTTCAACTATGATGGGTTTATGTTTCTGGAAGGCAGGGTCTTAAGTCAGAAACACACACTTGCAATCACCACTGGAAAAGTTTAAGTGAACAGTGAGAATTCCACACCAGAGACAAGAAGGGAACAGGATTATCCAGGATCACTACTGTGAGACTACTCTTTCTGTAGCTCCCTCCTCACTGACCTCATGACTACCACAAAGAAAAATGGGCTCTATGTACTTTCTATACAGCCCTCTCCATAAAGCATTAACTCCAGTTCCCTCATCTTGATGTTAATATGCCCTAATTAACCCACATATCCTATATAACAGCCTCCTCTAAATATCTGTTCAGAACAAGAGATAAGGGGTTGTGTAAATAACACATACTGTCACTAACCCACAGAACATGGGATACATACCGGCATCGTTTTGTCATTTCCATCACAGTTAAAGAGCTCTCCATTCTAAACACGTCATCTTTTCACAGACCTCTGACCCCATGCTTACACACTAACTCTCTTTTAAACACAAGTATATAGCCAGTACAAGAGACTTCATACCTTCTGGACATGTATGTTAAGGTTTATACTAAATATAATATAGAGACACATTCAAATCCCTGGGCCCACACATACACAGTGCTTGTCTACACCACGTTATGTGGTTTTAGTTAGCTGCTGACCTGTCAACACCACTGTGCTAGTTTCAGTGAAAGTTTATCCTTAAAGTTAATGGACAATTTAGTCAGTGGAACAAACAGAACAAAATAAACAAAAACCCCTTAGCTATTCTGTAGTCTCCCTTAATCTGGTAAGTCTCCAAACAGTCACAAATTACCTCACCTTCACTCACTTTTCATTTCCACTGACTGTCAGAACTACAAAATATTCCTCTCCATACTGTGAGGAGCAAAGAATCCCACCTGTTAAGGACACACCTAGGACTGCAGACCCTTTTCATCATTACCCCCCCCCCATAATTTCAACTTTTTAATAGCCTCAGCCAAAACAGTCTGCCTCCTCTCTCCATGCACAGACTGGAGTTCCCACTAACTCAGCAATACGAAAACTCCAGTTTCCCTTTTGCACAAATACCATTCCCCTGATACACACATGTATACATAGCCCAACATAATCTTCACCCTGTACATGTGTAATCCCTATGAACACATCCTAACCCCCTCCCCTCTTCAAACGTAGTCAAACCCCTGAAGAACTCCACTGTTTATCAGTACCTCAAAACATTCACTCCAGTTCCCTCACTTTCTTATAATCTGTGGCAAACCCTGAAAGTTTACCCACAAGAAGAATGCACCGATGCCCTTACAGACACACATTTTCACTGTCCAACATCCACCAAAACCATATCGACAGTTCTACAACTCCCCAGGTCATGCACAGACTTTTCTACAAAGAGCACCATCATGACCCCAACACATGGCATTTGCAACATGTTTTCCAATTTGTATCCTATAGCTCAAACAATAATCCAGCCTTTCAATTTTGTCATAGGGAGACACCAACTTGCAAGCTCCTCTGACATTCCTCTAACAGAGACCACAAAGCTTGGTGCTCCAGCCTGTCCCCACACACAAGAAACAAGGCTCAGGCAGCCAGTGACAGCCAGGCATCTCTCTCAGTGTAAGCACCAAGCCAACCAACTCACACACAGTAAGAACATGCATGCCTTCCTGTCCACATACCTTCTCATATTACACACAAACGTCTTGCACATTATGTCTAACCACAGTGGCCACCAAAGAAAACAAGTTCTGAACCTTGTAGCAACCTGTTAATACTATGCCTGTAAGTTGTACCTAGACTTACCACCCATAGCCTCCCTCCTCCACAACCATCAGAAGCCAGCCAACTTACCACCTTCTCACAATACACACAAGACTGTTGACCTATTGCTTCTAAATTCATACACCTTGACCTACCACTGCTCCCGAAGACCCAGCATCCGCATCGCCATGATATAAACATGCCCCTCAACCTACCACAGCACACAACACAGACTCTTCCAGATGCCTCCTGTCCATCAAAATTACTCCTTCCCTTTGAATTACTGCAAAAATATATCTACGTTTCTACCGATGGGGTTCCTAGAGCCAACAAGCTCCAAACTACGAGACCTGCCTTGGACTTCTTTCCCCTTCGACACTAAAGGCGCCCAGGCACTACCCATCGGCCTCTAACTTCATCCCCTCCGCACACCACCAGCCCGTCACAAACGCCCAGACCTAAGGACAGTTTCTCCCTCCGGCACTTACCGGCGAGACTTACTCTCAGCTCGCCACCTCCTACCACCCCA